>JBBJLS010000018.1:9445460-9457753 GCA_037577275.1 Bryconaethiops microstoma
GGAATTTTATAAATCCACACAATGACTGGAGGCAATGAGCAGAAATCTGAAACCAAACCTGTGTTCTTCTAACCAGAAAAAAGGAAATCTTGATACTTTTTCACTGCTTTCTTGTTTGTTTGAGTTTATTCTAATGTTCACTTGTGTTTTTGCTGGCAGAAATAAAGCCACTACTGATATAAAGAGATTCAAACATTTTCATAGGTGCCAAAAACTTTTGCATGGTACTGTACGATATGTTCCAACAGATTATCAATGCTTCTTATAGCTTCTAGTGGTGCCTCATTTCCAAACGATTCTTATTTCAGGAGCCAGCTCACCAGTGCAAACATGCAAGTAGGAATAAATCAGTGATAACTATTGTGCTATTTTTGCTGTTGACATTATATTCTTGACTTGAGAGCCTGATTCATGCCTGTTAGCAGAGCAGCCTGACCCCTTGTTTCAGTGCCAGACAATCCTGAGACCGCTATGTTGATAAATACTTACATTCTCTGGCATATACTGTATTTTATACAAGAATACAATTCATTGCGTTGGTTTAGATTGTTATGTATACATTGGAGACACTGTGCATGCATAGTCTAATACTTATTGATATTTCTTTCTCTGCAGTGACTATCTCACAGTTCAGACTCAGACGGTGCTGAGTGCAATCCTGTTTGCCACGGGCCTGTGGCTGTCTCTGATTTTGTTGCTGCGGTACATTCTGAAAGCTCTGCTCTCCTACCATGGCTGGATCTTTGAGGCACATGGCAAAAGGAGTGCCTCAACCAGGCTCTGGATGGTATGTTATACATAGTCAGCAGAAGAAATCTGGAGAGACAGAATAATGTCTGAAACACTGTCTTTCTACTTATTGTTTGAGTTTTGCAGAGCTGATGTAGAACACATTTATTGTTTCAGAGTCTGGTAAAGATGTTTTCGGGTCGTCGCCCTTTGCTGTACAGTTTCCAGGCCGCTTTACCCAGGCTGCCAGTTCCCAGTATTGATGACACCATCTGCAGGGTGAGAGCCCTCACTTAGTTGAAACATGATCTAAGACAATGCATTTTACAAATGTGTTAAAGGAACAAAGAAAGAGTTTTAAAGCATACTCATGTTTCCTCAAAATGACATTCTTTCCAAAATTTCCAAACAAAAGCAACACAGAAACTCTCTCTCTCTCATATACTTTCTTCTATACAACGTAATTCTTTATTGTGCCAGAATATATGTATTTATAGTTTTAAAATTATTTTTTTACAATGTATACTTCTTTTTTAAAATGCGATTTTGTGTCCAATAAGTGGCGAGTAAGTACAGATCTAATCTCTCTCTCTCTCTCTCTCTCTCGCTCGCTCTCTCTCTCGCTCGCTCTTTCGCTCTCTCTCGCGCTCTCTCTCAGTATCTTGAATCAGTGCGCCCCCTCCTGGATGATGACCAATACAAACAGATGGAAACTGTGGCCAACGAGTTCAAAAAGGACCAAGCTCCCAAACTGCAAAAATACCTCCTGTTAAAATCCTGGTGGGCCAATAACTACGTAAGCAAAGGCTCTTCTTTCTTTCAATATTTTTGAATAATAAAACAATGTGTGGCGAGAGTGCAGGTGATTAACTTGCTTTATGTCTGTGGAAAGGTGAGCGACTGGTGGGAAGAATATATCTACCTGAGGGGGCGAGGCCCTATCATGGTGAACAGCAACTTCTACAGCATGGTGAGGACAGCAAGTGTGATCAAAACCATGATTCATATCAGTCTCTTTTTGGGAACTGATTCTCTTGATAGTGTTTTCTTTAACCAGTGAACTGAATATATAGTATGTTCTCTTGTTTAACGTGAGTGTCCTTGATGCTGAAAAAGTGGAACAGTGATTTCAGCAACTAAATATCTTGGATAGGAACTACTTTTCCTTCTGCTTCTCACATACAGAGACAGACAGCCATCACTCTACTCTCCAGTCAGTAGAAATAATAGTGTTTGTTAGTTGGTATCAGGTGAAAAAGGAAATAAGTTATATAGCCTATGCCTGCTCATATGGCATTCAACATTGAAAAAATGAGTCTGTCTTTCCCAGGATCTGCTGTATGTGATCCCCACCCACAGACAGGCGGCACGAGCGGGCAACGTGGTCCATGCCATCCTGCAGTATCGCCGTAGGCTAGAGCGAGGAGAGCATGCCCCGGTACACACAAACACACTAAAAACCACCACTGGCACCCAAAAAAATGTCTACAGGCCTTTGTTTCGTTGACTAGACTATCTAAATATATAAACATTACTGCATGATTAGTTGCATAATTAGTTTAACGAATTGCAAAATGGTTCACTGTCCGACCCTTTTGCATTTGTTTTGATATCAGACAATGACAATGTTTAAAAGATGTATTTTCTTTCTTCAAAACATTTAATCTCATTTTCTACTCACAAACAAAAATATAGAATTGATTACAAGTTTAAAGTCCACACTTTTCACTCATTTCAGTGGCGACTGCAGTTTCTCTGATAATACAAATGCCGTCTATATTTGACTGACTTCATTTTGTCCTCACAGCTGAGAGCTCTGGGGGTCGTGCCTATGTGCTCGCATCAGTATGAGAGGATGTTCAACACCACCCGAATCCCTGGCATAGAGACAGGTAATGACCTCGCATAGCACACTGTGTACCAAAGAACAGGAGGAATGAAAGCCGATACTGCAGTCATCCATTAACCGCTTAATAGATGATCATTACCTTCATTTCCTTGTTGATCGTTAATGTGGAAATCTGATAGTCAGTGACATTACACACAGGAAAACAACAGAATTCAAGCCCAGTGATTATAATACCTAACAAACCATGCCCACCACTCCTCCTGTGCATTTGGTAAGATGTGGAGAGCATAAAATACTAATAGCAATAAATAGTGTTTTTATTATTTATAGAGGTTTTCAGATACTTACACTCATGAGTAGGTACTCCTACTTTTTTCCAGTTTTGTAACCAATAGTTCATTAACGCTGCCTTTGGCCAGTAACCTATATACTTTGACTACTCTCGTCATTCACTAACATATGAATTATGAACGGGAGATATGAGACAATCCCAAGACAATCAGTATGCATAAAACATAGCACAATATTTCGTTTTTTGATGTCTTATAAGTTGGTACAGACAAAAAGAAAAAGTAGCGGCATATTTAAAAATTACTTTATGATTCAATCATTTTTATTTAACTTTTTACAATTTGCTTGAGGCTTACAGTTGGTCAGTGTCATTTAAGTAATGACAATTTTTCAGATAAGCTCAGAAAAGCACAAAAGCATGTCATGAAACAGTTTATCATGATTACAATAATATATCATTTTACTCGTCTCTGATGTAATTGCTAAGTAATCTTCTACTGGATATCTACAACAGACAAATATTTCAACAGCTACCCATGTGCGTAATGTTTGAAGAATTGAAATGTGGAAGCCCATGGAACTTGTTTCACTGGAAGGCATCCCTAAGAACCCTTGCCTCATGTTATCTGTTATAATTAATATAAATAGCGATAAACAGAGTTGACCGATAATATTGAAACACATTCATGGCAAAATGGTTTAAATAAATCAGGGCTATCTGTTTTCATTTACTTGCAATTCTTCCTCAGAAGTTGCACAAAATAAGAGAAATGCCAGATGACATACAGTTTTCATATTGAAATTTTTTTCTACAGGTTTTTTAGGGATTAATTTAAACTTTATATTTTATACTGTTCTTGTCTCTGTGTCTATGTGTGTCTTTGCAGTAAGAACATGAGCAGTTTCCTCCAGGTTCAATGAAAGTTTCTGATTCTGATTCTGAAAATCACTTTTTTGTGTTCAGACTATGTCCAGCATCTAAGGAACCGGAAGCATTTAGTTGTGTACCACAGAGGACGCTTCTTTAAGGTGTGGCTGTATTATGGTGGCCGGCATCTCTTGCCTTCAGAGCTGGAGCAGCAGTTTCAGAACATTCTCAACGACACCACAGAGCCCCAGTCTGGAGAACTCAAACTGGCCTCGCTGACGGCAGGGAACAGGTGAAAATTAGTCGTATAGTTTAGATGTTTTAAAGAGTTAAAGATGATACATGACTTGCTGCTACAGTGTTCCTTTGCGCACTGCAGAAAACGCAAGATGACTAGGAGCTTCTGCTGAATAGTTTTGTGTAATATTTATCAGATATTCTGTATGTAGTGCAACCCATTATACTGCATTGAATCATTTATGCACACCTGCATTACTATTCATTGCATACATTTTACTTTTCATTGTAGCCAGCATGGAAAATGTATTCTCATTTCTTTTAAAATCACTTACAAAACTGGGAAGATTAAGAATGACATAAAACCTCTGTAACACACTGCCAGAGTTCCCTGGGCCAAAGCACGGCACAAATACTTCAGTGATGGGGTGAACAAAGCGTCCCTAGATGCCATTGAGACAGCCGCCTTTTTCCTGACCCTGGATGATGAGTCACATGGATATGACCCTGAAAGGCCGGGGTCGATAGATCTCTATGCCAAGTCCTTGCTGCATGGAAAGTGCTATGACAGGTATGGGGGTGCCTGCAGGCTTGCTTTTTGTGTGGAATCAGAGCTGAGTCAATAAGAGCAGAATTACTGTGGTCATGGAAAGGGGCACCTGCAGTCTGCTTATGCAATTTATCATGCGAGAGAAAACCTTTAGACACGTAAAAATTTGACACGACAATGCATGCTGCGCAAACACACTGTCTGCACCCTTTCACTGTACCCTCTTCCAGGTGGTTCGATAAATCCTTCAATCTGGTGGTCTACAAAAACGGTAAAATAGGGGTGAATACTGAGCATTCATGGGCAGATGCTCCAATCATTGGACATATGTGGGAGGTAAGCAAGCACAGAATGACTAAATAACTATAAAACAAGGTTTGGCTGTAAGTATGAATTGTAAAATATACAAACTGGGCTACAGTAGTATGCAAAATTTTAGAACCCCTAGTTTTTCTGCACAATTTCTATGTATTCTATCTATTAATTTATTGGAAGAAATAGATCAAATGTGACACAACTATTGCACATATTTTTCTAGTATGTTAAATACAGCAGAATGCAAACAGAAATTGTGAATTAAATTAAATTGTGCATTAAACGGGTGTGTGCAGAACTATGTCCTCTGTAGAGGATGTGTACTTAATCTACTAATGTGTACTTAATTTGACAAGTCTTTTGCAAATGACTGTTTGCTTGAAGCTGTTAAGTACTTGATATACATACACATGACCACTGTCATTAACTGAATTCTGTACAAGTGCACTGAGTTATTAAAAATGTATGTGCCATTCATCAAACCATTGTATTGTTTGGCCACTATGACCCACTGTTAATGAAGTGCATAGCGGAAGAATTGTTTATGATTATTTATTCATTTATGGAACACTATTGAAACTATTGAAGCCCTTGACCATGATAAGATGACTGCTGCGCTTGCCTGTTGTGATTATAGCTTTAAAAACTTTTCTGTAATATTTAACAGAAAACATTTCCTTTGCTGTACTCAGGACATTTTAGCTACGGACTACTTCCGCTTGGGTTACACTGAGGAGGGACACTGCAAAGGAGACATCAATAAATGTTTGACTCTTCCTTCCAGACTACAGTGGGACATTCCAAAAGCGGTACGTGATGAATAAAAAAAAAGTGTGGAGATGCTTCAGCTGGTCTTGCTGTTGGTTGTGACCCTTGTTTATCATTATTTTTCTTAGTGTCAGGAGATTATTGAAGGATCTTACACTGTAGCAAAGGAGCTCGCTGATGATGTGGATTTTCATGGCTTTGTGTTTGATGACTTCGGGAAAGGCCTGATCAAGAGGTGCAGAACAAGCCCTGATGCTTTCATCCAGCTGGCATTACAGCTTGCCCAATTCAAAGTATGTGGAACACTCAGACCATATTAATTTTTTACATTTTCTCCTTAATATATTATATATTATCCTGCATTTGTATAATTAGCGTTGTTTTTCTGTGCTGTGTTAGGACAAAGGTGAGTTCTGTCTCACGTATGAGTCCTCGATGACCCGTATGTTCCGGGAGGGTCGGACAGAGACTGTTCGTTCCTGCACCATTGAATCTACAGCCTTTGTCCGAGCCATGGAGGATGAGGCCTGTACGGTGAGAGAAGAAGGTTGGAGGTTAGAGGGTGGGCCTGAAATAGAGTACCAGTACTTTGTTGAGTTTAGATTTAGATTTCTGTGCCACTTTAGCTATCGTGGCTAATTTCCAGCCATATTCATTGGGTGAATACAAAATAAGACAACAGAGACTAGGGCATTTAAAATAACATGTTGATGTAAGACTAATCAATGCTAAAAATGTTGTCTGCTTTGTGCCATTCAATGAGAAGAAAGAGCAACGCCTGGCCCTTTTCAACAGAGCCGCAGAAAAGCACCAGAACATGTATCGTCTGGCCATGACAGGGGCTGGCATTGACCGTCATCTCTTCTGCCTCTACATTGTCTCTAAACTACTGGACATTGAATCCCCGTTCCTCAAACAAGTATGATCAATTATGGAAGTACAATCAGCTCCAGAATTATTGGCCTCCTTCTTGAAAATGAGCTAAAATCAATATATTAAATCAGCCACACATAGAGGGAGATTTGGTTTAAACAAATGGTTGCATTGTATATTATTTATGTTTTGTGTAAACAAAAAAAGTTGACATCAGTAACACATTTTTTAAAACATAGATTCCTAAGATATTGGCAACCCTAGTATTAACATTTTGGTCAAGCCTCCCCTGGCCAGAATAACACTTTTTGTAATGTTTAGCGAGGTTGAAGAACACTTGAAGAGGTCTTGAATTTTTCCTCCATGCAGAACATATTCAGTTTCTTAATATTATTTGGTATTGTGTTGTGAACTTCTTTCTTTAATGGAATCCACAGATTTTCAATTGGGGTGCAAATTAGGAAGATTGAGATAATGACTGCAAAATGATTTTCCGGTCAGCCAAGTTAAGTTAGTACCTTTTTGGTTTATACTAATTGATGGACAACAAAAGGATTTATTGTGTGTAACCTTATACCTGAGAAACACAGGGGGAAAAAGAACACCATGGTGTTAATGGTGCACTAGGCTAGTAATTAATCCACAACATATGTTACTGACACAATGTTTGGTGTTAATCCTAAACACGAATTTATAAAGAATAAGCTTCTTTTTAAATGTTTCTGAGAGAATATATAAATAAGTGTGTAACCTTCTCCCCCCGGTGGTCATCCCAAAAGATGCACATTTCATTGGTTTTATTTAAAATATTGAAACTGTTGCTGAAATAAATAACACGATTGTAGGAGTAATTTCCCTTAGATAAACAGTAAGAAATGTCTACAGACAATTTGGCGAACATTTTGATTTGAATTTGAATGTGAAATTATTGTCTTTGCCCAGTTTCTTCAGGAGTGCCAATGATTCTGGTTGATTGCAGACTCACAAGACAACATTGTGATCTAACAAACTGAACTAAGCTAAAGGCTAAAAATGAGTGTTTATCCTTCAGGTACTTTCGGAGCCTTGGCATCTCTCCACGAGTCAGACGCCCCAGCAGCAGCTCAACCTTGTTGATATTCAGAAATTCCCTAAATATGTAGGAGCAGGAGGTGGCTTTGGCCCTGTGAGTGTTTCACACACCTAACAGAACATCAGACATAACATACCCTTAAGTTGCCAATCATGTGTTGTGTATAATTATCCAAAGTTTATCGGCTTGTCTTTGCTTGCCTACAGGTTGCTGATGATGGTTATGGTGTTTCTTACATTATTGTTGGGGAGAATCTCATCACATTCCACATCTCCAGCAAGTTCTCCTGCCCAGAAACAGTAAGACAAACAGACATGCAGGCTAGTATGCCAGGGCCTTCATATGACATAGCTCTCTGCAAACTGTGAGAGTTGCAGAACTACTACTGAATCAGAAACACAACCTAAATATGTTGCTTTAACTTATTCCTCAATGTAGATCATGCTCAGTTCAAACATATTTTTTTTCCACCTGGACCAAGTCTCCTCTCTCTGTCCACAGGACTCGCATCGCTTCGGCCAGAATATCCGACAATCCATGCTGGACATTAGAGCGCTGTTCAACCAGAAGCAGAAGGCAAATTAACTCGATGTGAAGACATCACATGACAGAATTCAACATAAAGAGAGCCTGTAAAAATGCTGTACAGTTATGATCAATGTTCTCAGCTAATGATTTCCATTTCACAAATGAATCCTGGATCAGTCAATCATGGAACAAAATATTTTTTGAGAACAATCCAAATTCAGGTATTATATATATAATTGAATCATTAAGAAAATATACTATTTTGTAAAGTTCTGTACACAATGTAACATAATTGTGTTAATTATAGAGAAACCGTGTACATTGTATTGTAAATACTGGTTCTGTATTTTAAGCATGTTGATTTCCTTTAGTCAGATGATTTGTGGCATTGGCATTTGTGGGTGTCCAAATAGTGTATTTATGCCTCTTTCATTAAATTATTTAATGCTTTGCTCATGTATTGCACTGAAAGTGCTCACGTATCTGTAAAAATTCATCGATGAGCTGTAAATTTAGTCGTTCAGAGTGGATTGGTGAATTATGCTTTGGATGGCAGAATACTGACACAGTGCGTAGTGCTGTTGCCTTATAAAATAAGGTCCTGGGCACGTGGAGTTTGCATGTTCTCTTTGTCTCTGTTTCTGCATGCAGTCTGTTTTCCTCCCACAATCCAAAGACATGTTTGGTGAACTGGTGATGCTTATGTGTGCATGAGTGCGTTTGAGTGTCTGTCCTGCGATGAACTGGTGACCTATCCAGAGTGTTTCTGTCTTCACCCCCTACGACCACTAGGATAGGCTCTACCACCCCACCCCACCCCACCCCACCCCACCCCGGGACCCTGTTTAGAATAAGCGTCTCAGATTATGAATAAATGAATTATTAATTCATAATTAATTGTTTCAGAAAACACATAAGCGACCTATTAGACATTATGACCTCTGGTTCCTGTTACTACCACTGTAACGAAATCTGAGTTGGTAAATTTCTAAACGCTGAGTAATTGCATGTCCAGACATTCTGAATGACTGTTTACATTTCAAAATTTGAACGATGTAAAACCTTGGAACTCCCCTTTAATCACTACATCCTGCAGTTCTCCATTTACTTGGAGATATGGAGTTACACTCATTTATCACAATACTCGTGCTCAAAAACCAGTTTATTATTAATTGAAGCCTCTCAATAGAGTAACGGCATTTCTGTAATATCTACAAAGAATTCGGGGTATAAAAGAACGTGTTATGAAATGATCTAAGATCAGTGATAAAAAGAAGTCAGCTCTCCAGCTCTAGTCATGCACACACCACTACAGGACCTTTCATCACACGCGAAAGGCACAAAGGCACGTCTTTTCCAAGAAATTAAAAAAAGAAATCTGATTTATTCAAGGGGCATAAAGGCATATTTCATTAGTGTACCAGAAAAAGAATTCAAGAAGAGAGGGAGAGAAAAACAGAGAGAGAACCATAGGGTCTTCATAGAATATAAAAACTGAACTCTATCACAGAGAGGAATCTAATGACATCTATATGAAACAGTGAATATCATACAATATATAAACTGCATCTCCGCTGCTTACATTCTCTGACAACTGTCAACACACTGCCGTTCAAGGTAGACATTGTAGACTTTGAAGAATATGAGGGCTCGACTTATCTTTCCGAGAGGTATTACTTTTGATTTATTCCATTCAAAAGCAAAAAAGCGTCACTTTATTTGAGCGGAGTATAATACAAAAGTTAAAAAAAAACAGAAAACAAAAAGAAAACCTCCATTTACTCACTTCTCTTCATCAGTTCATCTTTAGCCATCAACTGAAGGCATTGGTTAAAGTTTGAACTACTGTTGGGTTGAATGGGAAGGACCAAAACAATACGTCTCGCTGCAAAGCATGAAGACACTGGCGATTCGTACATCGGTGGTTATGTGTAATGGTGGGGCTTGGTGGGGCTTGGTGGGGCTTGGGGGGGGGGGGCACAAATTGCTTTGAAGAGGAACAGAAGATTCACAACGAATCAACAGTATCAGATTACCATCATACTCTTCATTTACTGTAGAAGCTGCTTTATAGCTGCATGCTTCTGCAGCTTTTTGTAACAGAAAACTATAGACACAAAAAGCAATGATTTTTTTTTTCTTCGTTTTTTGTTCTTTTTTTTTTTTAAGCTTTCTTTTAACTTTTGAGCGTGTCCATGTAGTATCTGCCATAAGGCCACGGTGGGCAGGTGGCGTGTGTATCTACTCTTGTGGTGGTGCTAGAGTAAGCTAAATGTTCAGGCCAGGAACAGGGAACTGCAGGGTCGGGTTTAGGACGTGGTTCCTGGGGTGGTGTTGACGTTCTGTGTGGCAACCTGTGGAGCGACCTCAATGATGCGGGGTTTATCGATGATGCGAGCTGTGCGGTTGCCTTTCTCTACGATGCCAATGATCCATGCCTGATGGCCCTCGCCATATTTAGGAGATTTGATCTCAGCACAGAAACGTGCTGCCTGCTCCCGGGGAAGACAGATGAGCAAGCCTCCTGCAAAGAAAGCCAAAGAGTCACTGCACAACAGTTCACAGCACTTTTATACTGCTGGCCTGTACTGATTAGTGAACTTTGTTAATGGGAAATGTCTACATTTTGTATTACTTCAGTGTTATAAAGTACTCTATAATGTTAATCTAATATATGCAGCCATTCCAACAGACTTGCATCAGTTTTGTTGCACCATTAAAGAAGAAATCATTTATGAAAAAGTTGCCAAAATAGTGGAGCTTTGATGGGGTAAACTAAGAGGAAACCAGAAGCATAAAGGTTTGAATAGTCAATTAAATGAACAATGTTTTGTAGATTAAAGGGAAATTTCACAGTGGTTTCATGTGAACATCACCACTCAAATTCACATTGTAAATTCAACTCTTCAGATGTCTGAAGCATTTAATCTCTCTAAAAGAGAAAGACTTTATATAAAACGGCCTGAGACATTGTTTTATGACAAGACTTTCGCTTGAGACACTTTTAAAAGCCATTAATGTTTGGGAGGTGCAGGCTGGGTGTTGTAAAACAGTATGCATAGAAAATTTTATTTATTCTGGTTTATCATTATTTTACAATTTTCAGCATTGCATATGAAATCTCAGAAGGTATGTAGATGTATTTGCTGGTTTAGATTGTAATTAAATATTTCTACAATGCAAATATGGCCATCATTCCCCCATTACTACCAAGTCCGTAAACATCTCTATATTTAATGACTTAACATCAAATAACTCTAAATTGCTTTGTTTAAATCATGTATAAATGCTAGAATTATCAGTGGAATTTCCCTTTAATCAATAACACAAACAGTTGCTACAACCTTGCTGCGTTTTGTTTCTGCACATTAATGTGAAGATAAATAAAACGGATTGCTAGTGAACAATGTTATTCTACTGTGAAGCTGAATCTGTACCACCTGAAGTCTCGGGGCAGGTGCCGTGCATAAGGCCGAACATGTTCCCGCAGGCTTTGCTGACCGCAGCCATCTTAGCAAGGACAGGAAGGTTGTGAATGACGAAGGAGACCTCGCTGCGCTGCTGCCGCGCAAGGTTCTGAGCGTGTCCCAAAATCCCGAAGCCTGTGATGTCGGTGGCAGCGTGCGCGTTAAATGTGTGCATCAGGCCTGCCGCTGGAGAGACACACCAGGATGAGCATGGAGAGGTGAGCGAATGTGAGACTGAATGTGCCAATATTGGTATCTGTGAGTGACTTGCACTGACCTGTTCTGTTTAGTCTGGCCATGTTCAACATAGCCTCCTGATAGGCTAATTCCACATCCTCCTGAGTCACTACTAACTTTATCTTGTTCCACTTCTCTGGCTGAGGAAAAAAAAAATAAGAAGAAGAAAACAACATTCTACATAAAGTACAAAAAGTCAAACAATGACTACACTGTATAAGCATTTCAAGTACCATGTAATGCTGATCTTGACTGCAAGTAGTTTTGGTGTTCCAAAACCAACCATCAAGCACATTCACACAGCCTCATAATAACAAAGGTAACAGACTCACAATGTCCAGCCACTGGTGTACCGCTACTGCCACCTGAGTACCTAGAGGTTTGGTAAGAACCAGCACATCACCAGGCACTGCATTATCTGGCCTTTAAGATACAACAGGGCACACACACACACACACACACACACACACACACACACACACACACACACACACACACACACACACACA
>JBBJLS010000018.1:9457916-9473140 GCA_037577275.1 Bryconaethiops microstoma
CACACACACACACACACACACACACACACACACACACACACACACACACACACACACACACACACACACAGAGAGGTCAGTAAAGGAAAGGCAGCATCAGTGCACAAATCCGAAAGATGAAGACAAGAAATGTTACTTCAAGAAATAAAGTGAATAACTTTGCAAAGACAACAAAATACATCAACAAATATACTAACATGATGAACTCATTTGGCTGGCACACTGTTGTAGCTACGCCGCCCATGACGATCCAGGGGTTCACAACCGTCTGACCACCGGTGACTGAGGTGCCAGCCTCCTCTGACGCATCCTTAAAACCCTGGATTATTAGCGGCATCACCTTGTCTCGCTCCTATATACACACGTGCACGCACACACACACACACACACTAAAAGTTTGGCTCATTTTTAAAAGCAAACATCAAAGTTCTTGAGTCGTCAAAACCTTCCAACTCGTTCTCCATCAAGAGTGAAGAGGTTTGTATTTATTTTAGGCAGAGCAGCTTTCATTTTCACACATTCACTGGTGTTTTAACAGTCTTACCTTTTCAGAGAGTTTGTTACTGACACCCAACAGCATTAACATGTTATCGCACTCAGTCACTCCCATGGCGTACAGATCACTCAAGACATTGGCACACGCAATTCTGCCCTAAGAAAAGGAAAATAAGGTTGCAACTGACACGTAACAGGCTTGCAACTGACACGTAAGTCAGAAAACTAACATTATGATTTCACTAAGAAAAGCTTATAAAATGTGCATATGCCCACTTCTAATTAGTGAAATCTCTGCATGAGGAAGACGTGTCAATATGATAAATGCACGTGTCAATATGATAAATGCCATGTAATTTCATTTACCATCATGTATGGGTCATCCACAATAGGGTAGATATAATCCGTGGTCTGCACTAGAGAAAGGCCACCATGTCTCAGAGGAATCACACAGGTGTCCATGCCGATGCCTGTAAAAAGAAAGTGTGTGTACATGTACGCACACACAGATACAGCTTATATTACATTTAAATGCCAAACATTCCATCTATATGCACGGTGACATATTGTACTCAAAGACAAAGAAGACTGTGTGGTGCAAACAAATCTAGTGAGCAGTGCATGATGTGATAATGCATGGTTACAAACCCAGTCTGGGCATAACTGCCCCAAGGAACTGCTCATCTTCCTGAAAGTGGTTCTCCTGCAAAGCCTCTAGAAGTTTCTGAAGCACATCCTGAGGGACTTTGCAGCCAGTGCCTTTAAGCTCCGTGAAGCGTGTTAGTCTGAAGTTCTTATCCAACTCGTAACTCTCTGGGTTAAAAGCCTCTCGCACCGACATGGTTTAGATATTACGGGAGCCCACACCAGACACACTAAGAGAGAGAGAGAGAGAGAAAAATAATATCAATTAAAGGTTTGAACATGTTTGAGACAGAGAGTGAGAAAACACCAATATTACACAAAACAGTATGTTTAAAAAGAAATATACATTGTTAAAAAAGGAAAACTATACATACACATTATACTTGCACAATGAACAGTTAATTGCATTGTATATTAGGGTGCAGCTGGTGGCCTAGTGGTTAGGGAGTGTGATCAGAGGGCCATGGGTTCCAACCCCATGACTGCTAGGAGCACCAGTAAGGTACCCTTGAGAATATTACTGCCCCCACACACTGCTCCCCAGGCACTGTGTTGGTGGGTACCTATTGCTTCTTTTAGTATAAAATATTATATTAACTTAAAGCCATGTATACACAATACTTGATACATAAAAATACTATATTTATATAAACGCTCAAAGATATATATACACACACACACACACACAAACATTAATTTAAGTTTGTTCACTTTAAAAGGCTAACCCAGACCAGTCCTCCTCCCCTTTAAAACGCTGCTCTCGACTCGAACTGCAGAACGGGCTCCTCTAACTACAGACTCACAGTGGTTTATATTTGCACTGCTGTCGTGCAGGTTTCGGGTCGGTTTTAACATGGACCACCACCAACACACGTAACGGGTCTCTTTCCTGGAAGTAAAGTTAACTCTGAGGTCTCCAGGAGCAGGATAAATGCTGAAAGTGGCGAGCAGAGTAGCATCCTGGTGCAGCTAGGCCTGAGTTCAGTGTGGGGCATGCAGTACTGCACGAAAAGCAGTTTTGTAAACTTTCTGGCGGTGTCTGCTGCACATTACAGCCACGTTGCATGTCGAAGTAAGCTGAAAAAAAGTTGAAGAGTGGGCTCTGTTGGTCAGGTAGGCGCAGCTGTTTGCACCACTGCTACCAAGCTGAAAATTGTTTCTTACAGGGATTTCGCCCTTTTATCTAACACGGTACTGCAGAAACGTGCAAGCTCCAGCGTGCAGCAGAACACTGCAGGCGCCAGTGTGTAGCTGCCTCACCATTTAAGGTGGAGTGGAAAATCCCAAAAAGAAGTGAACTCCGTGTCCATGCAAACACAGCAGTCCTGCAGCAGCAGCACACGAGGCTGCAGCCTCGACACGCGCACTGGGGCTCGGATAGGCATTGCAGAGCATACATCTGACTGCTGTGCGTGAGAAGTGTTAAATGTTTTGTGCAGGCCGGTTTAAGTGTTTATAAAATGTCGGCGGTGGGAAAAATTAACTCTTGCAGCGCCCCGCGCCATGAGAGGCGTGCAGCAACTAAAAATCCTGCAGAAAAAAACAACAACAAAGACACGATCGCGAGCCTCTGGTGCTCTTACGGCTCAGTAGGGTTTATAAAGGAGCCCTCCCTGCACTTTAAGCAGTCTGGCACAGATCTGTTCCCGCACCATTTCCCCTTTAAATGAGCAGCTCACTCTCCTTCTCCTTACCGGTTTCGCTTTAGCCTCCCGACACAAGAAGATTCACGAGCCCACAATCCACAGCGCGAGACCCGGCCGCGGCCCGCGCGCCTGATCAAAAAAAATAAACACCCTCCTGCACACACGAGTCTTTACCTCCCCCTGCACGGTGGTCCCGACACAGCCGGCGATGTTTACTCCAGAGCAGTAGAAACCTGCCTTTTTTAAAATTCAAGTCTGTTAAATGGCTCTGTGCTCGGGAGGTGGGTCTGTCAGTAAGTGGTGTCGAAAACAAAGGGTCCTGATCTGGGCGCGCTACCTCCCCTTTAAAGAAGCTCCACAGACACTAGGGATGGACGATTCCTCTCTCTCACTTTTCGATCTGATACTAAACCACACCACGACCTTCTCGGTCCTGCATGCTGATAACGTCTAAAAGTCCTCCAGTGCACGAGGAAATGGGACATTGTTTTTGTGCAATTTTTATGTCTGCAAATATCAGTGCATATATGTATATATTCACAATGTACATATATACATACATGTATCTGATGTGTACATACATATACTTATAAATGTGTGTATAGGCTATGTATATATTTACATACGCAAACTTCTGTCTTTATATTTTTGTATTATTTGTACATCTATACATACATATATCTGATGTGTACAGAAACATAGGTTTATATTTGTGTATGTGTTTACACCCAACTATATTTATATTTTGTATTATCTGTATATTAGTGTACTTTTTATATTATACTGTTGTGTGTTGTACAGTCTTTTTCTATTGTTATGCTGCACTTTTCCCACTTGTGGGACTATTAAAGGGCTATCATATCTTGACTTATCACACATCATCACACTGTATTCAAAAGACTTTGCATTTGATTGAAATAAAAGTAGCTGTTTAGTCATGGAAAGCAACTAAGAAGTAAGATCTGCCAATGCAGTGTCATTTCACTCAGTGTGTGTGTGAGAGAGAGAGAGAGAGAATGAAAAGCACCTGTCCTACACACCATAAATACACATATTCTGGCTTGCACAATAAATAAACAATTGTGTTGTATAGAAAAAAGTATATGAAATAAAACAAAAATATTGAATTGATATTACATTTATATATATGTTTTACCATATAAGGTATGTATATATATATATATATATATGTATGTGTATAAATAAAAAAAAATAATAATATATATATATATATATATATATATATATATGGTGTTCACGGAATATAACCTTTGAAATTAAAGTGAAATGAAATTTTATAGTAGCAGCTATGAGGACTAGAAGCATCTTCTGTACTAATCAGCTCATCCTCACTGGACATATCTGAATTGGAACAAAATGTGATGTTTACCTGTTTGCTATTTACTTCCAACTAAGAAAAAGAAATATCTTTATTGTACATCTCCCTTATCTTTGCTGTCCCTCTAGTGTTTCTGGGGATAAATAAAATACGTGGCTACAGATGTTTACTGCTTTTCTGGACTATTTCCTGATTTTATTACTGTTATGACGCTTTGTTTTGAATTTGTATGGTTTGACTGTAGTGACATCAACCATGAAGAAGCAGATAAATAAAATGTCATAGATTTGGTCAAATATACACTAAATATATACTGTGTAATAATATAGTAATTGAATTAGAAAACAGTGCTTGTGTGATGTCTATATTTGAATCCCCTGCCTGAATGCACAGATTTGCAGTGGTGTCACCTACGGTAGACATTTAGTGACTAGTAGCAACTGTTGACTAGTGAGAGCAGATTTACCTGTTAGTGTTGGGATAGTGTTGTTTTTTTCGGTTTAATTGATCTTACAGTATCATTTATACAATGAATTCATTCGTTTTCTGTAACTGCTTAATACTCACAAGGGTCGCGGGTACCCAGAGCCTATCCTGGGGCCAATGGATGCAAGGCAGGGACTCACACTGAGCGGGGCGCCAGCTCACTGCAGGGCTCATTTGTACAATTTCCCATTTGAAATCGTTTTCAAGATTCTTGCATTTTGATATGTTATGTTTTATTTAATCCAAGCTCTCATTCTCTTTTTCAAGTTTAAGCAGTACTGCATGTAAGTCTATGCTGCATATGGAAAAGGTCCCATTATATACAGTGCCTTGCAAAAGTATTCACCTCCCTTGGCTTTTTACCTATTTTGTTACATTCCAACCTGTGATTTAAATATTTTGTAATATTATGTTATGTGATGGGTCTGCACGAAGTCTAAGTTGGTGAAGTGAAATGAGAAAAATATATATAAAAAAGAATTTTTAAAAAAAGAAAAAGAAAATTGGCACGTCCATATGTATTCACCCCCTTTGCTATGAAGCCCCTAAAAAGTTCTGGTGCAACCAGTTACCTTCAAAAGTCACATAATTAATGATATTAAGTCTACCTGTGTGCAGTCTAAGTGTTACATTATCTGTCAGTATAAACACACCCTTTCTGAAAAGCCCCAGAGGCTGCAACACCACTAAGCAAGACGCATCACATCATGAAGACCAAGGAGCTCTCAAAACAAGTCAGGGTTGGGTTATAAACAAATATCCAAATTTTTGATGATCGCCATCAAATCCATCATGTCCAAATGGAAAGAACATGGTACCACAACAAACCTGCCAAGAGAGGGCCGCCCACCAAAACTCACTGACCGGGCAAGGAGGGCATTAATCAAAGACCAAAGGTAACCACAGCAGAGACTGGAGTATCTGTCCATAGGACTACAATAAGCTGTACACTCCATAGAGCTGGGCTTTATGGAAGAGTGGCCAGAAAAAAGCCATTACTTGGTGTTAAAAATACAAAGGCATGTTTTGAGTTTGCCAAAAGGCATATGGGCGACTCCCCAAATGTATGGAGGAAGGTGCTCTGGTCAGATGAGACGAAAATGGAACTTTTCGGCCACCAGGGAAAATGCTCTGTCTGGCGCAAACCCAACACATCCCATCACCCCAAGGACACCATCGCCACAGTGAAACAGTGGTGGCAGCATCATGCTGTGGGGATGTTTTTCTCCAGCAGGGGCTGGGAAACTGTTCCGATTCGAGGGAAAGTCTGTCTGTGATTTGAGACTGGGACGGAGGTTCCCTTTCCAGCAGGACAATGACCCGAACCATACTGCTAAAGCAACACTCGAGTGGTTTAAGGGAAACAATTAAATGTGTTGGAATGGCCTAGTCAAAGTCCAGACCTCAGTCCAATTGAGAATCTGTGGTCAAACTTAAAGATTGCTGTTCACAAGCGAAAACCATCCAACATGAAGGAGCTGGAGCAGTTTTGCCTGGAGGAATGGGCAAAAATCCCAGTGGCAAAATGTGGCAAGCTCAGAGACTTATCCAAAGCGACTTGCAGCTGTAATTGCCGCAAAAGGTGGCTCTACAAAGTACTGAATTTAGGGGGGTGAAGTTTTCTGTTATTTTACATTATATGTTTGCCTCACAATAAAAAAAAATACATCTTCAAAGTTGCAGGCATGTTCTGTAAAGGAAATGGTGCAAACTCTCAAACAATCCATTTTTATTCCAGGTTGTGAGGCAACAAAACATGAAAAATGCCAAGAGGGGTGAATACTTTAGCAAGGCACTGTAGATGTTTCATATGCAGTATCTAATTGTACTTGAGACATCTATCTTTCATTTGCAATTTTTGAACACCTACAGTGGCAGAGAAATTGCCAGTGATGTATTAATAATTTGTTAACATTAATGTGTAGCAGAGACCAGGATGCTTATTTAAATCCCAACCAAAAAAAACAACACTGCAACATGTAATGCATAAGACACACACTCAAAGAATAGTTTAGGCTGAGGTTTTTTTTTTCCCAACAGTTTTAAACAACTGACATAAACAATCTGTGCATACAGTACAATAATCAGTCAAGAATTATAAGCAAGTGAGGTAAAAATCCATGTGACTTAGGTTCACTCAGCTGTGCACATTACAGACACATTCTCTTATACTGGGAGAAATTTTAGCACATATATTCAGTTCTTACGGTTACAGTTCTGGTACATTGATTACTACACGAGGAGAATAACATTAAGTACTGCTGATGGCAATGGGACTATACATTACATTAAATCTTAAAGTAAACGTCCATTAGAATGCTGTTGCGGAGGATACTCTTGGTATGGCAGAATGAGTTAAAGGCACACAGTCATATTTTCTCACCTACAGAGCTCCATTTGGTTCCATGAAGCACTTGGATGAGATTTAGGAAGTACAAACACACATTTATATACTTAGCTATTAAGTGACAATGATCCATGTCATTCACACAAGTTTTAAACCACCATATTCAACAGGAAGCATCTGTAACGAAACATTAAAATATTCTTTTTTTTAAACAGTGTATCTATAGCAGTCAGAGAGTTAGGGAGGTTTCTGTTGTAAGATTTAGTCCTTGCTGATCTCTATTTTCTTCCATCTGAACAGTCCAGGCCTTGCATGAAGAGGAAAACACTGCAGACCTTATTGGTTCCTGGCACAATCTGAACTGATGACACTCCATGAGAAAAAGGACTTTTTAAGCAGACTGGGGAATTTAAGCGTTTTCTTTTGCTTCACACACTTTTTGCACATAATCAGCACCTACAGCAAAAAACAAAAAACAAAACGAGAATGTATGGATGAGACACACACATTGGCGTTTCAGAAATTAAATATACGTCATAGCCTCATTACCATTTAAGGTCATCTCACTTGTCCCATTCTCAGGAGACAGCTGTGATTCCTCTGGCATAAAAGAGATAAATAAAAGGTCACAACACCAAAAACTTGCTAGATGGCACTGTTTCCATTAAACACACATTTACCCTGAACCTAAACTCCTCCCCTTTCTTTCTCTTTTTGTAGCTCTCCCATTTGAAGAGTCTGAAGTTGAGTTGACTGTTTGAGCCAAATGATAATTCTGGGTACAAAACAGGGCACCCCAAACTTCTTCATGCCAGGATCCACATATAGAGATGTTGTCGTGCGAAGATGCACCAAATATTTTATATGAAATAAACTTATCAAAAAAGGTTCCTAAGCATTTAAGCTTTAGGCAGTTGGTGTCCTAGTGGTTAGGGAGTTGCCCCTGCGATCAGAACGTCGTGGGTTCAAATCGCAGGATTGCTAGTGGTACCACTGAACAAGGTACTGTCACCACACACTGCTCCCACTTGGTAAATGGGTTAAATGCAGAAAAAGAATTTTACATTGTTCATGCTGTGTTAACGTATTACTATAAGCGGCTTTACTTTTAGTTTTAAAAGTTTTACTCAATATATTGTTCAACAAGCACATATATTGATAAATTACACAGATACATACTGAGTATGTTGAACAAAATACTATAAAATAAGAATTATTTGTTCTGTATTTAGATTTCTTACCTTCAGTGTCAACAAATTAATACATTTCATGAAAATTTAGTTTGACGTTACAAGACGGTCTGTGTTGTCAGCTAGCTTAGTGTATTAGCACTGTGCTCTGATCTCTGCTGTACGCTGCATAAGGAACATTGCAGCTTAGTCAGGAAATAATCAGCTGTGAACGAAAAACTGGACCACTCTGTACGTTTTTCTGGTTGCAAGTAGCTTGAGGCAAACAGCAAAAAATAGAGTGGAAGCTTTAAGTGCGGCATCTGTGCATCCTTTCTGTTATTGTTTGTGTAACAGTTCGTGGTGCACTTGCTCCACAAATTATGGAGCTTGTATGTCAGCAGGAAAAAAACAAAAAAGCAGGCAGTAATGAAATGAATGTGACCTGAAAAACATCCCTTTGATTAAAAGGATGCTGTCTGGGTGCTTCTGTACCTGTTTTATCAGTTTGTGTCGGGTTGAGGATCTCTTCACAGTCTGTATTTGTCTCTGCTGTACAACCATACACACACAAACACAGCCAAAATCATGAAATTATATAATAAACTGTAACAAATGGTTACAATACACATGGCCAGAGAAAAGAAAATAACAACAACATGGGTCCACTTCTACCAACCTCTTTTTAAGCGTCGCCGAGCCAGTTTGATCTGGTCTTGGAGGATCTGGACCCAGTCTCGTGGACCAGGAAGCTTCTCAATTCTGTTAGCAGTGCAGTACTTTTCTGTGAACGCTGCATTCAGACAAAAACAGGGGTAAGAAACCATCAAACCGAATAAAGCCATTCTATTCAAGGTCCTCATAATTTGTCTGTTCACACGCAAACCAATTTTAATTGGAATGATCTTAAACACTGCGACAACACAACAGACTCCTCCATGCATGCTCTGTGTACAATCTGTGCCATTGTCCAGAGGGACAGCAATGGAAAAAACATACCAATTACAACATTTTACTTTTTCTATTGATACAAAGTATAAATCATCCTCAGTGACTCATATAATAATCATCAAACTCTGTTATAAAACCTCTGTTATAATAAGATTCCCTTTTAAGCACAGCTTTTAAAAGGCCTATATGCTACATTTTGGTTGTATTTTATTTTGATTTGTGTTTGTGTGTCTTCGTGGCGCAGTAATAATAATTGTTTTTTACATGACCATTTTAAAATCTGTCTTTATTCCTAATTAAACAGGGTATAATGCCATTTATAACTTTGGTAAAGTTAAAAAGCTGCTGGCTGATAGGGAGAGTATAAATGTGCTCGTATTGTCACGTCACAAAGAAAATGAAATCAAAACAGGCGTCTGTATATGCAGTGCATGGACTGGGAAAGAAATGGTGCAGTCTGAAAATATAACAATTTCACTTTAAAAAAAAGAGTTTTTGCTTGCTTAGAAGGACAACCTGCAGTCACAGAAACACAAAAACCTGCCATATACACAATTACTGTACTCTAAGCAATTTTAGAAGTGATTGTACTATATATTACAATGCAATATCATTATAAACTACTGTTTGTTGATGTCCACTCACCTTTAATGGCTCCCACTATATTCTGGTCCAACCCTTTTCTGTGGTCATTCAGGCCTCTCTTTCTCTTGCCATTAGGCAGCGAGTTAGCCAGCGTAGCATCATCAAAGAAGGCACAAACCAGCTTCCTGAAGAGCAGACTGCCTGAGCGCGTGTAGTTCAGCAGGATGGAGTCCAACTGTGCCTTAGGGATGAACACCTCATAATCCTCAGCCAATTGCACCTCCGGCTGAGAGACACAGACGGCCAAGATATTAATAAACTTTTTGATACTCAATTTAATGCACATACACAGACATAGTTCAACACTCAAACACATAAATACACCATAATCCTCTGTATTTCACCTCTGGCTGAGAGAGACAGATGGAGAGAATACAATACAGACACGGCCACATATTCATACCCGTAATTTCAGATGAAGAACCTGCTAATGTTTGTATCTCCAAAAAACAGTAACTTTCTAGGATAAAGAACATGCTTCATTTTTAATGCAAATAACGAAGTATTTTGTCTAAGTGATTTTGGACCATTTCTATTGTTTTCTTTCTGTGATGAGTTGACAGTGTAAACGGGAGCTGGTATTTTCAATTCATGTAAAAAGGGCCAAAAACAGATAGGCTTTGTTTTCTGACAGTGATTATATTCTACATATAATATCTCAAAAAATATTTAGAAGTAGAAATATACATTACAACTTATACTAGAGGTTAATGTCAAATTCATTTTCCAAGTAATTTTGGACCATTTCCTTTGGCTCACTTTTTATAAAATGTTTGCGCAGTGTATAGATCCGCTGGTGCCTTCAAATAATTAAAAAACCTAAATGATTTGGTGCAATAATACCTTGCAACCTTTGAAGGAAAGAAAAAGAATGACAGAAAAATGTACAAGTTTATAGGATACTTTAACCCTCACACACGAACGCAGAGATATACTACAGATACTACAGGCCAAAGGAAGGAACAGAAGGTATGACATTCTGGACAGTTTCATTAGAAAAACAGCACATGAAAGAATGAAATGTCTGCAGCAACTGAGTGTAACTGATTACTGATATTAATTGCAACCTGAATCCAGCTGATTCTCACACTGAGAATCTCCTGAAGCCAGGATAAACTGAATCAGCTATATTGTATTAAGCATTTGGAAGGAATAATAATTTTAAAAAACGGTTATCCCAAAGACCATAAGGGCTTTTACTATACCATACTTCACTATGCAATACTATACTATACTATACTATACTATACTATACTGATTCAGTTTATATTAATAAATTTGGTTGTTAGCAAATAACTGCTTAACTGTGTTTTTTTGAATAAAAGAAAACTAACCACTTCACTTTTTACTTCTAATCTCTTGGCCTACAATGTGTGTCCATAAATACACACACATGTACCACCGCAGACACTCTTGTACCTCTGTGCAGTTTTGTCCTCTGTTCAGACTGTAGTGGGCTGTTGGTGTGGGGTTGGTGAAGGGTGCGGCAGGTGTGGTAGGTGGAGAAGGCACAACCCTCTCACTCGACGGCTTTTCTTTTTGACAAATCTCTTCAAGTGATTCAGCCATGTAGGGAGAGTATGGAGGTGTGACAGTCTTTATGGGTGGAGTAAAAGCTGTCACTCTATGCATGACCCTCCTCTTACGTGGCCTCTTCCTGGGAAGGGAGGAATACGTGGAGCAAGTGTTTCCCACACCACACTGTTTCTCCTGGGCTCCTGAGAGTGAGGTAATGCAGACAAAAGTTCAGAAGCAACATTAACTTTCAAAAAATGAACATGCAAACGACAACTGATTCAATATTTGTTTTGCTTCTGGTGATGATCCTGCAGGGCTGTATTGCAGCTCTAATCATCCACTTGACGTTTGGGCTGTATAAACAAGACTTCACTGCTTGAGCATTTAAAGTGTTTGTATCAGTGAATACAGTTCTGAGACCAGTCTTTCCTTATGAAAAAGATCATGAGACACTTGTGCAGTACCTGGTAGACCAATGGTCACAATCAGATAAACAATACTTAAAGCTTTGAGACATCAGGCTGCACTCTTGCTTCAGTTCAGAAAAACACAGGTGTTTCTACTATGAGACGGATCAACACTGTGCGTGTGGGAGAACGTATAGCTGTTCAAGAAGCCGTTACTGAGAAAAGGACAAAAAAGTTTTTAAAAATCTACTAACAACCCTAAACTGGGCAGTTTGAGATGTGGACTGATGAGTGTGCATTTATAATTGGGATTACTTGGATAGTGGGAAGCATGAAATGCAACCAGCTTCTAAGCCTGAGACCTTTAGAGGTGTTTACAAGCAGTATCAAAAATATTTCTGCAGAAAGCAAGTATCCTTAAAAAAAAAAGAAGCTGCAATAAAGGCAAAAATTGAACACACTAAATACTGAAAGGTTTCATATTATATTCGGTTGATGAGGCTTCTGTGTACTTTTCTGTTAAATATATTTTCAGATTTCTTTCTGGAATGAAAAGAAATAATAATTACACTTAATAGGTGTTTTGACTAAAAATTAAATGAAACATCTGACTTGTGTGTGTGTGTGTGCGTGTGCGTGTGTGTGTTGGGGGGGTTGTGTGGGGGGAGTGTGGGGTTGGCTGGAGGCTCATGTTGTACCTCGCTGAGTCTGCATCAGTTTTCTCATTGTGCGTAACTCCAGCAGAATGGCCTGCAGGGTACTCTTGCAGTTGCACATGCAGCAGCTGGATTCGTTTGGCATGGCTGTAGGCACAGGGGCGCAGGCCAAGTCTGAAACGGGACAAAACATCAACAACACACACATTTCTGATGAGGTCATACTCTCATGAGTACTACAGCCACTGGACAAAGAGCTCCTTACTGGTACATAGGAAAGAGAAAAGAGAGAGTCTGTGTCCGTTTCATTTTCTAAGGCTGTCTGGTGTCTAGACAGTCTAAACAATGTTGAGCAGCTGCAGTGGCTGGAATAACGTCTCTCTCGCTCTCTCCCTCTCTCTTCTATCTCTCACTATAATAACATTCTGCTTCTTTTGCCTTTGGCAAGTGCCTTGCTGGATGCATATCATCCCTTAATCGTATGCAACAGAAGTGCTAAAGGGACCATATCCATGAAACTGTTTTGGTTTTTTAAATGACACTCATTCTTTAAACACTCAAAGTTCAAAATGTACCATTCCCTTCCAGTGCATACATGAAAAACAAATGCAAAAAACAGTCCTGATGCCACAAACCTGAACCTACATATCACCACTCATTCAGCCTGTAATTTTCACTCTGTAATTTTCTCTTTGAGTCAAGTCAAGTCTATTTATATAGCCCATTATCATAGACAAAGATCACTCAATGTGCTTTGCAGGAACGGAATAAAAATATTAATAGCAGCATAGTGACTAAACACCATTTAACCATGTTTAGTTTCAGCTCTTTTCACCACTTCTGACCAGCTTCTGCAGATCTAAGTGAGCTACAAGGATCACATGCACCAAACATATCATACATGTATTTAGGGCCCAAACAATTGAGTGACTTGTACACAATGTGTAAATGCTTTGTAATTAATTCTGTACTGATCATGAAGACAGTGCAAGAACCTGAGAATTGTAGTAATGTGCTCTCTTTTCTTGCTAGATAGAACTCTGGCAGCAGCATTTTCATATCAGTCTTAAAATAATTTTAAAAATGTAATTTGTCAGAAAAAATCTAATCTATACAATATTCCACTTATCCCAAAAGTAGTTGATCAGCCAAGACATGTCTGGTGTTCAAATTTTGCTTCTTTAGTTTACAGCTAAGAGGCTGATGTTGTTAATGAATGCTAGAAGTCAGTGGTCACCAAAAAGCCCAAATCATTTCTGTAAAAAAAAAGCAAAACTTCTCATCCAGATTTTCATTCAAGGTGACACAGACATTATGGATGTGGTTTAGAACACAGTCCTCTAATTTACGAATGCACCAGCACTGGTGTTTCTGATATAGCTGTCTGTAGTTTTCTTTTTGTAATTTTTATACCATCACATTAAGTCCTACTGTGTCCTAAACCATGTCCAGGCTGATCCGCATTAATGAAGAGCTGGAAGTAGTTTGAGTAGGTTGAGAAAAATGTGTCTGATTTATTTTTCCCTTAATGTTTAGTCACAAAAACAGCAGGCTTAATTTAAAGCAATTAAAAAGATGTTGGAATAAGATCCTCTAAAAGTGAATTACTACTGTTCTTGGTATTTAAAAAAAACACACACAAAGGACTTCGTGTTAAGATGACTTTAGGAAAAAAATTAAAAGAAGAAAAATATAAAGCATGGGCTTTTCCGAGTAAATATAGTACAGTCAAACTTAGTGTAATAGTGTAATTGCACTGTATACATGGGTTATTACCAGCATACTAATAATAAAAAAGCTGGATGGAAAAACCTTGTTAAAGAAGAAATGAAGGCAATACAATTTAAATTTATTTATGCATCACAGAGACTCACTTTTGCTTGAAGAGCTGTTCAGCATCTTTTGGGTTTTGGAACGGGTGTCGTACTGACTGTGGGACATGGTTGGAGCTGATCTCCAGCACTGCTGGGGCTCTTCAGGGGCTTGGTTCTGAGGTAAAGCCCAGCTCAGAGCCTCTTCCTGGGGTTCCTCTTTAACTGCTTCCTCCTCTCTCTCCACTCGCTGGTACCCTCGCCCTGCCTTGTCACTCAACAGCCGCATCATGCCTGTGATCTGCTTCTTAATTTCCATTCCCTCCTCACCTAGCCACGCTGAAACAGAATTGTGCAGTTAGTTCTAAGAAGTAGTTACTTAAATAGAGTCAAAAGCAGCTACCATAATGACTTGAGTAGAAGCTTTTTAAATAATCAAGTTCTGAGTTTCCTACAGAACTGAGCAAATGTGCCTTAATCTACCTCTGTTCACTATAAACAGGAAAAGGCTAATTTAGAAAAGTGAATTTAGGACAGAAAGGTCAGTAGTTTGAATCCTTGGACCAGTGGTGTGTGTGTGTGTGTGCGTGTGTGTGTGCGTGCGTGTGAATGTGAATGAACACATCTCTCCCTCTAGATTCATGGCAGGAGCAAGGCACCTAAACTCCAACTCCTCCCCACATGTCTTGGCTCCGTTGCTGCCCGCTGCTCCAGGTGTGTGTTCACTGCCTCCTAGTGTGTGTGCTAATTGCTCATTACTCTCAGTGTGTGTTTGTGTGTGTTCACTGTCTTAACTGGGTTAAATGCAGAAGTATCTAAAAGTAAAAAAACAGTACCTTCATTCTCAGACGTGTCCAGTGATTCACCATCTGTCTCATAGTGGTCTGCAATGTCAAATTCAGGTCCATAGTCTGTGAAAAACAGAGAGAAAAAACATTCACTAAAAGTTTTAAATATCTATTTATCTGACACATTTGGGAAAAGAAAACTAATGATCAGATCAGTCCAATATGATCAGGCAAATATCATTGTTACATTCTGCTTTATATACACATACACGCACACGCACCCTCCCCCCCCCCCACACACGCCCATATATATATATCTAT
>JBBJLS010000018.1:9474132-9492729 GCA_037577275.1 Bryconaethiops microstoma
CCAGAAGTCTGGCTGGGTTGTAGGGGATCAAACACTTATTTCACTCAATGACATGCAAATCAATTTATAACTTTTATGTAACATGTTTATTCTTGATTTTTGGTTGATATTCTGTCTCTCTCCATAAAAATGAAACCACCTCATAAATTAGAGACTGTTCATTTTTTTGTAAATCAGCAAATTTACTAATTCAGCACTGTATGTGTGGCCATTACACAAACAGGGACTGTAATGACACTGCATTCAAATACATAAACTTTAATATGGACTTGGTCCCAACTTTGTAGCTTCCACTCTTATTGGGATGTTTTCCACAGGATTTTAGAGTGTTTCTCGTGTTTCTGTGGGGATTTGTGCCCATTCGTTCTGTAGAGCATTTTTGAGGTTAGGCACTGGGCGAGAAGACCTGGCCTGCAATCTCGGTTCGAGTTTATGGCAAAGGTGCTGGATGAGGTTGAGGCCAGGACTCTGTGCGGGCCAGTCAAGTTCTTCCACACTGAACTATACACATATTTGTGAAGCGATTCATTGAAGAGAACCGATTCCAGAGATTCGTTCACTCGTGCGCACCTGTAGCACCCGTGAGCACGATAGATTAACACCCCCCCCCCCTCTCTCTCTCTCTCTCTCTCTCACTGAGCCGTGCAGACATTACGGTGCTTTTCCAGTTATCTGTCTTGTCTGGAGCTAAAAACGGTGTTCTGTAAACGAGCCGACGGGAATCAGACGACACTTCAGACGCGTTTTCATGCCGATATTGGGGGGAGGGGGAGGGTCTAGTGGTCTAGTCATGCATATGTGCGTGTCTGGCTGTCAGCCTCTCTCTCTTGCTCTTTCTCTCTCTCTCTCTCTCTCTCTCTCTCTCTCTCTCTTTCTCTCCCATTGTCTGCTCGTCTCTGACTGGCTGTTCGTAAATCTCCTTACCTTGTTCACTGATCAGTTTGAAGCTCTGTGATTTCCTGCTCCGTCTCCTCTCTCCGAACTCCATGGTACCGGAGAGCGAGGAGGGTCGTGCGTGCGCGGCTGATCCGGGGGTCGCCCTGCTCGGTGGAGGCGGCGGCTGCAGCCCTGCAGGGACCGAGCGAGGTCCGTCTGTCTTTTATCAGCACAAACTCATCACGCCTCCCGTCCTCCAGCAGCCTCAGCTTCTTCTCCCCCTCTCCTCTCCTGCAGCCCGTTAAACACGCGCCCCAGCCCGGGGCCTCCCGTACGACGCGCCCGCGTCCATCCAGGGCCGCTCGTTTGTGATGTAAATAAATAAATCAGTTAATTCTTTTAAAAAAATCGTCACATCTAGTCCTTTGCGCCACCTGATGGTAGCTAATATTTTGTGGGGCTCAAATAAGTGTGTCCAGACAGACGCTCGCGGACAGGTGGGGTTGCGCGTGGCGCTTCATTCACCTGTTACTTTTACTGCCAGAAAGAAAAAAAAACTTTCTCTGCACTTCTTCTTCCTCTTCTTCTTCTACTTTCGGGTGCTCCCGATTAGTGGTCACTACAGATCAACCATCTCCATCTCCTTCTGTCTTCTACATCGTCCTCTCTAACACCAACTGCCTTCGTGTCCTCCCTCACCACGTCCATAAACCTCCTGCTGGCCTTCCTCTCCTCCTCTTCCCTACAGCTCCATCCTCAGCATCCTTCTCCCAACGTACACAGAGTCTCTCCTCAGTACATCTCCAAACCAATGCAATCTCGCCTCTCTGACTTTTCCACCAAATGGTCCATCTTGAGCTGTCCCTCTAATAAACTCATTCCTGATCCTGTCCATCCTCGTCACTCCTAATGCAAAATTAAAATTTTCATCTCTGTCACCTCCAGCTCTGCTTGCTGTCTTTTCGTCGGTGCCACTGTCTCCAAACCATCAAACCAGACAACACAGCTGGTTACCGTTTTGTACAGACTCTCCTTCACTCTTACTGGTACCTGCCTTTACCAAATTACTCCTCCCGCTCTTCTCCACCCATTCCACCACACAAATCTCTCCTCCCGCTCTTCTCCACCCATTCCACCACACAAATCACTTCTCCCGATGCAAATCTTAACATTTTCAACTCTGCCACCTCCAGCTCTGCTTCCTCACCCATACTGATTATAGAGTAGAAATTCCTGTTCCCGTCTCTAAATCATCGTCGTAAAGGAAAAGTACAGGCACAGAAAATGACTGTTTGAATGGTGTCTTGATGGTTAGGGGGTTGTGGGTTCCAATCCCAGGACTGCTAGTGGCACCACAGAGGTACGCTTGAGCAACCGTCCCTAGACACTACGTCCCAGACACTACGTCTAAGATCACTCTTAGAATAAGACCAGTAAACAGTCTTATAATACACTCACCTCAATACGGAACTCTGCAAATACAATCAAAAGCAACTGAGCTGCTTTTTACAGCTTGGCAATATCAATTTAATCTCTGATTTTAAGCAAGTCGATCAGACCTTTTTTAGCTAAAGTTTCTAAAATGTGACGTAATACCTGTGGTAATAGATCTGAGGTTAACCTGCAGGGGGCGACACGCAGCTCTGCCTCCTCCAGCTCCTCAAACACAGAGAAGAAGATCGGACCGAGAGAGCTGTTTACAGTGTCCGGCCGGATTTTGTGTCTTTAACACGAAAATAAGGACGAATAACAAAAACAGCCATGGATATCCTGAAAGCGGAGATCGCCAGAAAGAGAAAACTGCTCGAAGAGAAAAATCTGGTGGACGTGAGTGTTTATTTTCAGACTGAGTTTATTTTTAAGATCTTCACACGATCTGAAAACTACACACAGATAATGCCCATTTATAATAATGCGTTTCTAATGATCATATACTACTTTTGTGTATTTAGAGTGGTAGTGTGTGGTTTGGGACGTAACCCTAGATAGTGGCTATTGTGTTTCAAATCTCAGCACCGAGTGCACTAGGAGTATTTTGGTATGTTTAAAGTAAGGTGTGCCCTTTATAGTCACCCTTGAACACGCCACAGCACACAGTGTGAAATTCTTTCTCTGCATTTAACCCATTCAATAAGTGAATCAGTGGGCAGCCAGAGCACCCAGGGAGCAGTGTGTGGGAACGGTACGTCGCTCAAGGGTGCCTCAGTGGTGCCACTGGCAGTCCTGGGATTCGAAGCCATGACCTTCTGATTGCAAAGGCAACTCCTTAACCACCAGGCCACCAGCCAGCCCAAAGATGTGTGTGGTACTCTAAGTTGCTACAGTGCCCTTAACAGCACTTCATCATTAAAAGTTCATTCATCTTTCATGTTTTTTTTTGTTTTATAGCTTGCTACTTCATTTAATTAGTGGCTATCAAGCTTTGCAAAGGGCCAGAGTGGACTTTTGATAGTTTATTTTAGAGAGCCCTCAACAATTTTGAGACTAGAAACAAGAAATATTGATTCATCACATGGGCCAGAATGCAGATGTCAATTTGTATTCCAGTAATATTTGGAATGCCAAATAAATAAAATGGATTAACAATGCAAGTAAAGAGTTTATGTGCAGCTACAAAGTACAGGCACAGGTTGTGTTAGCCATTGGTTAAAGCAAACGTGTTTTGCTTTAAAAATAAACCATATAACATTAAAATGAATGCAAACAAATACAATAAAAAAAGTAACAAGAATTTCTTCTTTTAAACATTCGTTGTATGACTGATCAAAGAGTACACGTTGTGTTTTAGACTTCTTCAGTGCCCCAGCTATCCTGCAACAGTATGTCTTAAAATGTGCTTTTCTGAGCACATCGTCATGTCATCACTACTTAGAGAACTGTGTATAATTGTTCTTTTTTAAATTCTTTTTTTAAAATTTAGTTTAGCGCATTGTGTGGAACAAAACGCAAGTAGTGATCATAGTATATAACAGTATTTTTAAATGTGGTACAACTGGCTGCTTTTTGTTCATTCCAACTCATCAGATGTCAGAAGGGATACGTCTTGTGGCGTATTGTGTATCTTTAAAAAAAAAAAAAGGATCGTGATATGTTTTTGCCATATCGACTGCCACTACCCCGTCATCCTCGCCATCATTTGGTTTTGTGAAATTCCATTCTGAGTTGTAATAAAGAAGCATTTATTAGTCAAACCAGGTACTGGATGGTAACAAGTAATAATTGCTTTTTCCGGGAGACATTTAAAATGGTTAAAAAAAAACAGGCTGAAATGAGTAAACTATTACACACTGTTTATATTGTTTATATTACATGAATATAAGTGTGTTTTTGTGTTCGGTGTTGGTGTTTAAAGAAGTTAAAAACACACTGTCCAGATAAACAGCTTCTACAGTCTGTTCTTTTCATTTGCCTAAAACATTTACAGCGAACTGTATGTTCATTATGTACGGCTGAAGGTGTGAGCATTTTCACATTCATTATGTTGAAGGGGACGTGTGTATGTAACCATCCTGATAAAACTTGTCTTAATTGAACTAAACCCAACTGTCCTGTTCGGTCATGTAGTAACATGTGTTCTAATGTTTTTTCCAGGATTCAAAGAGGTACTTCAAGCGAGCTGAACTTGCTCAAAAGGAGGCAGAAGACTACTACCAAAGATGTGGATACATGGTTTGTTAACATTTTGCCTGAATTATGTGTAACACTTTTGAATTATGTGAAAGTTTATGTGAAGTTATGGCTCATAGTGTGGCTGGACATCCAGACCTGAGCTCCCAGACTTTACTGATAAGTTTGTGTTCACTTACTACTCTGCTTTACTTATTTTTCTCCTTCCCAGCTCTTCCTTTGCCATGCAGTATCTCTTTCTCTTTTAATGACTTTTCCCTTTACCTCCGTAAGAATCATCAGTGTCTTCTGTGTGTCTGAGCTCATCTTCCTTTTCCTGCTCTCTCTGTGTCGTTTGTGTGAGTGCAGGTTGCTCATGAACAGCCTGTGACTCAGGTAGGGTGCAGACAGGCAGTGGCTGCTTCTGTATGCGACAGAATGCATGTCTCTACACCAGTGTCTTTTTGGACTTGAGCATGAAGAAGGACTAGGCTTTGTTTGATTTCGGTCACCTTTGCTTCTTTTAATTAGCTTTGCTTTCAGTGTTGCACAAACCGATGGCAGCACTTTCTTGGAAAAGCCCTTTTCTTGCATTTGCCCTTTTATGCAGTTCATTGGAATAAACACATCTGTGATTCTGAGATGATTCAAATCTACAGAAGATAAGACTGCTGTCCGGTTTGTGCAGTTCTTTTTGTTTAACTTGGTAACGTTTTGGGTTAGAAGTGCTTGGCTGAGAATATGCATGCTATGTCAGGCGTCTGTTACACAGCAGTGCTGAAGGCCATTAGCATTCCATACCAGCCGCAGCATCACAGCGTGGCTGACAAGGTTACTCATAATACTGCAGATACGGCGCTGCTTTAAGTCTTGTTTTGATACAAAGTGCATTTCCTTATCCTTTGTTGACTCTCAGCATTGTGCAAAGGTTTAGCTCTCTTCATGTTTTCAAAAAGAGGCTTTTTATCATGTAAGTATGCATGGTCATACAACTAGCCAGCATATTTTACCATAGTTACACCGGTCGGCCTGGATCAGTTGCTGTAGTGTCTTCTGAGATGCCAAACAACATGAGGATGTAGAATTTGTATTGTGAAAACAGAATGACGAGTAGTTACAGCAGTGATTATTCTTTCATTCAAATTTATTATGTTCTGCATCCAAAGCCGGACAATAAGACGGAGAAGGAGGATGCCCCGTCCACTTCATCCAACCCTGTGTTAGAACTGGAGCTCACTGAGGAGAAGTTACCTATGACCCTGTCTCGACAGGAGGCAAGTCCAACCCGTTGCTGTCTTTTGCTCTCAGTCTTGTGTGAATTATGTGGATATCCAGATTAACTCAAACACTACATTTGTATTGCTGTCCAGCTGTAAAATTCTTTAATTTAATTTGCTGGAAAGTATTTAGTCCTTTGATTCGATATCCTGTGTTGCACTTTGTACATTTACAGTTAATGGTTGCAGCCTCTCTGTTGCAGTGTTCCGACCCCTCTCCGCCCCTTTATCAATTGAAATGAGACACCATAGGGCCACCACTGCTCAGATCTTTCAGTGCTAGACCTTTTTCTTCATAGCAGTTATACCAAAACACTTTAGGTATGTTAGTATGTGTTGCGCTGGTGCACGTGTATCAGGCTCAATCTTCACTACTGGGCTGAGAAAAGAACTAAACTGACCACTCATGAAGTGCTAGAAGATGAGTAAACTGTGTAGCAACTGATGATCTGCAGTCAGTAACTGTAAATATAAAGTGCACTCATATGGTAGGTATTTGATAAAATGGCATATATATGGGATGTTTTGAACTTTGGTCCAATTGAGAATGAAACAAAGTAAATGCACATAGATACCTATCTGGCAGAGGTTCCTGAAATGGATACAAATTGAATGTTTACAAACAATATGCGCCTTATTTTAGTCTTGGTCCGTTTCATTGCACGGCTCTGTGCACCAGATCTGTTGAAACTGTGTAATTGTGGACAAAATGCAGGTAATCCGCCGTCTGAGGGAGCGTGGAGAGCCGATTCGTCTATTTGGAGAAACCGATTATGATGCTTTTCAGAGACTCCGCAAGATCGAGATCCTTGCACCAGAAGTGAACAAGGCAAGGCACCACCATCTAGCTTTCACAGCTCTTTTCAGACACAGGGTGAGTCCTGAGCGCACTGTCTAATGACTGAGTGACTATCTGTGCAGGGCTTGAGGAATGATCTGAAAGCCGCCATGGATAAAATCGATCAGCAGTACCTGAATGAGATTGTCGGAGGACAGGAGGCAGGAGAGCTGGACACACAACATGATCTGAAAGTGCATGAAGAAAACACCACCATTGAGGAGCTGGAGGTAAACAGACCTATAAGACAGCCTGTTTTTCTGTATTTATGATCATGATTATGAACTTCAGCTTCAAACCAGCAGATGGTGCTGTGGTCTAACTCCTGAATCGCATAGCAGTTACAGTCCAGCATAAAACCGGACTCCATTCTCAGTTCAGAACATTTGGATTTTTGTGCCAGTTTATCTCTCTTTATTTTATTTATTTATTTATTTATTTATTGCTTAATTATTTTAATAAAAATGTTCATATACTGATGTTTTCCATGTATTGATAATATTCTTGTATGGTCATAATACATTAGTCATAACATGTAAAAGCAAAGGTTTAAAATGTTTTACAGGCACTCGGGGCATCTTTGGGCACTGGGAATGATGAAAGAGACATGGACATCATAGACAAAGTGCTGCGGGTATGGTATGCTCAAAAAGTTGCTAAAGAAAATTGCACATGTCTGGTTTGGACTATAATGGATTGTGTGTTTGGGTGTGCAGTTTTTGCTGGGTGTATGGGCTAAGGACCTGAATGGCAGGGAAGACCATGTTAAGCGCAGTGTGCAGGGGAAGTTGGCGAGTGCCACACAAAAACAGACAGAATCTTATCTCAAGCCTCTCTTCAGGAAACTACGCAAGAAGGTACGCATTTTCACCAAGCAACATTCTGGAGGACTTGGGGAAACTGAGCTTAATGATGAATCTCCAGGGGTTTTTTTGTGTGTTTTTTAGAACTTTCCTGCAGACATTAAGGAATCCATCACCGACATCATCAAGTTTATGTTGGAGAGGGAATATGTAAAGGTGGGTGTAGTAATGTTTTGGTTATTTTGGATTAATCTCACGTATTTCAAAAAGGAGTGGTATGTGATGAAATGATTGTTCCTGATACAAGTGCTTTCATTAGTCCTGTGTTTAAAAAAGAAATCAATATAGTTGCACATACTGTACGGGGTGTATGTTCTTCGCTCAAATACCAGAACTTACGCAAAATAAACATTTTAATCGAACATTTGAAGTAAGTTAGAAGGAAGTAGATCAGGTTGCATGTGCTATTGCTAAACAGCTGCAACTGTAATGCTCTTTTAATATTTTGTTTCTCTTAATCTGTTAACACATGTATGACAGAAATAAAACAAGTTTCCTACACACAACCGTTTTGGTTTAAGGGGCCCATATTCTGCTTTTTTCCTTTGAGGTCCACTTACAATGCGTTTTACCCAAAAGTCGCAGTTCATTTTTACATGACAATTTTCTAACCTATTTATACCATATAACTCTTTAAGCTGTTTTTGTAAATGTGCCCTTTTGACTGATATATGTATATAAGCTCTGTTCTGATTGGCTGTGTTGTATTTGAGGAAAGCAATAGAGGAATTGAACTGCCTTAGGATTGAATAGGTGGAAACACACTGATTACCCATAATATTAAAACCACCTGGCTAATATTGTGTAGTTCAAATTTCCACCGTTCCAAACACTGCTTTAGTCTAAACTGAAGACTGATTGCATGAGTATATATTCAGATTAGTGTACAAAGTAGTAATCTGTATCTTTGTACAGGCAAATGATGCATACCTGCAGATGGCGATAGGAAATGCTCCATGGCCAATTGGTGTAACTATGGTGGGCATTCATGCTCGTACTGGACGAGAGAAGATCTTCTCCAAACATGTTGCTCACGTTCTTAATGACGAAACCCAGAGAAAGTACATCCAGGTTAGTGCTTTATGTAGCATCAGTACGTGCCTGTAAGTTTTAAGTGCGTTTCTTGTGTGAGTGTAGATTTGTCTTCATGATAACATGTCTGTCCCTTTCTTCTCTTCTCCAGGGTCTGAAGAGGTTAATGACAATTTGTCAAAAGCATTTCCCCACAGATCCTTCAAAGTGTGTAGAATACAATGCCCTCTAACTCTCCATGTATGTAAACATCCACTGCCAGCAAAGTTTTGTCTCTTCATTTTGTAAATAAATTATCTGTTGTAAATATTACATCACTAAAGTCAGAATAAATGTTTTTAAATAAAAAATATATACACAAAAAAAATATACACACAAATTTCCATTTGCTTCACGAGAACTGTATGTGTAAAAGTGATAGAGTGGCAGAGTGTAAGAATAAACTGTTCTTGGTAGCATTTTGTTGTATACTGGTGTCTACACAAAACCCAGTTATGCTATATCCTTTCTATTGAAGAATTTGTAACCTTGTGAGGATAATAGTGTATTTGTGGTTGCCAGTGGTTAAAAAGAGGACCCTGGATTAGTGCTGAAATGTGGAACAGTCCAATTATGGACGAAAGTGCAAACTACTGACCCCTGCTGATTCATTCATACGCTGGCTTTGAAGGCCATGTTCTATGAAATTTCTCTCATTCCTGTGCCGTTTTCCCACAATGGGACAGGAACTGCTGAGTCACCGGAAGACTATGTGACTTCCTGCTCCTCGGACAGTGGACTCAAATGATACACAGCAGAAGCTTTGTTATGAACCCTATTATATTTTTGTACTATATATTATCAATACAGCAAAGCATGCAGAAAACTACACTTTCAAATGCACTTGGTACTGACTGTACTGAGGGTTTCACATTTCTCAGGCAGTTTATATTGAAGTCATTCAATGACGATAACTAGCATAACAATGGTGCCACATTGTACAACAGTATTTCACCTTTTTGCAACTTGAACATTAACAAGAGAGATTTGAATAGGATTTCCCTGTCAGCAGATAACTACTGTAAATGCTAATAGGCTCTGCCATTGATTTGAAGTTACTTTAATGTACAGAGATTAATATGTTGCTTAAATGCCCGTTAAATACTTCCTTGTGTGTTAAAATGTGTGTGCAGCACTGGCACACATTCCGATGTCAAGAACCACCACCTCAAACGGTGAAAACGCCACATGAAATCCCCTCTGACTTTTCAAACTGAATTGCACATCCAGAGATCTGACTTGAATCAGGTTTTAAACCATCTGCAAATGTGGCTTACAATTAGAAAAAGACCAGAAAATCTGTCTTGCTCAGATCAGAATAGAGCTACCTGTGCGAACAAGGCCTTTGAGTGTTTATGATTCATTCCCTGTACTAAAGAGCTCTTGAAAAACTCTTTTAGGGTCTAACATTGGATCCAAAACATCTTCCAGTCAGATGTGCTTGAATTATTAACAGTCCTCCATTGCTGTCATTTTATATGCACACACACACACAGGCCCATGTGTCATGACCTTCTTCCTGGCTGAGCCTCAGCAGATCACTCACAGGGTCCGAGAGAAAGCCCAGGCTTTGGCTCCCGGCAGCCCCTGCTGGAGTTTCCATGGTGATCAGAGGCCTGGGACTCTAAACACTCTGCTCTCAAACTCACATATAAGCAGGGGGAAAAAAACACCACTCTCTCACACACAGCAACACTTTGAGGCATTCCCTGAGAAAGCATCCTGAGACACTTATACTGCATTCTCACGGTATGTGGGAGTCTCACACACACACTTTCGCTGCATGAGGGAATAACAACTTCCAGCTGCTGTCGAAGGCCGGAACGAAACACAGCAGTGCCCCAGACCCTGCAGAGTTGCTACGGTAACACTGTTCAGGAAGAACTGGACTTTATTAGCATGGCGTGGAGTGTGCATGCAGAAAGCCGTTATCAGTCACTGGATGAGCAGAGTTTTGAACCTCACCATGAGTCACGTATGCCGATTATCTTTTGGCTGTGATTCTTTCAGACTTCGGGCCTCAGACTTTCTGGAATCATTGTTCCAGAAGTAACCCCTACTAATTAAACACCCCCTACCACAACAACAGTGGACTAATCTCCACTGCTTACTCCTGTGTTTTCCTGTTGTCAGGGGAAACGCTGAACCATTGTCTGAGGTGCAAACATCCTTCAAGATGTTCAGTGAACACAAACATCCCACAGAGGATGTCGTGAAAACTGGCAGATGGAAGAATCAGTGAGAAGGAAAGAAAAGACTCGATTACTATTGCACAACTCTGAGTGTCCTCGGTGAAACAGGAAAGGGGGTCAGATTGAGTGGAATTCCACCGAGTCATTGCATCCACTGACCACTATTGTCCCCATTATGACACTCACACCTGCAGGAATGACTCAGTCACAGTGAATTTAGTTGACTATTCTCTGCTGGTGAGCAATCAAGGGGGAAAAGCACTGGTTGGTGTGGCAGGGTGTGTAGCAAACACACCATGCTACATCAATAAGAGTCCTCGGGCAAGACTCTTAATAGTAAATTGGCTACATTGTCAGTCACCCTGGATGAGTGTCTACAAAATACATGAATGTAAATGAAAACAGGACAGACTGAGCTGCTGAGGAACTCTTTAGGGGAGTTAAAAACTTTCAATACAGACTGTTCACCCATTAGTCAATTCAATGTATTTGCACAGATGATTGTCTCGTTACAACGGCACCTGTCAAGGGGTGGGATATAGGAGACAGCAAGTAAACAGTCAGTTGATGAACCTGGGGCCTGTACTACCAAGCACGATTACTGGTTTATCACATTAAATTCGAGAGTAACTATGTCACGTGAGGCATAACTTCATGACTAACCCGTACTACGAAAGGTGAGTAGGTTTAACACAAGCTATGTTGCCATGGCAATTTACGCAGAACGTTAATCCTGCTCCGACCACAGTACGTTCATACTTGAATCTCGGTTCAGTGTAAGACCGCCCCCAGAAGCCCCGCCCCTCCACACACAACTTCTCCGCAGCGAATGGCGTGCATGGAAGTTCCGCGTGACCTCGGCGCCTGAATTGTGATTGGCTCTCTCTCTCGAGGATTTTAGAGACCGCCACAATCTTTATTGTAATTTTTATTAAATTGACTTGAATTTTTTTGTTTTTTTATTGTAATGAAATTATATTTGAACAGGCAAAGTGAGGCTTAAACTGAACACAATTTCCCCACACTTACTGGATTTCTCTCCACTTATGGGATCCACATATGGTGAAGATTCAAGATTCTTTATTTGTCACATGCATAGTTATACAAGTACAACATGCAGTGAAATGTATCATGAACATGGTGGTTTGTATTTTGTTAGCCTCATTCTTAATCTATATTGGTTATGACATTAATGTACTATCTAAAGGGCATCTCACATTTCCTCCCCCTCTGTCTGACAAGTTTTCAGTCGTTTTCTCACCCACACAGGCTGCTGGTCTAGCCTGATGTAAATTATGTCCTTGTTTAACAATGTGGCACAACTTTTATTCAGGACTGTCTTATAGGAACATGACTTTGATGTTGCAAAAATGTGAAGTATCTCCATTGTGTACAATATCTCCAATGTCTCCATAATGTGCAATACCTTCTTACATTGTGCAATAGACTGTAAAAATCCAGTGCAATTTGTATATAATTTATATACTATATTTCTATTTGTTATTTAACTCTGTCTTATTTTATTCCTGTCTTAACTATATGCCTCACACTGAGTCAATTGCACCAAGACTGCTAGTGGCACCTCTGAGGTACCCTGAGCAAGGTACCGTCCCCACACATTGCTCCCCGGGCGCCGTGTTCCTGGCTGCCCCCTGCTTCACTTGGTGAATGGGTTAAATGCAGAGGATGAATTTCATGCTGTTCACACTGTGTGCTGTGGTGTGTTCATGTATGACAGAACGATCACTTTCACTTCACTTCACACATTCTAAAATCGAGAAAACAAACCCTTTTACAGTTTTATTATGGTAATAACTACAGTTTCTTGTCATACCGTAAGTCAAGGACAGGTCCTGTTATATGACTGTCAGCCCATGTATTACTGTAGCATACGCAAATAGCCTCCTTTCCAGCAGTCTAATTCCATTGACAGTGAATGGTTTCTCACTTTGAGAGCCTCCCTATAGAGAGCATCCCATCACGGCTGGTTAAACGCTCACTTTGAAAGCGTTTAAGGAGCCTGTACATTATTTATCCGCTCTCACTGCCACTTCTGTTACAATGGATGGCAGCTGATAAATCTTGCAGATGTGCAGCCAAACTGTATCTGTGATGTGCCTATTTGCCTTCCAAAGGTCATTTCTTCATGAACCAGTCATCCATGTAGCGTAAATGGAAATGGCCAGTTTCTAAATAAACTACTCTTAAAGGTCCAACACATTCAGGCAAAAAGGGAAAAAAGGTATAAAACAAAAAAAAAAAAAAAGAAAGGGCTGTTATGTTAACAGTGAAGTGTTTCAGATTAGCAACGCATATTAGTGCATCCATTACATAAATCACATTTCTGCTTGAACCTGCGGTCATCTGCCTCATACTCAAACACTTTGCCATGCGACCTAAAGCACCACTTGTCTTAGGTCAGAGGGTTCTTACTGCAGTCTATATGCGGGAGTCTTACACTCCATTTATTAGAGCTATACCACATGCGATTGTATGAAGCCTTAGAAGACAAGTAGTATTAGTACTTTTGTTTTCTGCATTTCACTTTGATATATGCAGTAATTTATTATAAATTGCATATGGGTACGGAACTGCATTTACATGCATTTTTCTGTCTATTTTGATGTCAAACACAGACAACAATGTGAAATGTGAAAGATGTTTTTTTCTTTTTGCAAAACAAGAGAATTTTGTCTAATTCCAGTTTGCCCTCTTCATTCCCATGTGACACTAATCAAAAGTTTAGCAGCTTAAAAAAACGTATCATTTATCATGAACTTTATCATTTTCATCACTGCAGATGGTTCAAAGTTTTGTGCTATTAAAAGGTGATTTTATCAAGAATAAAAACATGTTTTTTAATGTTTAGTAAGTTTATTCAAACATATTACCTAATAAAATAGCAAATTAAGTAAAAATTATTTGTGACTAAATGTTAGTTTTTAATGTAGTAACTTAATTACTGTGAAGCTAATTTGTAAGGTATGTAGTCATGAAAGTAGGGAACGCATCTGTGGGCTTATATATTTGTTTTCGGGGACTTAAGGGTTAACTTAATCCAATGTACTATAGAGATACAGCCTCTGTCTTTGTTTGGATTTGATTTTTAATGTAGTGATGTAAAAATTTATTCTCATACCTCTTCATTGAGTATTTCTTGACACTGGGAGTAGTTCCCCTTCTTTGCCCAAGTTCCATTGGCGAGACATTCTCTGTAGACATTATCTGAAAAATAGTAAAAAAGTGGGGGGATTTTGTTGTTAGCCATTGCTACTCTGACAACAACCATGTATGACAGTTCATTTACAACAAGGAAAAAACTGATGACATGCTTGTGTTTGTTTTTGCCAAAGACTATTGAGCTTGATCCAAACAATACTGACAAATACAGGATCATGTAACACGACATAGTGTATATAGGATCAATCTTGCATTTGCAGAAAATGGCCTACATTTCCCCTCTGGGTACATGACCAGTGTTACTGTTCAGCCCAGACCCAGAGGCAGCTGCAGGCTAAGCTGGCATCTTGTCACTACAGCAGATTTATGCTCATGAATTGCTCCACCAGGCATTCTTCCCAGGCCACGATCAATATGTGACCCCATGATATTCTGAGCTCCCCTTGGACAATGCATCAATACTTGACCTCAGCATCTAACAAGTTAAAAATATCCATCCGCATGTCCATGTAAATACAGTTCTGCGTTTTGATAATGGAAACGTTAATTGTCTGCCTACACCTCTGAGAAACTTTCTCTGATGTCTTTCTGTTTGCGTCTTTGATGCGAATGCATGAGTTTCCATGGAGACTTGTGTAACTTTGCCAGTGTGGGTGGGCAAGTGCAATGAAACATTTGTCAGCATGAAGCGGCAGCCCACACCTCACAGGAACCCACGGAGGATCGGTATTCGGAGACAGTCCAACAATGATCCAGTTAAAAGAGTGATAACCATAGCCTCTTGTTCATTGTAAGGTTACGACACTGGGCTCAGGGATCGATTGGTGTAGGGGGGGTGGGGGTGGGGGGGCGCTGCCAGCGTGGTGTTAGTCAAATTGTTTTCACAGTTGGAGTCATGACTTGAGAAACTGAATATCAACAGTGTTGTTAAATAGAGCCGTAATAATGCCAGCGTCTCTTGTGTCTGCTTTGTCAGATTTCCAGTAATTTCTTTGGCAGGAGAATTTCAAGGAATGAGACCGTGTGAAAAAGCTCTCCATCTCTAGCTCTCCTCTCCTTTTATTTCTCTCTGTCCTTCTCCCTCTTTCTCTTCTCCCCCTCTCCCTCTCCATTTTTTTCTCTCCCATTTCTCTCTTCTACCCTTTCTACTCTTTCAGTCTCAATGTCTTCATCTCTCACACACTCTCTCACACACTCTCTCTCACACACACACACACACACACACACACACACACACACACACGCACACACACATACGCACCCTCTCTCCCTCTCTCTGACCCGCCCTGCTCTCTCTTCTCACACTACCTGTGTTTTTATTCTATCTATCCCTCTCTCTTACTTTCTAAAAGTGTCTTATTAGTACATTTACTACCGGTGCTTTAATTCTTTAACTCCCCTCCACTCCCACACTTTTCCATGTTGTGTCAGAGCATATATCTCATGGGAGGCAATAACATGAATATACAAGCAAATACAATTTAACAGACATGCTGTGCGGACATTAAATAATGTTGCTTGGAGCCTGGAACAATTTTGATACATTTAGAAGGGCACTGAGAGCCCTATAGCTATAGTCTGCCAGGAGACTGCGCTACTAATTGACTTAATCCCTTATCAGCAACTGCCAAGGAAATACTGCAACCACCCTGAGACTAGATCAGATTTAATAACCAAGCTAATGACACAATGATGGCAATTTATATTAGGGATAAGAGTAGTATCACTTAGAGCAACATAGTAAACGCCCACACATTCATGGTTGCTCGCCATTAGCTGCTCGTAGTGCACTCAAACTGTCATCCTACAGAGAGAAACAGGCTTACAGCAAGCTGTCACGAGAAGCAGAGAAGCGTAGAGGTTAGAGGACATGGAAAAGCATAGCAGAAGCATCTCTGAGAGCAGCATTAATAGTGAAAAGTCATCCGTGTGGTGACCTGTGGAGACCCAAAGTCATTCCAGTATAAAGCAAGCAGCAGAGGTGTGCAGATGCTGAGCTGGCTTTCTTTAGTTGTCATAAGAGCCTGCCGCAATGACGCCTGACTGCACTCTAAGCAAAAGCAGAGGTAATAAATGTGGGCAGCAAGGGCAAACAAAGATGCACATGGCCTAGAGGATGGAGAGAGGATGGAGGATCGGTTAAAATTCCTTCTACACCGGAATACGGTTGAACTTCGGCTCAGTTCCCCTAAGGTGACCAAAGCTTCAAAGCTAGCCTTCTTTTCAAAAACATGAAGACGGCTGTTTGATCTGTAAGGGTGTAGATCTTTCCAAAAGGAGTGATGAGGCATGACAGGGTTAAGCGTGCTAAATGTTTGTTGTGTGAATAGTTCAGCGGAGGAAATGGGTCAAAGCAAATTCTCCCCTCATTATCTTCTTTGGTGTGTTATAATTAAATGGATTAGCAGTTGACTTATATTTCCTAATAGCTTTCTCAAAAGCGAATCACTGTGGAAATCCCTGAAGAAATTTTAGCCTGGCGCAGGGCCAAATTCCCCTAGTCTTTTTATGAACTGCCACTCAGTAACGTCGTATTACATTCAAATCTCTGTGTAACCCACACGTTATTACAATGATGTGACGAGGGTCAGGGCACAGGCTGATGGAGTAGTTGTAGTAATAGTTGCATGATCACAAAAATAACACAGAACAGAGAAAATACACAGAAGAAGAACCTGGAAACAGCTAATTATTTGCAGTGTGTACAAAATGGAACAGTTATACTGCTTCTTGGAAATGGTACACATGTACGAGAAAGAAAAACATTCTCAACTACAATGTATATTAATGTACCAACATGTTGTTCCAAGTAATTCTGGGCCATATTATTAGTCCACACATCACAAAACAGAACAGCATTTTCAAATGGCATGATATACTGTATACACTAATTGTGACTAGCCACAGGGGAAGCAAGGTGGTACTGGAAAGAAGATTACATGACTACTAATGATTTAGAAGAGACAAAAATAATAAAAATGAACTGTTAAGTCTCAGGGCAGAGTGGTGGACGGAATAGAAACTGGTGTGGTATTTTCTGATACCCTTAGATCTAGTGTAGGCGTATGTAATATGAAATATCTTTTGTGCTGGTAAAATGGAATATATGATTCAGAGAACTAATGCTAGACATGACTAGACATAAGTTTGCGGTACCGATACCAATATCAATATCCATACCTTGACTTCAGGACCTACTTTTGATTATGAAAAAATCCAGTTTTGGACTAAAAATACATATAGTTGACAAAAAATGTATTCCCAAAGTTCTAGTCACACTAATCTCTGGTTTTGTAGACTGCAGTGTTGTGGGAATGTTCAAAGACGCCGCTGTTTTCTTTTCTTTCTTTTTTCCTAGCCGCTTATTGTGCCATGAAAGCACTGAATTTCTATAACCAGTCCCACCAAGAACCACACGTCTTCCATTACATTATATACACAGACCTAAAACATACAGTCCTCTGTCAAAGATTGAGAGAATTATATTTAACTGCTGCTTAGCTGGGTAATAGTCTAATGTGCTGTAGAATAAATAGAAGTGACACTGAAACCATTAACAGTGATTTTATGTATGTTTATCGCTGTGGTTCATTCTTAGAGCACTGCAGTTACGGATCACTTCCTGTAGCCAGAACTATTTAAAGACTGAACACTTTGTGAAGTATTGCCTTTCTGGTGTACCAAATGGTTTGTGATCTCCTTCTTGTTTCTTGTTATGGATCTTGACCTTGTTTGTTTTTTTGACCAGTGCTCTTGCCTTGCCTTTGATACTCCTGTTTTTGTTTTTTGCTCTGCTTTGCCTTGACTTCTCTTTTGCCTACTTTTCATGTTGATGTTTGCTCCTGTTAAACTTTATGGTTTTAATTCTGGATTTGCTCTGCTATTCCTGTTTGCTTCATCTTGAAAATTCACCCATTTTGATTGTAAAATTCCACATGGGTTCTTACAATTACCATCCAATGCCTGGTTTAGCTCAATCAATACTTCATTATATTAAACCAGGTGTGCAGCTGATTTAATTTCTCAAATTTCCTAATTTAATGCTGACATTTTATAAATGGTAAATGACTTTAAAGAAATTGCATATGAGCCTTAGGTTTTTGCACAGTACTGTCTAATGTATTTAGTTGTGTTCTGCATGTGAAAATTATGGAGAATAGGATGAATGAGTATTGATAAGTTATACTGATATTGATATCAACACAGTCCTAATGAAATCTCTAGTGAAAATAAACTGTGGACTACTCATTATTTTCCTGTAGGGAATGTTCAGACCCATATCTCTCTCTCTCTCTCTCCCTCTCTCTCTCTCTCTCTCTCTCTCTCTCTCTCAAAACACATTTAAAATATAATAATGAAAATAACAAACATTTAAGTTGAGAAGAGATGCTTGCATGAATCGCACCTTTTATGCCTGAGACTTACTTAATGAGTAAATTTTTTTGAGTGAGCAAAAAAAATATGAGCACTTGATTAGTTCAGTGTCATTCCATTCTTCACCACTGATAGCTAGCAGAACACCCACTACACATTCATCAGTAGCCTTGTCTCTCTCTGCCATTTACGCACGCCCACACACACACAATCTCTCTTCTCATGTAATCCACACATGTGTGCTTACACAGACAAACACACATACACACACACACACACACACACACACACACACACACACACACACACACACACACACA
>JBBJLS010000018.1:9522458-9534357 GCA_037577275.1 Bryconaethiops microstoma
TCAGGGACTGGACTGGAAATGAGAGACTTTGAAAGTCCTTCAGGAAGCCTGGAGAACTGTTCCTCAAGAACACATTACAATACAAGAGAGTCTGTGGAGGCTGAATATGAAGAGAGGAGGGTTCAAGGCTGCGGTACAGTCCTGTACAGAGGTTATTTACTGCCGTTGTGTAAACGTGTACACACTCTGTTCCGTTAAGCCGCAGTGTTTGGCTGGTGGGCTCTGGGTGTCGCCGCCTGACAGTATTGAAAATCTTTAGTCTGTAAAATTGCTGCTTTCCCGGCCAGTGCCTCTGACGGCAGCGTGACCCTCAGGCCCGAGCGCAGAAGACCCTCCGCCGCTGACTGACAGATCCGTCTAGACGCGAGCCGATCCAGGAGACAGGGGCTTCAAAACTACACGGAGGAAAATCAGCCTCAATGCAGATTATCCACTGGTGCCTCTCCCACGGTCTCAATTCAGCTCAGTTACACACCTTTATCTTCTCAGTGCATAGAATCTCACACTCACACCACCTGACCACTTTTACACCACACCGTCACTCTGGTGGGATCTGGAACAACCGACACTGAAGACTCTAACACTTCTAACTGAAACACACACACACACACACACACACACACACACACAACCGCTCACAATCACACACACACACACACCCACAAACACACACACACAACTGCTCACAATCACACACACACACACACACACACACAACCACTCACTTACACACACACCCACACACACAACCGCTCACAATAACACACACACACACACAGACACGCACACAACCACTCACACTCACTTACACACACACACACACACACACACACACACAACTACTCACAATCACACACACACACTCTCACACACACACACACACAACCACTCACACTCACTTACACACACACAAACACACGCACACACACACACACACACACACACACACACACACACACTCAAACACACGCACACACACACACACTCGCACACACACCCACACCCACACCCCCACTCGCAGCCACCCACTCACGCACGCACGCACACACACACACACTCCATACATCATTCAGACACCAGTGCTAAACTACAGACCAGATAGATGGTGGTGTTTAAAGTTAATGTGTTCAGCCTTCTGAGGGGCCCTGACACTCTCTTGGGGCGAAAAACAAATCTGACCTCAACACTTTCTCACCAGCTTTCATCTAGCAGATTCTATCGCTCACGCTGCTTTCCCTCAGAAAAGTGAGTGAGAAAGCGAGAGAGAGGGAGAGAGAGCAGGCAAGTCTGAATGATCCGTGACACCTAAACACTTTCAGACTCTTAGTTCTAGCAGTGGCCAATGAGGCAGAAAGGCATTAGTGATGCCAAAGAGCACTCGGGGTTCAGCAAGGTGGACCATGGGATTCAACCATTGTTTTGGACGAAGACAAATCTAAGTGTGTTTGCGTGTGTGTAATCTTGAGACTCGCATTATTATAATGCCCCTCATTACAGTAAATACAGTCAGAAGTGATGGTGAATTAAAGGATTTGAGCCCACCGCCCCACCAATTACAGCCAGGGCTGCACTGGGACACACACAAAAAAAAAATCAACCCGGGCATTTTGAGCTTAGACCAACCCACCAGGCTGTCGTTCCTGAGGGGGGGTGGGGGGGTGGGGGGGGTGCTGCTGATGGGATTCTGCGCCGAACACATGGACATATTGTGACACATGAAGTTTTGTTTTTAAAAAATTCTAAGGACTTTTATTATAAGTTTACTTTAATTAAAGGTTTGAACTTTTCTGTTGTTACTGTTTACATTGGACATTAGGCCAATTACCTACAACCTATTCATGACTTAGGAATAGGATGCCAATAATTAAGGTGCTGACAATATTCCATGTGGAAGGTCCACTCAAATTACTTTTTAAAGAAATGTGCGCGGTTCATATATCCATAATATGCTCAGAAAATAACACAGTTAATAATATATATTGTCATATTGCCCTTACAGTGAGATGCAGCTTCAGAGGTTGATATTGTGTTCAATTCACCTGTTCGTCATGTACACACTCTCTTCTGTGACTGCTTATGTGACACAAATTTTGACTGAAGATTGTAGCTAAAGATAGCACCGTGCTCCAGAGAGGAAGCGAGAAATAAAATGTCTAGCCTTTCACAGCACAGTGTTCCTGTGGACTAGAATGAGTGTGGAGCCAAGAGTCTGCAACGCTCTGCATAAATGTCATGGGTGGGTCATTATTATGGCTATCATACGCTATTATTAACTTTCACAGAACGTTACACACCCACTATAGAGTCGAGTCACACAATGAGACTCCTTACACAAGATACTCTCTAGAGGAATTGTAAACTATTGTGCACACACACACACACCTACACACATACAGACATACACAATGTGCAGAAAAGGTAAGTGTGTGTGCTGTTCAGACAGCATGAGCTTAAGAAAGTGTTTACGAGGATGAAGACAGATGGGGCACGAGTCAGTCTAATGGCAGACAGGACACAAACACTCATACACACAACTCTGACTCACTCAGAAAAATAACTGAACTCAGGGTCAAAGCATGGGAAATTCTCTTAAACCCTTTATGCAGTTATAAATGATCGTCTATCCTGAAGAAAGCGATGCGCTGAATTCAAATGTGTATATATTTTCCATATGATTCAAATCATATCAGTACAATTTTCTTAAGAAGTTTACCTACTTTGGGCAATAGCTGTGTTGCTGTAATACAGGACTATGCAAAAGTCAGAGACCACCTTTACATTTACTTTCCAGTCAAAATGACCAGTATAGGCTAGTAACTATTGATAGATTTGATATGTCACTTGTTATTGAAGGCTTTATTCTGTTAGATGTATGTTTCCTGCTTGTTTTCTGAGAAGGAAGAACTTTTTCTTACTGGCCATGGCCAATGGAAATTAAACTAACAAAAGGGTGGTCTCGGACTTTTGCACAGTGCATTATTCATGTTGAAATACTTCATTTGAATCAAGCAAATTCAATGCACCACTCTTTTGTGTACTCGTTAATGAGATATTTGATCTAACATTTTTATGCAGTTCTTGAGCAAATCAAAATAAATGTCCAACAGACACCCCTGGAGTGCTTCCAGCTTCATCTGCCTCCTAACATCCAGTATACAGTGAATCATTCAAGCAACTAATCTTGCTAGTGTCTGCTGCTTGGCCTTCAATTGCCGTCTTCAGCCTGTAGGCTAAAGTCTGTGTTTCTTTGGGTGTGTATTTGTGTGTGTGTGTGTGTGTGTGTGTGTGTATGTGTGTGTGTGTGTGTGCAGGAGGGGATTTTAGAGTGGTGGACAACAGAGCTATCAAGCCCTTACGTAAATGCTTAGGCAATTAAGTTTTACACACCTCTCCAAACAGTAAACAGCCCATGCTCACAAAAGCTCACACAAACTCTGCACATTACCCAACATGTGGGCACACAGTTCCTGCAATGTAACATCAGGAAAGAGTTAAATCTCATGAAATAAACCCAACCACTACCTTAGTCGGCTACTTTACTATGTGGTTTACCTAATGAATCTACTGCATTCACACACACACACACACACACACACACACACACACACACACACACACACACACACACACACGCATGTGCGCGCACACACACGCGCACGCACTAAGGGTGATCCACGACTATTAGCATATGCAAACACAATTTAATGAAAAATTAATGTGTATGCCTGGGTTTGAGTTCTTATACATCATCGTCTGAGGAGGAGTCCAGCACTGAGTGAACTAATAGTCAAAAACAAACAAGAAAAAATACAAACCCACCCAGCCACAGACCCTTCCACCCATGGCTAAATACACTGCACTGACCATGAGCTTGGATTTCTTTAAGGGAAGATATTACTCTGTAGAACAATGGATCTGCTTCTGGCTCACTGAACTCTTAGAGCTTGTGTGTGTCTGGCGGTTAGGGGAGGATTTCTGCCCGCTCTGCCAAACCACTGGAGAGGGCTTTGAAGATGCCTGAGTGCTGTTAAACTAGCTGCTGATGCTGCTGAGGTTGGGACAAGGCTAGTAACACAGAATCACATGGCAGGCTGTGTAAGCAAGTACATTGACCAAAGGTTTGGGGACACAATGTTCCAAATACTTCAATATATTTGTAATTTAATATTAAGCAGAATCACACAATATCGCCAAGGCTGGGAGGGTGAAGACCTGCAGGTATTTTCTCCTAGTCACAATTTTGTTTATTGAACTGCTGCTAATGCAACATCACTGACCAGCTTAACATGCTTGGAGGAGAGCACTAACCGCCAATTGTGTTGTGAGATAACAGATGCCAGTGCTGTCTAGCATCAAACTAAATGATGGGGTAAGCGAGGGGGCCATCCTATCCACCCAGAAAGAGTTAGTTGGATTCCCAGCCACAGATAGGGATTGAATTGATGACATTTAGACATGTAGACAGTTCCACAATTTTAGACACAGGAAATCTGATCTGACTGGTCAAAATGAGTCACATTTCCACAAATCAGAAATGTGGCTTGATTCAGACTGGGAAAGTTTTTTTTGCCATTCAGACTGCAGTAACTCTGTCCTGCTCCAATCAGATCTGCTGAAAAATCAAATGTGAGCTGTCTGTCTGAACAAGGCCTTACTGGTTTGAGTAAATATAATCTTTGCAGAAGACTGTCCACAAACCTGAGCTGTACGAATTCTCTGTGCCTTCTTATAGGAAAGGGGAAAAACTCACCTCAGTTATGTGCACTGATTTTTTAGCAACAAGCGATGATTGTGCGTTTTGCTTCGCTTGCACCCTTGGTATAAAATTTCTGCAAACACTTCTCTTTTTCTTTTCCTCCTCTCCTTTCCTGTCTCCGCTCTCTCTCTCTCCTTTTTCTCTCCGTGTAACAGATCTCTCTAAATAGGCCTGTCCATTTGCCCTCACGCTTGGCTGGATGAGACTGAGTTTTGAACACTATTTTTAGCGTAGCGGTTTTGGAGGAAAGTGCACAAACACATTTTTCCACCACCACACACAAACTCTGTAAATCCTCCATCTCTGCCGCGCCGAGCTTCAGAAGGGGCAGGAGCTGCAGCGAAGTCAAACCAACAAACACACACAAGCACACGCAAACAGAGCTGTGGGGCTGAGTGTGTGTTATGGAGCACCATCTGTCTGGAGAGTTTGCGTTTCTCTGTCTCATGTTCCAGCCAACCTTGCCCCAGGGTCAAAACTCAGAGGTCATTACCTCCATGGGTCAGGCAGAGGGCTGGGGTCATGAGACCCTACGGCCTCAGCTCATGACTAGTCTTAGGTGATGTCATATGATGTGCTGTCCTCATTCCCTTAAACGCCTAAACACCCACACACTAACACGCACAGCCACATAAAAAGAAAACTCATGACACCACACGAGGAAGAAGAACATGCTGATGTAGTCAACATTTTCAGCAGTGTTGAGAGTTTCGAGAGAGAAGTGATGATTTTGACTGAAGCAATGACAGACGTGAAGATATTTCCCAGAATATCTTCACGACACCAAAGGCGGTTTATTAACGAACAAACACAAATAAAACGGCCACTGCTGATCACAATTAACCTACTAATGATTTAAATGATAAATTGAATTCGTTTTTAAAAACATCCTAAACAATACAAATTACAATAACATGCAATGCATAACCTTCTGAAGGCTTTCCAAACTCTAACTAGATATTCAGCCTTCATTCAAAACCTAGAAAAACATTACGTGCATTAAAAAAAATGCAAATGAATAAGAGGATCACAATTTTCTCACTGTAAAAGAAAGCAGTTAGTGAATTCCAAACATGTATTGTCAACTGAACACCTTCTGTGTGTTCAAGAATGTACATTGTGATCAGCTTTATGCAGCTCCTATTAGAATGCTTGATTCGGCCAGTCAGAAACTCCCTAACCCAAAGAGAGAACAAACATGTTTTCACATTTTATATATATATATATATATATATATATATAAAAAAACATGCTATTGTACAAAACATGTACTGAAGCATTTTAAGAACACAGTATAATAAAGTATAATATATAATCAATAAAATGTAATAATATAATAAAACGTAATATATAATATCAAACATATACGTTCTTATATAAAATACATTTCTAAAAACCTAACTACCTTTATAATCTGTCTGCTGTTTGGTCTTGTTGGCCCTTAGCCCACCAAAAAACATTGCACCGTAGCCCCTCAAGAAAAAAGTTAGCACACTCATAAGAGGAAATGAAAGTAAGCGATTCCTTACTTTTCTGGGTTTCACTTTGTCCTGGTAGTCATACTGAAAGATGCCTTTATAACTTAACCCCAACCACCAGGGGATTCCCTGTTTGTCCTGGAAGAAAGAGAAAGAGAGAGGGTGGGCTTCAGTATTTGAGGACAGAAACATCATAAAGAAAAGACCAGCAACATCACCGAACACCTTCACGCAGACTTGGAGCATACGCGCCAAATAGGGTCATGAAAAATGACGTGTAAGAGGCACGTAAGGGAGAGCCGAGTGAGTGTGTGCTTGTATGCGTGTGCCGGTTTGTGTATGTGTGTGTAGACTGAGGCTAACATTGATAAATATACCTATACTTATGAGAAAGAGAGAGACCCACCTTAACTGCGTAGTAATGCACTCCATATGTAGGCAGCGACTCAACTATACTCATATAACTGAGAGAGAGAGAGAGAGAGAGAGAGAGAGAGAGAGAGAGAGAGAGAGATTTTAATTTTTTGCCCATCTGAACACTTCCCTTTACATTACTGGATGAACATTTCAAGACGTGTGCACACAAACCAATATAAATTGTCGATAATTACTTGGATAATTACTTTTTCTTCTTTTCCTTTAAAGTTACCATTTTGGAGAAATAGCTTTCTTACGACAGTAGTGATATATAATATTAATTTTCAGGCCTGTCACAATCATACATTTTTAGCTGATAATGACTTGCCATAAATCACTGTGATTAATGTTTTAAGTAGCTTAAGGGGCTGATAAGCTATCATTCACTTTAGCTGTCCACGCTTAGCAACTCCCTACTGACTCTAGAAACAGCTCAATCTCAAATAAACAAGCATTACTCATGAGTGCCCTTGAAATCTGTTATTAACACACAACAAATAAAAACACTCACTTCTGCCAAGTCCAAAACGTGTTTGTGTTCAGTAAACATATTTTCTGTTTTTTTTTTTAATTTACCCCAATCTATTGGACTAACTATACTAAAATAAAAACTGTGGAAATAAGTGCTATTAATTCAAATAATTGTAATGAGATGACTATGTAATAATTGTGACAGGCTCATTTATAGTGCACTAGTATCAAGAATCAGATAGAAACCTCAAGTGGTTTTTAAATGCACACAGAAAGAACTTTCTTTCGCTCTTGTAACCAGCACTTGTTTTATTTGTTCATTTTACAGGCCCTCCCTTTTATTTCAAACATTACTCTGTCGGTGTTCATTTATTTGTTCTTTCTTGTATGTCTTACTTGACAATAGCTTGGCCCCTGGACTGCCCACTCAGCTTCTTATAGTGCTCAATGACTCGGTCCTCACTGTAAAACACACGCGCGCGCGCACACACACACACACACACACACACACAGGGAATATAAATGACAGTTTTGTGGCAGGAGGATCATGAGAACATGGCTGTCAGCCTGTTTAAATTCCACAGCAAGAAGAAACTGAATACAGATGCAGGGAAGAGAAGTGGAACCAGATACCAGACATGGAGAAAAGTTCAAATACTCAGAAAGGTGTCTGCTGAGTAAGTCTGCTGAGTGTGTGTCGTTTTCATTAGGGAGTCTGACTCAGAATTACACCAGGAGATCAGGATTTGAAAATAATATCAGAGCTAAATTCGAAGAACAAACTTCATTAGCTGAGCTCTGTGTGTGTGTTGGTGTGTGTGTGTATATGTGTGTGTTTATCTCACCAGTAAGCAAGTGATGGGTGCTCTTTCAGTGCCTGTGTAGGCAGGGCAGGCAGCTTCTTTAGGTCAGCGCGTGTGGCATCATTACTGGATTAAAAAAGACAGACGGCCCATTAGAGTTTATCATTCGCACTTTACAAATCACACAAAACAAAGATTGCATGTTTAACTGCAAACGACAAGTTATGGTTAAACTTTCTCCCTTTGCAAGGAGTCACAGCAACACCCTTGCCCTACTAATAAGACCCTCACAAACGAAAAAGACGAAGAATCAAAGTTGAGAAGAGGGAGCGAAATTAATGTGAAATATAAGGACAGGACCAGCACAGACAGTAATTTAAGTCAAAGCAAAATAGCATGAGGGCTGCAACTAATAATTCTTTCCTTTATTGGTTAATCTATTGACTATTATGTGACTATTCTACTGTACGGCCCAGTTTCCCAAAAGCATCTTAGTGTTAAGATCATCTTAAGTGGTGGAGAGAGTGCTCAGTGTGATTCATACTCTACCACTTAAGCCTCGTCTCTTTGCTGAGATGCTTTTGGGCAATTTATCCCAGACCATTATTTCCTTCAATAATCTTTTCATCTCACTTTGGCCCATCACAGAAAACGCATCATTCTAAATGCTGTCTGTGGAGCGTGTGATTTCAAGGTGCTTTCATGCTGTAACAAAATCACAGAAGCCACAACATCTCAGTATTTCCTGTGCTGTATTACAATTAAAGGTCTGCTACCCAACCTAAGCCAACTTTTCATATAAAACATCGGGTTCCAGTCAGGTTATTTAGTTCTTTTTAGTTTAGTAGACTTGCTTTTATATGTAAGGCTTACGCAAATGCACATTTAAACAAAAGCGGGGAGATTTGAGAGTAAGTTCATGGGTGATGAGGGGGCTATGTTGGGTTGGTGGAGAGTCTTTTCTCATGCTTGCTGAGATCATGCAAAGTGTGTTCAGCAGTTCTGAAAGACAAACATTTGCTATTAATAAGTACTGTGTGTTACAGTTGGCTAAAATACCAGTGTATTTCAACGTGACATTTGATGAAATCAAGAACTTATAGATGATCTATCTCTGTTAGCGAGCCAGAACAGGTTCAGGTACGGGTTGGGTTTCAAATTTGGCAGAAACAGCTGGTCCTGCTCGGCTCGGGGATTGAAATCGGGGGGTTGGATTTGAACCTGATGCAAGTGCAGACCTCCAAATACCATTTGTGAGTTGAAGAGCTTCTGTAAGTAAATGATGCATCAACTCTTTTCTATAGTCGGCACTGCTGACTAATGAACTCTGTCAATGGATCTTTGCAGCCCTAAATGGCTAAATATAAAACAATTAAAAACAAAGATGAAGGGTTTTGTGAAAGAAACTAGCGATGGAGGGACTGTATAAAAGAAGTAGCGGGAACACATATGAAATCTGAGTATCTGTGTATTAGAAAGAGGATGACAGGAAAACACAGATACGGGGAGGGAGAGAGAGAGAGAGAGAAAAAGAGAAAAAGGGTCAGCATGTGTAACATAACACTGTTTATTCTCTGCATTCCATTTTCTCCTGTCTGTGTCAGTTCCCAGGACTCCCTGCCCCCCAACCTCGTTCATTCACCCTCTCTCTCTCTCTCTCAATTTCTCTTTTTCTCTCTCCAGCTCTGCATGGAGTGGGGTCTGTTCTTACTCGGCAGCGACACTCTGATGCTGTGATAATAAGTGTGTACTGTTTACCTTGTGAAATCTCCTTTGGCTTCCTGAAAAAGACCAACAGAAATGAAATTATAGACAAAAGATCAAATCAGTGGAAACAATGCGCTCACAGGGTTACAAACATCCTGTATCTGAGTGTGTGTGTGTGTGTGTGTGTGTGTGTGTGTGTGTGTGTGTGATGCATGTGTTTGTACAGTTAATTTTTTACTGACTCATTAGGAGACAGCTCCCATCTGGTCTAATCGCTCAGTTTTATCGCAACACACACACACACACACACACACACACACACACACACACACACACACACACACACACACACACAGATGGTCTTACCTGCAATATGTAGGAGGCTAGTTCAAACACTACTTCACTGTCCACTTCTATGAGCTCCTGGAAGAGAGATGTGACAACGTTAACCAATTTAAAAAGTACAGCACAACTGAAACTTAGTAAAATGCAGTACAAAGAAACAAAGTATAGCAAAGTAGCAGCAGTACATCACAGCACTGTAAAAATCACAATCAGAATCATGACAGAGATTCAAACTTTAAAGAGATTTGCTCTTCTTAAAGCCTTATTTTATTTGTCTTCTGATGTTTATCTGCTTACTTCACCATTCAGCACCCCACAGTGCTTCACATGCCAGAAACAATACAGAGACAACTCCATCACCACAGGGGCTCAGAGATGTCAGGAATGCTATCACACCCGATTTCAAACTATTACAGGTTAAAACTTGCAGGATAAAACGATGTTTTCTGCAGTCTGACAGCTCGCAAATATCTAAGAAACTATTTAGACACGCACTGGCGAAAGGAATCAGGATAATCAGCATTTTTAAAAATAGCACAAAGTTCAACTAAAATTTTGCTTATAAACTAATGCATCTTTCTCAGAAAACCAGAAAGCTTCCATAAAGTGTGATTCACCTTCTCAGCAGAAAACCTGAACTTGGGTACCACCTTCTCATCCCCTTCCACTTCTACCCTGGGGTTATTGCTGTGACTGCCCTCTAGTGGCAGAACAACAACACTGCAAAACCCACTATTTAAATTCATACAATAACACCATCCAAGCCAAAATACACACTTGCTATTTCAAACTTTGGGCCATGGGCTGGCTAATACACTACACTCAGTGAAAGACAACTGACAAATTCAAGACTATTACACACTACAAAAACAAACTGTGGTTTAAATAGGTAACTGAGTCAACACATTAGAATATGGCCCATTATACACTTGCAGAAACCTTATAAATAGACATTACCTTATAAATGCAGGACTTGGCATTGAGAAAGAAGAGCTCAATGGTGGCATTGTCCTTCAAGTAAGAAATACTCTCAATATAAAACCTGTAAAGAGCAATGACAAAGAAACACTGGTTATATATCAAAAAGCATACCACTTCAATAATTATTCACAATTTGACTTCACATTTATTCACAACAGTCCAGACTTGATACAAATGCTTTATCATGTAGTGTCAAAACTGACCACCAGGGGTCATCACTCTATCTATAAAAGTATAAAAAACAGGATGCAGCAATATAATATTTGCATTGTTTCATTAACAACTCATTATTCTCAGAATTTAGCAGTAATTACAATATGTTATCCTATATGAATAACGTTTTAAAACTGAATATTAAACTTGCAGTGTCAGTACTATGGTACTGATAACCGGATGCATTTTTTCAAGGGAAATGCCAAACAATCTGAAAACATAAACTAGAAACAAAATTTACAAACAGAATATATAAACAAATTTTTGTGTCAGTCAACACACAGATAATTAAGTGTAAATAGTGTAATATAAATGAGACGGTGCCACTGTTAGATGGAAAAAAGACACTTAAATGCAAAAAATATAGATGCTGTGACCTAAAAATCACAAGGACACAAACATATCTCTCTTTAAATAAATGGAGTAGACCTAGGAAGGGTAGTAGAGGACATTGAAGCAATTTCTTAGAAGAGCAAGTGGGACAGGGACAAAGAGAGAGAGACAGAGAGAGAGAGAGAGCAAGAGAGAGAGAGAGATTAAAAGTGTATTGACAGCTGCTTTAATTGCAGATGTGAGTGAAAGGGAAGAGAGTCTCTTACACGCGTCAAAGACTTAAGCTCCTCTCAATCAATATCCCAATCAAGAGCTGAGGCCAGGATTACACACACACACACACACACACACACACACACACACACACACACACAAACACACACACACACACACAC
>JBBJLS010000018.1:9547426-9574827 GCA_037577275.1 Bryconaethiops microstoma
ACACACACACACACACACACACACACACACACACACACACACACACACACACACACACACACACACACACAAAGGAACCCCCTCTCTCCAGCAGATGGTAATTAACTCTCAAAGGAGTAGTGAGGATTTCCCTTCTCAGACAAGCAAGAGGAAATCTGAGATAGTGATCGTAAAAACAGACACTGCTATCACACCTCCAGAACGCTGCTATGAAATATTCCAAGAGTGAAAAGCAAACGAAATGAATCCAAACGTGCCATTGTTCAATCACAGCACTGAGCATGGGCCCATATATTACCACAGTGTAACTGAAGTGTAACTAAAATTTCACGAGCCTCTTGAGCAAAAAAGATGATGAATGGGCCTCCCTTGCAAAATCTACATTGAATTCATTTAGAAAGTGACATGGTAGTTTCTTTGTTTGCCCACTATTGTAAACTGCATTATTTATGGTGTCACACTGTGGATATAAGATAATGGTTGAAGTATGTTAAGGGATCACTGCTAGGTGTAAAATTATGTAAGAAGTGGAAAAAGAAGAAGCTAGGGGACCCGGTTGCCATGGCACGCCACACGAGAAACCCCAGTGTGGTTGTCCTGTCTTTACTGCCGGTATTTATGCCACAGACAGCAGTGCGGAATCAGATTGGGTTTTTACTTTAACCCTGCGGGAAGCAGGTGACTCACCTGCACAAGCAGCTCCAATTTCCTGTCGTCCAGGAGATGGACCTGACATCTCCGCCCCTCTGTCATCTACAGTGAGAAAGAAAGAGAGAGAAGGAGAAAGAGAGAGGAGAGAGGGGGAGAGAGAAAGAGTGGTGGGGGAGAGGGGGAGAGAGAAAGAGAGTTAGATTAACCCTAGCATATTCACAGCAGGGTGAAATCAACTGGAAATATTGGGTCATCGTGACAAGACAGAAATAGAAACTCGCCTTATACATGCACACACACACACACGCACACACACACACACACACTCTCTCTCTCACACATGCATGTGTGCATCCAAGCGTGCACCCATGCACATGCGCACACACACTCACACACGCGCACAGACAGTGATTCCCACTCGAGCAGAAGAATTCAATCTCATTCACACTACACATCACACGCTCATGCTGCACGAGCACTCCTGCGCTAAATGATGTCCCACATCAGTGATGCTAAGCAGACAGGCCTTCCTCTCGCTCAGTTCACTCAGCTTACCATCACGCAGGTCTTCTACATGCACTCAAAATAACGAGTCGTTTCAGAGCACAATTCAGAATATCGGACGTCTCAGCATGCTTTCATAAGCGAAGCGTGTTATTATGTCTCTCTGATATAGACAGAATAATAATACGTGATGTCATAACAGCCCCCAATCACACATCCAATTGAACTTCGCATTCTCTCTCTCTTTCTCTTTCTCCCTCTCTCTTTCTCCCTCTCTCTCTCTCTCTCCCTCTCTCTCTCTCTCTCTCCTCATACACACAAATAGTTTGCGTTCAGGACACACTCATATCCCAGGAATTTTCACAATGTGATTTTCCCATGCATTATTTCTTAAAAATAACTGTGCTGGCCACAGAGGAGAACTATTTCCAAATAACACACCTAGAATGAACTGAATGAATTTATGTTTGTAAATAACCACACAATAATGATGTGCAATTTTTTCAGACCAATATTGCAATTGTCATTTAAATTGTCATGGTAGCCATAAGGGCAGAAGGAATAGTGAGATTGATGGAAGAGGATGATGGAAGAGTATGAGAAGGTGTGTAGACATGAAGTAGACTAGAAAGAGGTACTGAGTTATGAAGTGTCTTGAAAGTGAGAAGAAGAATCTTGGAAACTGATACCGGGAGCTTGTTAAGAGTATCGACGTGTATTGATAAGCAATATCAGTACTGATATCAGTAAAATCCTTATGATATCCATCCAATACTAAAGCACCAACTGTGCTTTACAGCATCCTAATCCAACACTCTAGCCACTAGCTAAAACGTTTGCCTCATAAGATAGCATTATATAAAACCACTACAATACAATATGCTGTACTGTTACACCTCTACCAAAGAACAGATTAAAAGTATTCTGTCTTGTATGTTATAATTGTACTTTACAATTGTGTCTGCTGCAAAAGATATTAAAGCCTAAATCAGGAACAGCTAAAACACAGCCAGAGTCATCCCTGGATTACTTCAAGTTATATTACAGAGAGCAGACAGAGTATGAATATTGCACTTTTTCAGGAGGACTACTGAGGCTATTCCAAAATCTGTGTTTCCAGCTATTCTAACACTGGCCTGTAAGGTGCAAGAACATGCAACTAAGGGATTAAGCAGTCAGTGTGCTACATGCATACATAAGCAAATGTACATAAAACCTTCAAAGGTGACTGTGACTCCTTGACTGTGGCTTTATTAGGCCCAGCATGTTCACGTGGCAGCTGGCCTCATCCACACTCTGAGCCCTCAGGGTTCAACGGGGGCTAATTTACACCCATCAATAACTACTGACCAGTGACGTAGAAATTAAATATATAAAGCACATACTCCGAATATAGCACACACTCAGAATATTAGCCTAGTCAGCCATAAGGTATACGCTAACCATCCGTAAACTAAGCTTAGAGACATTGCCTTCAAGCTGACTCTTGGTGTTAGCACCATTTTAGCCAAATCACTTGTTGACACCATTGACTGTGTAACTGAAGAGAACACCAACATGGCTCGACTGGACTTCAATTGTCGATAGATTGACTGCTGTGCACGACCACCATGGCTGCCTGTGTGCTTCAAAAGCAGAACCAAGTGCAGATTATTAATATTAAAAGAAAAAGCTGCTGGAAAAATCCAGGAAAACTAAATACAAAGCTTCCCTCTGTGTGTTTGTGTGTGTGTGCGTGTGCGCGTGTGTGTGTGTGTGTGTGTGCGTGATTCCAAGTCTGAATGACCTTAGGAAGTCAAGACACTTTCAGTACAGAAACGTGAATGGAATTATCATCACTTCTTGCTGTCTTCCGGTGGGTAAATATGACAAAACCTTGGGTAGCTTTATAACAAGTATCAAGATCAGGCCACATTTTAACAATGCTATGAAGTAGCCTATGCACAGAAACAGTCAATTAATTAATTAATCAAATAAAACAGTGTCATGGGCTGACATGTAAGAAGTTACAATAGTTACAATTGTTACTATAATTTATGCAGTTATAATGCACTGGTTGACGTCATTTTCAGGTCTTCTGCTCTCACTGTGTTTACCCTGGGAGGGTCTCTTCTGTTTGGGACTGGTTCCACCCATTCATCATTATGCGCACCTGCAAATAGATCATGGCCTTAATTATGCTCCCAAATATGCCACCAGTCAGGCCTAGCTACACGTATTTATGAGCTGTCTCCTTGTTTGACTCTTTCTTGTACTCTTTCTTGGTTTATGGTCATGGATTTGCATAATGTTTTTTTTTTTACCCCATTTACTTCAATGACGAGTGCAAGTTGGATTGTCCCTAATAAAGCCACTTCATGCATGGATCCTGCATCTAAGCCCCAATATCTATAACTAAACTACATCGTTATTAATGATACAAGAAGTTGCTCCAAAAGCCCAGGCAATATCCATGACTCTAGGGATGGGAATCACAAGTGACCTCCCAAGACGATATCACAATATCTAGGTGCCGATTTGATTTGTGCTGCGATTCTGTAAGTACTGTGATTCTAGAAATATTCTGATGTTTTCTTTTTCCCCCCTCATTTTAAAACCTCGAAACACATTGAGAAAATGTTGAGTTATAGCGCTGAAGCTTCAATAAAAGCACTAATAACAATTTTCCTCCTCAAAAACCAAAGGCAGCATTTAAACAATGCAAAACTACTTCAAATACAACAGTATGAATTTTAACTTAAAATTAGAAGAAGTTGACAAAACGCTACATTTGTTGCTGCTGTGGCATAAACTACAACAAGCTCGTATTTGGATGTATAGAGTGTTCAGTTTTTCTGCAAGAACAAGAGCCGGTCAACATGTTCTGGGGTAAGATTTCTCCTCTGGGCAATAATAATTAAATGCAGCCTCCTCCTGATAAGATTATTTTTACCCGTCAAAAACAAGGTTTCTCCATCTTGAATTCAAACATATTTAAATTATAAACGAATGAAAAAAAATAAAAAAATCAATTTCAGAATTGATTTTCAAAGTGGTGATACATGAATTGCTGCATAAAATAATCATGATACATAACCGAACCAATTTCTTCCCCTTTTCTACATGGCACTCAGAAAAGCAGTTTGTGACATAATTTATCACAATGTTAATAATGTATGACCATATTGTTGCATATTCATGTTGCTGTTGCTGTGCCAAGCCATACAGTCAGCCCACTGGGTGAGCAGAGGGGACCCCTGCATCTGTCCTGAACACAGAGCCCGGGGGCCGGTACACAGTGATGTCATTACAACACAGGCCTGGTGTGCTATTGCTCTGTTTGGAAAATCAGCTAAGGAACTCCAGGCTTACATAAAATGCAAACATATGCTGATACTGTCGCTTCAGTTTTCATTTCCGCTCTTTCTTACTCGTTCCGTCGGTTTGTCCCTGCAAGTCCTGTAATGCGATTTTTATTCTGGCAATACTGAACCCTCCGCATCCTCTCACTCATCTTTCAGCATGATATATGGCGTTCCTTCTGTCTTTCTTCACTCTTTCCCATCCGCTTCCTCTTTTGTCTCATGTGGATATATGAGCGAAGAGCCACTCGCTGCCATACACACTCACCTAACCCCTCTCTCTCTCTCTCTCTCTCTCTCTCTCTCTCTTTTTCTCCCCCTCCCACTCTCTCCATATGTAGGCCAAGTTCAAAAGGAAAAGCGTGAGGGGAAAGGAAAAAAGAAGGAGATTTCTTAAACATTTCAGTGTGGTTGAGTAGAGTGAATGAAGCCAAGGCTCAGGAACATGTGGAGCTCTCTCTGGCCTCCTTCAGGAAGCCCAGTCCCTGAGGAACTCAAACAATAGGGCTGATAAAAGCAGGACGGCTCACGTTTCCTCCACACTGAGGAAGACTAAGGGGAGGAGGGGGGCATCGGAGGACAAAAACACATCCCTTCATTCTTTTCTTCCTCCTTCTTCTCCCAGGTTCTAAACATGTCTGAATAAACAACTGAGGCCTACACACTGGTGTGACCCCTAATCTTACAGGACAGTAAAATAACAAAACACTGTACTTAGTTTTGTTCAGGTAAATTTCCACATTAATCTTAATGGGATTTCAACTCTTTCTCAATACAAACTCCTCCCACTAAAAACCAGCATAAAATCCCGTCTGTGAAAATGGGGCTCATTACATAACACATATAGGACATATGCGTGACCCCACCGCATGGACCAAAAGCATGTGTGTGCAACTGAGGGAGTACGACTTTAATATCATCTCTACCTACACAGCACTGTGTGAGTTTGTTATTGACTTGTGAAGTGAAGTTTTTCTCAAGGAGAAGAAACCTGGCAAATTTCTCTCAGCCATGCTAAAGTTTCTCACCCCTTTCACGCTTCTCCCCTCCTCCCTCCGAGTTACACTTTTGGTTGTGAACTCCTTAGACTCCTGCAGAGTGAATAGAACACCTTCATGCAGGACAGAGGGCAAACCCTTTCAATTCAGTGCTAGCTTCCTTTTTAAGAAACACATAATTCATTATGAGTCACCAGGCACACTGAACCAAAATTAGTCCTCAAAACTGACACAATATTTTCTTAATTCATCAATACAACGCTTTTTGCTAAACCCGCAAGCACATGACCCCCTTTAGCCGTGTCCTCTGAGCTTCAACATACTACTTTATGAGAACTGAAATGGCACCACAGGCTGAGACTGCAACCACAATTTGGACTGAGTGGGACTCATGAGGCCAAGCCAAACTGACAACACAAGCCTAGAGTTTGTGAAGCTTAGTGAGCCAGACTAGCTGTCCCTTCTGTTTCTTTCCAGCCATGTTTAAAATCAGCCAGCATATCTCCATGTCCTGGGTTTCCAAATTGAAGAAGTCCCACTTTAATAGATGCCTGACAACCTACATTTTTAATAAAATGGAAACACTTTATTTCATATATTAGGTTGCACATTCTGTCATTGTTTCATTTTATCCATCAATCTCAAAAACACGAGACAATGGATTAAAGATGCATTATCAGAAGCTATAATTAATGATTATTATTATTATCATCAGAGTAACAAGAGTAAACCATCGGGCCCACTATTGCTCCGTTGGTCAATGAACAGTGGCGTGGTCATGTCCTAAACGTTTTAGCCTATATTGCAGGTAAACGCCTACTTAGAATTGGGTATGAATAGTTCATGGATAGTGGAGAGGCACTGCACCAACAAACAGGTGCTGGAAGTGTGTGTGCATCTATCAAGGCGTTTGTCTGGGTATTACCAGATATGAAACGCAAGGGGTTGCCAATGTTCCCTGAAAACAAGTTACTTATTTCAACAAGCAGCAAAGAATAAGGAATCTATCATTTTCAAACATGTCTACAAAACTGTGCATTGTTACATTGTAACTGTCGTCCTTTATCACTTGCACATATCAGAAAGTGTAGTTCAACCAGGAAATGAGAGCAATGCAGTGAATTTCTGTGGCAGTCACGAGAGGCCGAACTAGGCTGTAGTTCACGTAAGCTTAGCCTAATCTAAGCTTTTGATAAGCCCACTCTCTGATACAGATTTAATGCTGACCTCAGTGCCCTGTTTAAGGTATCATCAGAGGATAACTACACCAAATCCTGCACTGAGAAGGATAGTCTGGGTCAGCCGACATGGAGCGGGCCTGAGAACATCTGAAAAAATAAAGACCCAAGGTATTTCATGTACAAGTTTACAAGCGCTTTAAGACTCTCTCGTTCTCTCATGATATATATCACAGTGAGATACATATCTAACACACAGTACCACCTAGAAGTCTTGAGCTACCTCTCATTTCTTCACATTTTGCTATGAAATCACCTTGTTGGAGCAAAATTACTACTTAATGCCTGTTAAACTGTATTATCTTTGGAATGTTGAGTAGATTAAATGAAAGAAATGGGAACAAATGTTGCCCTGTGACAGGCTGCAAAGTGCCTAAAGATACAAGATAATGGACTTCAAACCCCTCGGCATTCAGCAGCACCAGTATACTGATCACCGCCTGATCATCGGGACTCATCTACACCTGTTTCTTCACTGCTTCATGCCTTTGTTGTGCTTGAATGATTCATTCGTTGGTCTATGTGTGACTTAACAAACAAAAACATTTCTCTGAGACTGGTCAGTTACAGCAATTTAACTGAATATGAGAGTTTCTGAAAGTCTTTCAGGAAGCCTGGAGAACTATTACCCAAGACTACATTAAAATACAAGAAAGTCTGGAGAACTATTACCCAAGACTACATAAAAATACAAGAAATGAAGGGTGGCTCTAACCTTTCGCACAGTACTGCATATGCATTTTGCATGCAGGTTACTGAACGACAGTATCTGATCAGTTTTATTGGAAGCATACAGGTGCATATACAGCTGCTGTCCTGCTGGTTAGGGAGTTGTGCCTGCGTTCAGAAGGCTGTGCATTCGAATCCCAGGACTGCTAGTGGCACCACTGATGCACCCTTGAGCAAGATACCGTCCCCACACACTGCTCCCTGGGGGCTGATCCTGGCTGCCCGCTGCTTCACTTGGTGAATGGACTGAATGCAGAGAAGAAATCTGTGCTGTTCACACTGTGCTGTGGTGTGTTCACACAAATGGACACTTTACACATATACAGGTGCTGAGATGGTATCAGCTAAATCATGCACTTTTAGTCTGCTTTTCTCCTCCTGCCTCCCTGTCAAACTATCTGCACCATGTTTTTTTGTAGCAATAATGGTCCTTTTCTCATCACTTCATCGCCTTGTGCGGCAGGCAGACCACCCCAGTGTCTGTATTCCGGACAGGTAATAGGCATGGCTGGCACTAAGCTGCTGACACTGCTGCCCTGCAGTGCAGAGGAACAAGACTGCAGCACAAAAAGGACATACCTGCTAGTCCAAGCATACTGAACAATGTGCAGCTGCTTATATTGTTGTCCCTGTAGAGCCACACAGCTGCCAAAATGATATCTGTCTAAATACACCCACGAAGAAACACATTATACCCAGTCTGTCCTTGCAAGGCTCCATTACAGTGTTTGAAATCTAATAAGCAGGAACAGACACATGCATTGTCTAAGACCGGACATAGAAGGACAGCTTCCGTTCCTGTCACTTCTTTTTTATGTCAGGCCACAGATTTGGCTGATTGTGCCCGCAAAAGCCAGTCAGATGTAACCAAAGCACCGTTCATGGATCAGTGACACGCATGGATGAGGGCCAGCTCAACTTGGAACACAAACTCCTGTCCTTTCGAGGCTGCTCCATCCAGAAACGAGTTCTAGAAAGATCCAAAAGCCCAGAACCATACACACCGCGTTATGGCAAATAATGTAGCATGGGGTAACTTCCAACATGCACAGCTCAAATCGATATGTTTCCAGTGATGCATGAAGATTCATGAACGAAACCTTGATCTGAACTGGGTCGAACCGATCTGAACTAAGTCAAACTGAATACAACTGTTTGTAGCATCTTCTCTCTTCACGACAGGGTTAGTTGAAGGTGTCAAATGTAACAATCACACAAACCACAATGTAACCCAGCTCTGTCCGACTCTATCTTTTTTGTATGCCACAATGAATTGTACAACAATGAATCAGTACCGATTCCGGTTCGAAAGATTCGGTTCGGAAAACTGATTCGAACTCCCCATCACTAATAGCTCCATTACACAGACAGTTTACACGAGTGTGTGTATGTGTATGTGTGTTTCTATGTGCGTGTGGTTAGGGTTAGTTTTGACTGCCTCTGCTGGCCGTTTAAAAGACATAATGACTGTAGGGTTACACTTCAGCAGTAAATTAACAGTAATTTGCAGTTTTTTGGCCAGTGACTGTAATGTTATCAAGGGAAAGAGAGCTAGGCAAGTTAGCCTGCTAGCATTCGATGCCAGAAAAGACGCGGCGGCCGTGTTAGGGCTTACCTTGGAGAATATCACGGTTCCTCAGGCATTAATTTCTCTGACCTGGTCGATAGTGTGTGCTCTGATGTGTTGGCGTTAATCCACACTAAGGTACGGACGAATCCTAGGAGCCGGAGGTTTGTTTTGCCCGGCCTAAATCACAGAGAGCACCCGCTCCATTGTGGCTGAAGCGGGACGGAGCTCCTCTCTCGTTCACTGACAGCAGTGCCAAGACAGCCCATCTCACGTCTCCCCTCGTTGCGCTCCTTTTTTCTCTGTTCTCCGGGCACGTTGGCCTGCATCCAGCGAGCAGCTCCGCGCTATTCATCGGAGGAGCGGCTCCCCTCCCCTCAGCCCTCCTCCTCCTCCTCCACCTCCTTCTCTTTTGTGGCACCGGCTCGTAACAGAAGCAGCAGAAACGAACAGCACCAGCAGAGACGAGCGAAGGGAGCCGATCAGATCAGATCGGTGAGAGCTCTGAGAATCACAATTCAGCCTCCACACAGCTGGAGTTGTAGCATTTCACTCGGAGGAGAGGAGAATAGGCGTCTGAATGGTTGAGGTGGAGGGGTGCAGGGAGGGAAGAGGAGGAAGGAGGAGGGAGGATGGGGTAGGGTGGGGAGAGTAAACTGCAGACCCCCGGTCATGTGAACGTGCAGACGGGGTGTGTGTATAGCTCAGAAAACGCAGACCAGCAGGCCTACATCTGGCTTCGCCGTAGACAAGTCAAAAACGTGGTGAAAAGGTTCCTGTCTCTCTCTCTCCTCCCTCTCTCCTCTCGTTCTCCCAGCTTTCTTCCGCTCCTCCCTTTCTATTTCAGACTTCCCCAGCTGTCCCGTTTGGTTTGGCCTGGCCCGTTGACCAGAGGGGTAAAAAGTTTCAGAACTGAGGCTGAGTGACCTTATTTGTGTGCTCGCTTGCACCCCTCTCCAACGGTCACTTAACCACACATGAATGCACACTGCACATTCCACGCCGAGATGTTTGCTTGCTCTGTGAAACCCGGAAAATGTTTGTGCTGCAGAATGTGGCGCAAGTATGTTTGGATTCGGCCGTGACAAGTTGTTTAGTCCTACACTTTGTGTGAAGTTGGCTCGAATGTGCTGCTGGGTCTGTGTCTAAGAAGTGAAATTCCACGGCTGGACGGTCCGGCCTTGGGTACAGTAGCTTGTGCTACACAAATGTTCCTCTCCACATCAGACCAGCTTCTTTCCAAGCGCATGCCAAATTGGAACAAACCCGGATTTTCCATTTATAACCTCCTCTAAGGTCTTTTTATACTCTTCTTTTACTACAGTATAATTATAAAGAAAATGACCATGTTGGTGGATAGTTTCTTCCAGTTTTTTTTTTTTTTTTGTAAAAGAGGTTGCACAGCAGACATATAAATGCTTGAAATCAGCAACAAACCTAGAAAAGGATCAGATACACATATCTGATTTCTTTTAATGAGGAATGGACCTTTTAAGCAGTCTATTAAGTGGTAAAGAATACACACAAACCAGTACTGAACCTGCCCCTGGAGCTGGGCTATGAGGCTTTGCTCTGTGTGAAACACCACAGCTCTCTTCATAAAGTTTTAACCGAATTCTGTGTGAGGTAAACGAGTGTCACAGCCGTTAGGGTTGTCAGCCTCAGCGCTGTCTCTTGCAGTGAGGCCACAGCGGAAACTCGCCTGTCCAATTCAAACAGTCCCTCATGATCTCTGCTCGTGATTTTACATATTTTAGCTTTATTGGCTGCTTCCTCTGGGCCCAGGTCTGAACACTTGGTCACAAGAGCCTGTTGTTTGAGAGAGAGAGAGAAAGAGAGAGAGCAAAGGGATCCGAACATTTCAACTGAGGAAGCCCATGATGCACTGGGGCGGTGAGGAATGGATGGGAACGGCCAGGCTCACACGATTGTGATTGGTGGAAAGGGCTTCTAAAATAAACTTCAAAAAGCCCTATCCCTCCTCCCCTCCGAGCTAAATGCAAAATGTCATTTAATGTTCTTCTGTGGATTCAAGCAGGAACAGAAACAGTGATACACTTCATGCAAAAATACATGGAGTATAGTTTGCATGTAATCTTATGTTCCCAGATAACTAGCGCTGTCTCTCTCTCTCTCTCTCTCTCGCTTTCTCTCTCTCTCTTTCTCTCTCTCTCTCTCTCTCTCCCCTTGTCTCGAAAGGAAATATGGTTCTTGTTAGAGGCGGCTGAGTTTGGTTATTTCTGTCTTGTTGCCTCAGGCTGGTAGTCAGACTTAGGCGTATGTATGCTCGGGGGTCTCGTGTTGTTTTTTAGGGGGTGCTCCATGGGAGAACGTCAGGACAGGTTGTAGGGTCAAATTAAACAAAACTGATCTGGAGGAAAGGTGGAGTGGATACAGCATTTACAGCAATGTGTGATGTACAATGTATGTGTTCAAAATGTGTTAGGTGAGTGATTAAGAAGGGTATAGGATCCACATTACTGGATTAAATATTAACAGAGCTGGTCCTTTAACTGATGTTAGATGGAGTCAGCCATCAGAACCATCTCTCGCAGAAATGCGGAGAAAGGACGAGAACAGTCCATTAACATCATTAGTCCTTAAGTGACTATGTACAGACTTTGTTTTAAGTGATGGTTTGGCCAAAAACTAAATGTAAAGGATTTTTCCTTCCTGAAGTCAACCAAGACGAGTTCAAAATCTATGGTGTGACCTGTCCATAGATAGGAGTCAGAGAAAGCACAATTGGCGTTGTTCTCTTAGGGCAGGTTAGGTGGGTTGCGTGGCCCTCCCTCTCCCCCAGCTACTCAGTGAGATGCTAGCTAGCATTGGCATTTGCCAGCAGACCCAACAGCATTGGCAGTTAGTGCTTTTCTCCTAGTGCATTGAGCCATTCAATGATGTACTGGTGATAGTTTAAAAAGATATGGGTGATGGCGTCACATAGTTTGAATTAATCATGTGCTAGTCTTCACCCTCTCAGCACTGGTGATATCGTGAGACTGTATGTTATGTTAGAGATTACATGATTCTGACATTATTTAACAACTCAATGCAGATTGAGGCATGTGTGGGATATTTAGTCATGCATTTTGCATGAAGCTAACAGTAGGCGTCCGGTACTCGTTAACTAAAATAGCCTCATGCCAGTATATAAGTAAGAGGATAACTGGATATTAAACATGACCAAAATATTCATGACCTTCAACACTTAAGGATCCCATGCATTCTCTCCATTTCCTCACAATAAAAACATCTTTTAGTCTGAGATCGTCGCACATACGCCAGTGCGGTGTGTTGTGTCTAAGGCCCCTGTTCATCATTTTACGACTTCAGAACTCAATTATAGTACATGTGAAATTCATACAGCCAAACCCTGAAGCCTTCAACCTCATCCATCTGTGCTGCGGGTTCACCAGCCATGCTGTGGGTTGAAAAGGGCAGTGGTGCGAGGCCTGCAGGGGCCTTGGTGGGGATGAATGCACAGGGTGGGTGTGGAGTGTATGGGGGTTTTCGAGGACAGTCTTGGTGGTTACCAACCTCCTTTAAATCACATAACACATCAAAGATCCCCCATAGCCTCTGAAACCATTACTAGGAATGTGTGTGTACGTGTGTAATTCTATATGTCGGAGCTTTGTGACTAGGACCAGGTGTGGGAAGAAGGGCCTGAGGCACAGTGTAACGTGGGAGACATTAGGATAATAGCTTGTTGGCTTACATGGCTGTTGTTGCAATTATTAATGTAATCAATATGCAAGTGCTGGGTATAATCAGTCCTTGTATCGAGAAGAAATGAGTTCTTATTTAACTGAACAACATAAAACATGTAATCGAATGAAGACAGGCCTTTCTCATCAGTGCGCTGGTCCAGGCACATGTTGTATTGGACCACTGAGAACTGTTACTTATCTTATTCTTTATGTTGTGTTCCCATTTCTGTGTGTGTTCGTGTGTAAAGGGGACCATCGAGAGCTGTAACTCATCTCCACATTCTGTATAAAGCAGTAAAATAGGTGGTCCAGCTTCACATGCCTGGAGACCATGAAACATTGGGAACTGTAAACATATATACCCCTCTCTCACTCAGTCTCTCTCCTGAGAAAAAATGTGTTTCTAGTTATGTGTTTGGGGAAAAAAAACATACACCCACATGTGAGCACTTCAAACGCGGGTGAAATCTTTCCTTCTGTAATTTCACTACATAGTTCAGTTCCCATCTGGCTGGAGCTACACACACACACGTTCATATCTGGAGTCACTACATATATGCGCGCACACACAAATACACATGAATGAACCCCATTTCTTAACTTATTCAGCCATTAATCATAAGGCTTATTTATCAGTAGCTATTATAAATGATTCGGTAACCACTACGAATCCATATCATTCACTTATTATTAAGTAAGTATCCAACGTTATGTAGTTATGAGAGTGAGTTACGTCTGGACCCACTTGTGGAGTTTTAGGGGTTAAGTGAAATCAGAGGAATTTCCTGATATATTTCTTGCACAGAGTTTAACATATTTCATGGTTGTCATATCAATGAGCATACCCTATTTACCTCATGATGAATGGATCAATAGCAATGGTCCAACATTGCTTGGAATATAATCCCATTAATGTTCAGTAAAGTTTAAACAATTCTTCAAGGTTACTTTTTAGGTCATACAAGGTTTTGTTAAGACAGCCAGGATTTGTTTGGGAGTGATTTCAAACCGTACGCAGACTATACCATGTGTAAAATTATTACACATGATGTGGGAAATGGATGTCAACGTATGACATGCTGTTTTAGAACCTGCTATCAAGAGACAACTCGCCCCCCCCCTTTAAAAAACCACTATTGTAGCAGCAATAACTGGGTCACACACTCACACATGCACACGCTCAGCCTGGAGTTGTATTTAATGTAGCACGCTGCAGAACACAGCCAAGGCCAGTGTCTCTCTGTATTGCATTCACAGACACAAAAGCCTTTCAGAGCCTACTAGTCACCACCGCCATGGGGTATGCAGTGAGAGAGAGAGAGAGAACAAGGGAGGTAGAGAGCAAGAGAGGGAAAAAAAGTGGGAGAGAAAGGAAGTTAGAGAAGGAAATTGGAAGAATGAGAGAAAAAGAGATGGAGAGAAAGAGAGTAACATAATGTGATTGCTGACTCAAGGTGCACAGTGTGGATCAATGAATCCTCTGTGTGTGTGTGTATGTGTGTGTTTGTGTGTGTAACTGGGGGATAAACCTGTCTAAGTGTGTGAGTCAGCGGAGCAGCAGAGCAGCACACTCATACCCATCCATCTCCGAGGAGAGGAGAGAGAGAGGGAGTGCCGACCGCATCACAGTTACATACACACACATTCGTATACTGTCGGGATCTGGAGTCACATATATGCCAATAAGTAAATAACCTTCAAACCCTCCCTAACCTCTTGATGTTCAAAAAAATTGAACCTGTGGCTTTTGTAAAAATAAAACAGTTTCTTACAAAGGCACACACAAGTCCCACACAAGCACTAATCACATCACTCCTTACCTCACTCCATATATGGCCTTGCACAACCACTGATTCTTCAATGATTCTTCAATTACTCATCTGCACTGTGTGTGTGTGTGTGTGTGTGTGTGTGAGTGTGTGTTTGTGTCTGTGTGTGCGTTTGTGCGATAATGTTCTCTCTAGGGACTGATGGTCTGCTCCCTTCTTCCAGAAGAATGCCTTATCTATTAGACGGCAGACATTAAACTTCACCCTTTCAGCAATATTTGGCAACCCATACTTCTCTCTCTCTCTCTCTCTCTCTCACTCACTCTCTCAGTCAGTAGGTAATTTTCCCAGGCTTTATGGCCCTATAGTTCAGGAAGGCTTTGCTGTAGTGCTGTTGGCTCGGACTATAAGAGAAAACATCTTTAGCTTAGACCAAAATTCTTGGAATTCCTGGGAATCTGGTGGATTCTAGTGTTGGTTAAAAAAAAAAGACAGCCTCACGTCCACCCACACACACACATCTGCAGTACGTTAAACTGAAAAGGAGCTGTTGATGGAAACTTTAGGTCCTCCTTGATATTAAGGACCTCCCACACACACAGTTGGGTTTTCAAGCGTAACGGGATCTGACAGTTGGTTCGAATACATGTTTTCGTTGCGGGTATGACATTCCATACTTGCTCCTGGCATTGCATTGGAGAGGAGGAATAGTGGCCTAGGAGGTCATACACTGGTATTGCACTGGTATGTCTGTGAGTGCTGTTGACTTTAATACTGTTGCAATATCATACCTGGTAGCGGTAATCATATAAACATGGTCGCCACTATGACTAGATTATTTATTTTGCGGCTAGTTTTTTCATTTCAGTCGCCAGTGGAGATTGTCTCTCACGACCAAGAGAAATTAAAATAATTCAAATACAAGAAAAATTCCAATTATAATGACTTATAATTATGTGCCGATACGCTCAACCCGAGTCTGCTGTTCCTGCTACACTATCACGTGATTATAGTAAAGCTCAATCGCGAGCTAGTGATGGGAATTTCGGCTCTTTTTAATGAGTCAGAGCATTTGGATCAGATCACCAAGAAGATCCGGCTCTTTTGACTCCCAAACGACTCTTCATTTTACCAAATTTAGTCAATGAACCGACTCGTTTGCGACCGCCACACCTCTGTCGACAGATTGACAGATTGAGTTTCGTTTGAAACGATTCACACGACCTGACAACCTGCTGCAACCTGTAAAACACAATTTAGTCCATGTTGTGATTTTTTGTTTCGTTTTAACGCTCTTGACAAAGGGTAAGACTGAAGACAAAATGTGCCGTGAAAATCATTTTTTATTTATATCGCATTTGACAGAGATTATGCGTTCCTAAAAAAATAATTTGGCTCCCAAATATTTTGTATTTAGGAGCCAATGGCTCCTAAGGTTTTTCTTTTTGACTGGAGCACTGTATAAATCAATAAGATGATTTTTTTAAGGTATTAATTTATTCAAAACCTATATCCTGTCATGATGCAAATAACAGTCCAAAACCGTTGTGCCATGGTCTGGAGGGCTCTGGAGTTTCTCTGCTAGGACTGATAGGGTGAGTGGCTTATATTATTTACCAAAATCCTGTCGTTTCTGACATTGTTGATTTAAGCATGAGTGTATAGACCTCATGCATTAAAGACTTACGGTACTGTGCAAAAGTCTTAGATTCCTGTGTAAACTGTTTAAAGCCATTCATCTGAGCAGTAAGGGATTTTCTGCCAGCATACGTTAGAATACATGCAAACAAACAAGAAAGTTTTGTGATCGGTTAGAAGAACACAGGTTCGGTTCCAGGCTCCTCGATACCTTCCAGCCTTTGTGTGGATCCCTCAGCAGCTCACCTGATTTAAACTAAGGAAGTACTGATTGAGATAAACCAGGTATTTGAGATAGTTGATGAGAACTACAATGTAACACTGGGCTTTCATGAGGAGAAGTCTGCGAATGATTAGGCAAACACGTTGACATGTAATCTATTAATTTAATTTGTATATATTCTTATATTAGCTTTTATATATTCTTATATTAGAGCACATGTATCTAAGACTTTTCACAGTCCTGTATGGCAGTAATTCTGACATAAAACAACATTTAGTACTGTTGTTGCCAGATTCTGGGAAACCGCTGTGTACCAATGCGATCAAGATTTTATCTTAGTACTATTAGACAGCACTACTGACAAGTATTTGTATTTGAATCAGCCACTTCTTACAAAATCGTCACCATGAGGGTATTTGTTCCTCACAAAGGACACACACACATACATTGAGGATAATTGGACATTTGAGTGTGTCACTCATTATCATAGGCTGACAGAGCAGTTTCAAGGGATCTATTTCACCTCTCTCATCCCTTACTTATTCATAATTAAGCAAGTGTAAATCTAGCAGGCCTTTATTCTGTCTGTGAAGATGGCCTCTCGTTCCTGGATACCTTTCCCCAGCACTCCACACAGATTCTACTTCCACTGGCCGCCAGCCTCTCTGATATTACACACAGTTTCCTGATTTGGTGCATTTCTCAGCTTGGTGGCAGAGATTCAACTCTGGCTGAATTGCTCTATAACAGCATTTTGAGCTGGAGTGTATTAAGTGGTGTCTGATAGACCTGTTCACCTGTACTATAGTACAACAGGGTTATGATGTTAGAAAGAGACAGAAAGAGAAATTAGAACGAGAATGTTAATTTGAATATGAATCTGAGAGTGAAACTGGATCAGGCTTGCGAGTAAAATAGGGTATGATATATCATGAAATAGGGTACAATATATTTACTTGTAGGCAAATGTTTTAGGAGACACGAAAGTGCCAAAGTGGAAAATCTTTCAAACGACATGCATTCTCTCAACAAATGGAAAATGTTAAGAGAGCAAAATTTCACTTTAAAAGGCGGTTTTCTACAGATGAAAATGTGCACGCGCATTCTGGAACTTTAACATTACAGTGGGTAGATACTGCCAGGGTAAAACTACATGTGAAGTGTCATTCTGCTTTCTGACAGATTCGGTCATGCTGGCGTTTGTCGATGAGAACTCTGCACTGATGCATTTATTGCATGAGCAGTGTGAATTATTTACACCATTTTTCCTGCAAGGAGGAAAAATGGTATTTCGATTAAATATTGAAAGAAATATAAATAAATAAGGCTGTAGTGATTCGGTCGTTCACCTGAAATGACACTGTGTGTTATAGACGATCAGGAGCTGCCTAACTGTGCGTGATGAAGCTCGGATATGATGTGTTTTTAACAGCTGTGTGTGTGTGTGTGTGTGTGTGTGTGTGTGTGTGTGTGTGTGTGTGTGTGTGTGTGTGTTCAGGAAGGCATGTAGTGAATTTTGGGCCCTGGTACAGATCAGCTAACTGTCTGGCTTTAATTTTCCAAATAAAACAGGAAATATATTAACAATTCCTGCCTCTCCTGCCCCCTCAGTAATCAGAAGAGGTCAGGGCAGAGGTCAGCTTTATAATATCACAGCCAGCCTTTATTAAATAAACACAACCCTGTAAACTGTACTGCACTCTCAGGGGTCTTCAGTGTAAATAAGCATTGTTCTAATGCAAGACAGTGACACACACACATACACACACACGCATACATACTTGAGGGATGTAAGTCTTTGACATTGCAATCAATTAATTAGATCACATTTCTTTAGGAAATGATTCAATGTGACTCATATTTCACCACTAATCGATTATTTTGGTACAATTCCGAATGAATTCTAAAAATACACTGAAACAGGACTGGAGGAACTGCTTAGCAGTAGTGGAATACAGGCAATAAAAACAATATGCCCTACTTTTTACATTTTTAGATTTGAATATAGTCCAACTAAAATATAACTGTATACTAGTGCAAGACACACTAAGCAGAAATGGGTTTTTTGTCCCGCCAATCATTTTTAAGTTTTATATCTGTTACCTTTGTTCAAATGATAGCATTCACACAAATAATGCATGTCATCTGTGAGCTCACTGGTAAACGCAGTTCAGAGGCACATTTTTAAAGCTGTTCTCAAAATCAGCCTTTCTGTACTTTCAGCACCAAAAATCTCAGCTTTAAGTATTTCTTATGCCAAAGTTCAGACTAAAAAGTTTTGATTAAACAATAAACATTAAGATGTCAAACATTTCAAACACCATCCAAAGGGTAGATTTTTGATATTTAAAAATGTGCAAGTGTATCCATATTTAAGTCAATTTCTTTCATATCTCACACACACACACACACACACACCTGCAGCGCTCCATATTCACTGAGCATCTCGGAGTATCCCACATGAAACTGATATATAATAAATATTTATTCTTCCGTTTATCTTGTACAATAAATGCATACAAGTATCAGCCATCATGATATCACTACAAGGGATTTCCTCGGTTTGTGTTTGATCTGTAGTGTGCAAGAGTGCATGTGTGTGTGTGTGTGTGTGTGTTTGGAATGTGCGGTTTGGAGTGTGTGTGTGTGTGTGTTTGGAATGTGCGGTATGGCGTGTGTGTGTGTGTGTGTGTGTGTGTGTGTGTGTGTGTGTGTGTGGGAGTGTGTGTGATACCCACTAATCACACGCCACTAACTGTAATCCCAGCAGATTACTGGCTCTCATTGCATGCTTAAATGCACTTACACTATATTCTAATAGAACTACAGGACTAAGTGTTTTTGAACTGATGGATCGAGCCTGTAAAACAAAAGAAAGAATCATATGAATCACATCACTCACATGATTCTTTTCAGCTCTTTTGAATATTCATTAGAACAGTGTGTGTTCTTGTGGCAGGAAATCCTAGTAATCCCAGCAACCAAGAGACTTGGAACGGCAGAACATCTCATCATTGCATGTGTGTGTGTGTGTGTGTGTGTGTGTGTGTGTGTGTGTGAAAATGTGTGGTTTAATTTGAAGGGATTTGGTTCAGTTCTAAAGCGTGGAGTATTCCCACATTACTGGTGAAATTAGATTTCAGCAACAGTAAAAAAAAAAAAGCCTATTAAACAGACTGACACACATATATAGGAGGAGTTCGCCTACTTAGTTTACATCCTTCCACTCTTCTGCTGCTAGTCTATATCTTTCAGTTTTTTTTTTCACAATTCGTTTGATGGTTGATTTTTAGTAGACGTTTTTCAACCTTGTGCAGGCTAAATGAACACTGGTTAAGTTGCAAAAGAAATAACATCATTTGCTTTTTAATAGCTGATCTTTAATAGCTAACAGCTAATTTTATGTTCATACACGAAGAATCGGCCTGTCTTAACAGGAATCAGATAAAGTGCTACATCAAAAGAGGTGATTGACTGTTAGGTACAGGTGTAGCAGGAGAATTCAAATACAGTGCAAGTGCACTGGGTCATATTATTCATGTCATAAAATTGCAACACACATCTGCCAAAACCAGAATCACATGCCTGGAGTGCACATTTGCTGAGTCCAACCTTGGCAGATTTCGTGCAACCCTACTGTCAATGAAAAAGAATGAGAGCGGGAGGAATGGAGAGGAAGAACAAAAACCTTGTTGTTTTTCGAAACGTTGGCTGCGTAACACTTTGTGGTGAAATTTTGTTATGGCGGCTAAAAATTGAGAAATTAACTAGTACAAAAGTGTTCCAGGCAGTGCAGGCAGTGCAGGCCGACATTGACCAATCCCAGACCAATCCCAGATAAGCACAGACTAAACAATCTGAACCCATTATCAACCAATCACAACACCACTTCTGTGACTACACACACACGCATACACACACAAACATATTAAGGGCAATAAAGAAAATTAGAGGAAAAACAAAGAGCAAAGAAAAGAATGTGCTCACATTCTCTCTCACACAGGACTATGTTCTGGGAAAATCCCATGGCTGATAAATACAGCTGTGTCGTTAGAGAGAGAGCGTGTGTGTGTGTGTCTGTGTGTGTGTGCGCAAGTTTCCAATGTGGACTAAAAAGCCAATAAGTTCTCCAACAGTCCAGTATTCTTCAGGCCGGCTGCTGTGTTCTGGGAGTTTGCTCATGCCAGACAGCCGAGAATAAAAGCTCTGCAGTGATGGAGCCAAACAGAGGGACACACTGGAATGGCAGCATGAAGAGAGTGTAAAGCAACAGTGTATGTGAACCTGAACCGCAAGTATGCTTGTCAACCAGGCACACACTGTACACACTCTAGTGTGGAACAATCCATTCATCATCCACCTCGGGAGGGGGTGTCGACTGGCCAGCAAATTTAATGGTATTTCCCTCACAATGAAGCCATTTCTGTGAAACACACCGAAACACACTGCTGCAGAGTAACAGATGCATTCTAGCAATGCACGATTTGGACATAGTATTGCAATTATATCACTACATACTGTGAATATGTATACTATATATAGAGTACTGTGCAAAAGACTCACCAGTATGTGTACACTATATCAATGTGTTCCCTGTGGAAGCACAGTATTATGTGCAGTTACCATCAGAAACCTGCTTTGATTCAATCAGTACTTCATTAAATTAAATCAGGTGAGCTGCTGATTTCACAAATCCAAGCAATGGCTGGAGGCATCGACGAGAAATCTGGATCCACAGCTGTGCTCTCCTATCTGGATCCAAAGCTGTGCTCTCGTATTTTAGACCAGAAGCTGGAACCACTTTTTCTGCATTTCCAAAACACTCCTATTTCCACAATGCACTGTTATACTGTGATACTGCAAGGCAAAAAAAGTGATAACTTAAACTGTACCCACACACAGACACACAGACACACACACACAAAACCCTGATCTGAACTTTTTCTTGCTTCTAGCACAGTGCATATAAAACAAACAGAACTGTTTTGCCTTAAACAAACAACTTACACCTCAACTGCCACTGTAATTACACTTGATTTATTATATACTGCAGCTCCAGAGACTATTATATCAAAAGTATCAGTGATCTATGTTATGATAAGTAATCAGAATCAATTTAAATAAGATATGTAATGTCCAACTAAATATATTTGTTTTCATACAAGAGGTATAAGCAAAATGGATTCAATCTAAATACACAAAAAAACGAGTATTATCATTATTTTTTATTGCACATTATCTCTAACTAGTAACAGTATAGGCCTACATATGTGGTATGTTGTTGCACTCGCTGATCTTAAAGAACATGATATGCAGTTACTTCACAAAATATTTGGTGGGTCTTATATTATGCTCCAACTTCTGGAACAGAAAGTTTGAAAAGTGGCTCATTATATAAAGCGTCCTTCTATGATATCTTTATTTAACAGGCTGATGTGACGATAATCGTCAGCAAAAGATCTACTGTGCAGTACAAAAGCACACGCACAAACACAGTCTTCCACAAAGAAAGACTAAATAAAGAGACTGTCCGTATTGTAGTTGTGTGAAAAGAAAGTGTATTAAAGAAAGTGAACCTGTGAAAAGAGAAGATCACTGTCATTATCTCAGCAATTCTAAAGGTCTCAGCAGATCTAAGAAACTGTGGATATGCCAGTTCTAAATTAGGCAATAGGAGGGGTGTACAGGTGTGTGTGTGTGTGTGTGTGTGTGTGTGTGTGTGTGTGTGTGTGTGTGTGTGTGTGTGTGCGCGCGCATGTGTGTGTGTCTGTGTGTGTGTTTGTGTGTCTGTGTGTGTGAAGAACTGGAATGTACAAGCTCACAAACACACATACAGATCTATAACTAGGAACCAACTCTATTGTGTAGTTCGAAGGTAAGAAAGAAAAAAGGCTTTACTGTGCCTTTACAGACCCATAAACCGATTAATCCAGTGAAAGAGTGGAGACAGAGAAAGAGAGTGAGTTGTTATGTTTGAGTAAGAAAAGAAAGGCTGAAGAAAGGGGCCTCTCATTATGAAGAAGCACCTGCTGATTCAAACTCAGCTGCCAGCAAAAGGTGTGTGTGTGTGTGTGTGTGTGTGTGTGTGTGTGTGCATGTGTTTCTAAAGGAAACAAGACATACAAAGCCAGTCGTCCATAATTTTCATGGAAAATTATTTGGTGATCAATTTGCTCAATCTTACACTGAAAATATGAGAGAAATCCAACCTTTCATTGAAGTTACTATAAGTGTCACAATTGTTGGAGCCCTACAATTAGTATGCTGTGTAACCTCCATCTGTGAGCATAACTGAAATGAGTCTTCTCTTATAGTGCGTCATGAGAATATAGATCAAGCAATCAGAGAAATCACATTTCTTTCATCATGTTTTTGTACCCACCTTTACCCAGGGTGCGAATAATTATGGAGTGTTGACTGTATGCAGTCTCCTAAATGGAGTTCTTTTCCGTAGTCTTCTGAGGTCATTAGCACAGTGTCCCTGGCCAACTGGTCATCAGTGAATGGTTAAAGTTCATTTTGGCATTTGAGTCGCTATTTCCTTTCATTGTATACACTTTCTATGCAATCTTGAACTCAATGGGAAATAAGCTTTAAGCAATAAAACAGTACTGCCCTCCACCCTCAGCCTTGGGATTTGGCTTCTGCTTTAAAATGTATTGTCGCTTTCCTACAAAAGCTTACATCCCCCAAATGATAACTTTCTAGGAGAAAACTGTTCTTAACTTTAAAGTGTTTGTAGTTGAGTAATACTGTATACCAATAAATTTGATGGTTAATCGAGCAATTCTTAGTGCACTCTTTGGAATTCTTGACCCTTTTCAGTTATCATTTAGAGGCTAGCTGACCACTGTTAATCATGCTGAATGTGATATGTTGCAGCATTCTATCTCTGTTGTATTCTCCATACCCTGGTTGAATTTGGTCTTGGCTATTCATGCCCTATGCTTCTAGATAAAGTCTAGCATGTAAAATATCCCAGTGGGACACTGAAATCTTGGCTCTATGACTGTGTCATTTGCGGGGGCCTATCCATCCTGAAGTGGGGAACCCTGAGATTGATGTGGCCCACTCTGTTTGCGGTGCGCTGTGAGAAGGTAGAGAGGCATAAGCTGAATACTGATCTCTCTTTCTCACACACAGGCACGGATGTGTGGTAGATGAAGTTGAAGGCTCCCGTGGAGAACTGTTTATGTGTGTGAGACAGACCCCTAGAAACCACCATAGCAACGCTAATACTCTTTAAAGCCCACAAAACATCTTAAGGACGACCTGAATTCTAACAATTAGCAGTTCTTAAACTGCTCAGAACAACAAAACAATTTAAAGCTGCATTTGTTTCCCACTTGAATGAGATTAGCTTACAGCTAATTGCTGAATGGCACTCTCATTCAGTTTTAAACTAATGCTAATTACAAAACCTCATACTGACAGCATATATAGCATATTTCAAATAAACACATTCACTATTTATTAATAATTATTGACTGTTACTTCTGCACACACACACACACACACACACACACACACACAGAAAAGTCATACCTGGTAGATGGCATTATATAATAGGGGCGCGTGCCTTAGTCTCCTTAGAGCAGCTGAAGTCAGGTCCCACAACACACTCTGCCTTACACACACACTTTCCTCCAAACTCAAAAGCACAGCCTCCATATCTCCTCACACGCACAGACACAAACACACACACGTGCTATGGACAGGTAATCCCTCTCCGGTCCAGGTGTATGAACAGGTACAGGTCCTCAGGCACCGCTGTCTGCGCTCTCTTTTCCTTTCAAGTTCTTCATCCCTCCTTTCGCTTCTGTAAACGCCCCCGGGGAGAATGCTAAAGCCTCTGTGTCACTCTGTCCTGTACTCCAGTCCCTCTAGACTCTCTCTCCCTCTCCCTCGGTCTGATTGCGAATCTGAATTCCCAGAGTAACAGCTCCCAACACAAACATTCCCACATTCGAAAAGTACCAGCTCTGTCTCCCCCCGCCTCCTCTGTTTGAACGTTAGTTTTAAAGCCACAGTCCCACAGCAGAACCTCTAGGGGCTTACAGGTCTATATAATGGCCAGACAGGAGAACACTTCACATGGACTAAAGCACAGGTCACCTCCTCTGGCTGAACTTCTCCAAGGATGGATTCAGTTCAATGAGCCCTGCCTCCCTCTCGGGAGGTCCTGCATATAAGCATCTCCCCTGTCCCAGAGCAGATGGAGAATGTCATGGTGCGTTTTCACTGTTTTTAGCAACAAGATGTCCATTTTTATTTTGACAGTCAGTCATGCTTGGTGTCTTAAGTGTAATTTGCACTGAAGCTATAAGGTATATTTGTCTAACTATCCATCCATCCATCCATCCATCCATCCATCCATCCATCTATCTATCTATCTATCTATCTAAAGTATAAGCCTTTTTTACTTGGCTAGATTACCTTGGCTGAGCGACCAAATTTGATTTAACGTACAGATTATGTACTACTTATTACTGCTTCATGATGTATTTTTCTCTGTTAAAACTGAAGTTAGCAATAGGACACTCTCCAGAATGAACCGCCGTATTCCTAGTCTTTGTGTGGAATACAAACACATAATTTGATATAAGAAGTAAATGACATTGAGTGTAGAGCAGCCAAGACCTTAAGTGTAATGTTTCATTAAAGCGTCACCGTGTAACTGTAACATTAGACTGTTATTACAGTACAGCGTTAATGTGACACATACAGCTGTAAAGTGCTGTAATAACATATTGGATATTTGAGCACAGTGTATGCACGCGCAACTGATTTGGCCTGGTAAGTAACTTTATACAGAGGGAATGGCATTAATTCTTCAGTACATATGCAGCTAGCATAAGTCAGCTCCCAGATCTCATGGATTTCCACTACCTTTTATTCTAAGTGTGCTACACATTTTCTGTAGCTTCAATCCAGCAGAAAGCCTCAATCAATGAGGCCCTAAGCTCCGCAAAACTCTGTGCCCTAATTAAAAGCACTTTCTGTCTAGAGAGAGATTCATAGTGAATATTGATGCTGGGGGCCCCTATAACGATGCTGAACCCGACCCCACATAGTTCATCAAATTCACTCAGTGCAAGAGCCGGGATGACCATGTGATGCTGACTGCAATGAAGCAGGAACAGTACGGCGAGAGCAGGGGCACAGAGTGCGACATACTTGAACACAGTGACACTGCAAGGGTACATCATAAAAAGAGCATGGGAAAGACAGCTTTACAAACAATGGTCATGCATTTTTCTGTTCCACCTTAGATTAAAAAAAACCAACAATATTTAACCTACAAAATCATCATGTCCCCTCAGCAACTGAGAAAGAAATTCACAGAAAAAAAAGTGTCTTGTAGGAGGTATATACATAACTATGCATCATTTTATGAAGGTAACGACTAATCAGAACAATATTTACATGCATGTACGCATTTGTATTTTGGCTGAAACACAATTTTTTAAATATTCTCAAATGTGAAAACACACAAATATGCTTGTTTTTAATGTGTCAAAACAATAGTTCTCCAGTTATGATTATTTAATGTATTTAAATAAGTCTAAATGAATTATGAAATTTGAGAACTCCTACTAAAACCTATTAAAGATACGGAATCAAAGCTAATCTTTTTCAGGTTAGAAGTATAGAAGTTGCCTAGATTCACTGTTTGGAGTCACTGAGTGCACTTTGATTGATTTCTAAGGTGACAGCTGCTGACTATGGCTTAAAAGTACAGGGGAATACACACGCGCACACACCCACACACACACACACACACACACACACACACACACTGCAGTATGTCTCTGTAGACCCTAAACCAGGCCTGTGTTTGCTGCTGCAGCTGGGAGCTAATAAGAGCCACCAGTGCTGCGGAATAGCAGAATACCATGGAGGGCTTAAAGTGGTACTAACATTGCAACAGGGCTTTTCATTCTGCTTCCCAACCAGCCAAGCTCTTAACACCTATTTCATCACACACTGCCACCCAGTCACATGACCATCAGAGCATTATAATAGTGTAGAATATGTACTCACCTATGCAAGAAACCAGGCATGGAGGAGAGGATAAGACGGAAGGAGGGGATAAAAGAAAGAGAGAGAACAAACAGATTAGATGAACGAACCTGACAACAGATTATAAAGTAATATTTGAGGTGCAGTGCTTACTGTTTGCACGTGTTACTGTCACAACCATTCAGCTTTTACTTCTCCAACACAGAAACTGGTGGGTGTTTTAATACCCATTTAAACTTCAATCAAATAAAACGATCTATCTGTGGGTCCACATTTCTATTCTTTACTCTCATAAACACCTACTGAGCACTACACTGCATCGCTAAAATAAATACCCAATCATCAAATCAGTTATCATTTCATTTAATTAATAGAAAGTTGGTTCCCCTTAGCAGCTTTTACAGCTTTCACTCTTCTGAGAAGGCTTTTTTCAAGATTTGGATCATTGCTTTCTTTCATTCAGTCACAAGACTATTAGTGAGGTCAGGCAGCAATGCTGGATGACAAAACTAGATCAAACCTAGAAATGCAAGCACATATTTCTCTGGAATGTTATTCTTTAGCATTAAAATGACATAAATCATGAAAAACAGTCCCAGTTTATTATTCCACCTCTGCCAAACTTTAAAGATGTTGAAGTTTGATTCATCACTCCACAGCCTAATTGTAATACACTTTACGCAACTCCAGATAACAGTTGACTAAAAGAACAATAAACATGCCAAAAGCATAATTCATAACCTATCAAAAATGCTGTGTTTAACGTTGACTATGTTGTCATTTACTTATTCAGCCAATGTCTAAAACAATAGGGAAATATCCAAAATAAAGATCACAGCACACAGTGGACTACAGAGGAATGCTCTCAAATTCCTTCCCCTTGGCTACTTCCTATGGGTTACAGTTCTCACTCACTGTTGTTTGGAAGTGTGAAGTGTGTGTGTGTGTGTGTGTGTGTGTGTGTGTGTGTGTGTGTGTGTGTGTGTGTGTGTGAGAGAGAGAGAGAG
>JBBJLS010000018.1:9581893-9584393 GCA_037577275.1 Bryconaethiops microstoma
CACACACACACACACACACACACACACACACACACACACACACACACACACACACACACACACACACACACATGCCAAACTGTGCTCATGACATGACCCAATCATGCTGTGATGGTGATTAAGGCCTGAACGGTGCTCTCCTATAGAGAGAGATTACAGAGGAACAGAAAGCTACCATGTTCCGCTAAAAGACTAACACAGACACAGGTGGAAACTGTCCCATTTTTGATGGAGAGATATATTCATATTGATAGCATTTGGAACTGTCTACCTTCTAATTAGGGCTGTAGATATTAGTTGCTTCAAAAGATGAAGCAAAAACAGTTTCAGATGTACAGGCAGAGTCTGGATTTGTCTGTTTTGTTGCAGCAAGTAAGACATTACCCTCGTAGCTTACTGAACCTAGGGGACCAGGCTGTGAGAGAAAAGCTGCCCTGGGCCAGAAAAAGGGAGAGAGAGAGAGGGAGGAAGAGGAGGAGAACTCAGCAGGGGAAGAGTAGTGATAATGTGCATGAGGAAATCCTCTGATCAATAATTCATAGTGCTGTAATTACATACATCTGCCTCAGAGAGACAGACAGGGAAAGAGACAGAGAGAAAGAAATGGAGAGAGCGGGAGAGAGAAAGAGAGAGACAGAGAGAGAGAAGGAGAGAGAGAGAGAGAGAGAGAGAGAATGCTGTGTATACTGTATACAGTTTTGTCATTGTGTCATTGTGTAGTCTAAGAGTGGGCAAAACGACAAAAATAAAACATTACGATATTTCCAACACACATTGTGCACCACAAAATTGAATTTTTCTGAGATAAGTTGGAACGACAAAAAACAGCAGTTGTGCTACATTTGAAAAATATTGTCAGAAACTACAAATGCAGAGAGTGTTTCACACACTTTGTTGCACTAAATTCAGTTAAACAGGATTAATTATGCTCCATTTGTAATAAAATACGCAGTTAAGTCTTTTGATGGACTGACAGTATCCACAATACATGCAGAAGTGTGTATTGCGGGGCAGTTTATCTGGATAGTGATAACTGCTGCTACGTTGCCAACTCATTCAGATCCAAAAAAGGGCAAACCAAAAAAGTGAACTAAATTTCATATATTTGCAGTTTGAAATAGCAACCATATTTATTAACCAGTTCATAGGACTGGGAACTGAAAGCAGCTTTCAAATCCGAACCGATAAGAAAATACTCGGTGCCGGGTACCCGTTGTTTTTTCAACTATAGGATACTCTTATCGGTTCCTAAACACTACATATACATAACAAGACCTGTTCTAGGCGAATACATCATGCATCAACATATTAATATTTCATGTTTTAGTTTGCATTTTACTCCCAATGCTGATGGGACATTCTGAATGTTCAAAATAAAGACATTTTTGTTTTGTAAACATTTGTCTTCCTTTTTCTATCTACATGGAATTAAAATGGGGAATCAATAAGAACCGGAATTGGAATCGGAATAAAACTCAAACAATACTCAATCCTACCAAATTGTACCATAGATGCATTAGTGAGATCCAGTGGGTTTCCTCTCATTTACATTTCCAGTATTTAGCGGACGCTTTTATGCAAAGTGACTTCAATTCCCTAACTACAGGAGACAGTCTCCCTGGAGCAACTTGGGGTTAAGGGTCTTGCTCAGGGACACAGTGGTGGTTTGCTGAAGGTAGGGTTCGAACCCATGACCTCTTGGTCCAGAGGCAAGTATCCACTAGGACACCACCACCCCACCCTCACGTTCATGATCACAGGAGCAATCTAAATGCCATTATGGACAATGTTCTGTCTGTCGAATGCAGCTTTAGAATGATTGTCCGATACCGTGTTTATCATTCAAAAGGAAATTTGATTACTAAGCTGATTCATCAATAAAGTACTGGCGTTTGCATTAGGGTCAAAAAGTTCCTTAGAAGCACAGCTGGCATGTGAATTAAACCTGCGGAAGTTCCAGGAAAGGTTAGTGAGTAAGCTTGTATGTGTGCGTGTGTGTTGAAAGCATGAGTTGAAGGAAATAATTCACATAACTCAGCAAGTAGCAGCCTGCCCTGCCTAATCACTCAGATGTTCAGTTGCTACCTGACATTCCTCTCATACACGATACACAAATGACTTTTGATCATGTAAGAATAAAAATGATGTCTTCAGCTGATATTTACCCATTTGCATGCACGGGCATAGGAAATCATCTACAGTCGTCCGTAATCCTACCATTACAAATCAGTCCTGAGTATATTACAAAATACTCATATACTGGATTTATCACAAACAGCAGAGCCAGCCAGTGACAGCACTGATATTAACATCTCCTCTCCTGCTGTCTTTAGGAGCACCTGCTCTCATACACACACACACTCTCTCTCACACACAGAGCATGAACCATCTACTGTGTGTGTCAAGACACACATATAACCACCATCCACTGTTCCCGAGAACAGTCACATCGTATGTATTAACTCACACACTCACACTCTCTCTTACAAACACATTTACA
>JBBJLS010000018.1:9586893-9591992 GCA_037577275.1 Bryconaethiops microstoma
CCTCCAGTTTTCCTATAAAATGGGACCCATTATTGTACACACACACACACACACACACACACACACACACACACACACACACACACACACACACACACAGTGCCACACATGTGCGCACGCACAGGGACCAAACAACAGAGCTGTCTCATTACGCTCCCAAACTACACAACAGTTATATGTGAACCTGTCGGAAACATCTCACCTGTTCTGTTCGGGTCGCATTTCACGAATTGCTTTAACGGAGACACATTTACATCACATGCCTTATATAAAGATCAAAATGTGTATATTTTGGTGTGTCTTTGCATTTGTGTTTGTTTTTTGCCTGTTGCAAGGACCAAATGTTCTCACAATTATAGGAAAAGAAACATTTTATGTAACGCTATTTATTAAACTTATTACATTTTTGTGACAGTGTTGTTACTACTGGGGTCGAGATAAGGGTCAGTATTTAGGCGTGTCTTCAGTAAGTCCATAGATGTCCTGACACACATAGTAATACCAACATGTGTGTTCCATCTGACATAAATAAGTTGTGTTTAAGGACACTGAGGCTGCTGCTTTGTATCCAGCAGGAGGGCCCAGTGCTTTGGACCCTGCATACTGAGTGGAGTGGGGGTGGGGGCAGCTTTATAAAATAGGCCTCATACACTGCTGCCGCCTTGGAACTTTATTTAGGCCACAACAAATAGACTTCCCTGTGTACACACTTCCATGCATACGCACATATACACATGTATATACACACAGGGTGATGGCGAGTCAAAAGAAAGGCTTGAAGCCCAGCACAGGAAACGAGTGCTGTCTTACGTTGGAACCGTGACAAAAGGAGGAGAAACGTAAACCATTTCCTTAAAGGGCTTTTTTCTGAGGTGCTGAAATAATTGTGTTTTTACTGAAGGCCCGCTGCTCCCGTCGGTGACTTCGAACAAAGCCCATTTGCAAAGATTTTTAATAGCACAAAAAGCCATATGATAACAGCATGAGACGATTTCAAAGTGTCCCCTCCAACCCCCCACCTATCACAATGAAGAAGGAGACCTGCCAGGTGTGTGTCTGCACCGTTTAGAAAGCGTCCTCCGTGGACAAGTGTCCACTGTGTGCACGATGCAACGGTAAAGGCAGGTGACAAAAAAATTTCACCCACAAAGAAAACACCCAAAACAAAGAGAAAACCCCCCGCAGCGAATAAACAGAGAACGATGCCGGCAGCTTCGCAGGAGCGGGAGAGTTCAGGGAAGGTGATGGATGAAGCAAAAGAAAAAAGAGGGGGAATATGCAGGTGGGAAGGGAAAAAAAGAAGAGAAAGTGACAGCCAGTATGAGACCCTTAGGACAGGTGTTGGGTTAGCGGGCCCGTCCCTTCAGCACGTCCGGGCTAGTCCAGTCCTGTCAAGCTAAAAGCTCACTCAAAGGGATAGCTCAGCAAAAACTCAGGATTAAACAATATTCCCCCTAACCCAAATGTAGCTGACCCACATGTTTGGTGTCCAGTATTTGCTTTTAAATGTTGTACTGGGCTCACTGCTCCAATTAGCATTACCTCATAGTTCCAGTGCAGTGTTTATATATATATATGTAAACCTGTTTCTTCTCCCTATACATATTGGGGCAGTTTCCCAGACAGGGATTAAGCCTAGTCTTGGACTACCCTTTCCTTTTCAATGGAAAATCTCTATTCACAGCACTACGTAATCCAGGACTAGGCTTAAATCGGCCCTTAAAGTTTAGTTATTTAATAGAACCATGTTTATATTTAATCTTAGCCAGTGCTGCAGTACAACTCTTAAGTCATTATTGTGTTTTGTTGAAAAACATGTTCTGCCATGTCAGATTATCCACCAGCACAGCTACGAAGTGACAGTAGAACTAAACAGTCACGTTTTGCTTTTCAGTGGTCGGGCACAATTTTGAGGGAGGGCAGCCATCTAAGTGTTGGCCTTTTCGACGAGGGATCGCAAAATCTGTCCCAGGCGATGCAAATAGGCAAGGCTGTTAGTCTAAGAGAACACAGCTGGCCCTGCTCTTTCTAGGGTGGGGGGGGGGGGCACCCTTAGTGTGACTGGCTTATATAAGACGGTAGAGTAGCAGACCTACACGTGGACTCTTTAGTTACTCTACAATGCAAATTTCAAGGGGCAGCTGAGGGCCTGGTGGTTAGGGAGTTGGTCCTGTGACCAGAAGGTTGTGTGTTTGAATCCCAGGACTGCCAGTGGCACCACTGAGGTACCTTTGAGTAAGGTACCGTCCCCACACACTGTTGCCTGGGAGCTGTGTTGCTGGCTGCCCCCTGCTTCACTTGGGTTAAACGTAGAGAAAGAATTCACAGTGTTCACACTGTGTGCTGTGGTGTGTTTGCATATGACAAGATAAATCCAAGATAAAATGTGTGTTACGACTTTAAGCGTGTAATGGAGAACGGCCAAGAACTGATCACATGTAAGGACGTTAACCAGGAGCGCAAGCAGATATTAGCATTAGCTTTAGCACAGTTGTTGTTTGGCAGTGTTTGGATCATTATGGCACTTGAGGCCATAAATATCCAAGTAATAATTATGGTAAGCTAATAACCTAATAATCACAGTTAGACGAGGGATCGCAATGCATGCAGTTCAAAACGTCTTCGTGCAGCACTTTATAAAACACATGCAGCCTCAAAGCAGCTTTACACAAATTCAGCCCCAGGCTATTAATAAGCAAGCCAAGGGAGAAAGTGACAGGAAAACTCCCTAAGAGCATGAGGAAGAAACACTGAGAGGAACCAAGAACTAAAAGGGGAACCCATTTTCCTCTGGGCTGCAAAAGAGAGTAGAGTAAGATTAAACAGAGAGCAAAGCTCTGTGAAATAAGCCAAAGACCAGCCTAAAAAGGACCATAATGCATATAACAATGCGTGTGAGTTTGAAAGACTAGAAAATCTGCTTTAGGATTATGGTTGGGAATCCTTGAACAATTTCCAATATCAATGTTGGTACCTCGACTTTGGTACCTCGACTTTGAATTCCCGAGTGATACTTTAATGACCATTCCTTCTTCTTCACCACAGCTGGTGTCCTAGCGTTTAGGGAGTTGCCCCTGCAACCAGAAGGTTGTGGGTTAAAATCCCAATTGCTAGTGACACCACTAAGTTACCCTCGAGCCCTCATTGGTGGAAGCTTAAATGCAAAGAAAGAATTTCACTGTTCACACCGTGTGCTGTGGTGTGTTCACGTGTGACTATAAGGGGCCACTTTACTTTACTTTAGTTTTAAACTGAAAGTAGATGTGGCTTAGATGAGAACCAAGTGTGAGGTTCTACAATTGGGCATATTTACTGAATGTGATGGACTGCATTCTGATTAAGAACCACTGATGGGGGTGTGGGGGGGGTTTGTCGGGGGTTAAAAATACACTCTGTAAAGTCAGTCAGTGGCCTGAAAAAGGCATTACTGGTTCTGGAAGGCTAGCAAGAGTGTCTTTAAAAACTGGTGACAGTGGCGGATAAAACTTCCTCTCTTATCCACTTTCCTTGATTTGAACTGATCTAGTAGTCAAGAAGACCCACATGCTCGTCAGCTCCACCAATTTATTTAACGAGGCTATGGGCTACAGATCAGGCGGATTCAGGACATGCAGATCGGAAAGGAAGCTTCATTCCACTGTTCGGACGCAGCCCAAGTCGTGGGAGTGTTGGATGTAGCCGTGGCCTCCACAGCGCATTCTGATGTCTCTGTTCCTCAGTATGGTGGGAGAGTAACGTTATATTTGTGTAAACACGTAAAGTCCTGTTAGCAAGGCATGTAAACCAGTGAGATGACGATGTGCACTCTGACCACAGGTCAACACTGAAAACCTTCTGGAGTTTTCCGAAAGGCCAGTTTTTAGTGACCTAAAACAGCTTCTTGTGAATGAAAGGCCGAAAGACAGAAAATGATTTACAACAAAAAGACCAATATAATTTGGTTGGTAGGAAAACGACTATTTTATGGTATTTTATGGTAACCTAAACCTATTTAGGATCATTTCTTTCAATTAAAGGGCCAATATCTCATTAAAGGGCCAATGTCTTACGCGTATATACGCGTATGTCTTTCTTGTATTTCATTTTCCTCTCTTAGGTCCGCTAGTTTTTATGTATAAAATGGTTGTAAATGATTCGTTTTGTCTCTTTTGAATTTGTCACTGTGCCTTTGAATATCCCCCGTTCTAAATTAGCCACTGTATTTGTGCCCTGTGTTTAAAAAACGGTCTGCGCTGATACACTTCTATCACCATAGCATAAATGGGCGGGCCTTAACTTTGTTACGTTCAGTAGGCAGATGTATGTAAATGTGTTCCTTGTGACATCACAAAAACAGTTGAATGAAAGCAGGCTTGTTTTGCAGCTGAGTTTCCACATCTGTACTGTCTGGAGTAAGAAGCGAAGTTAACATACCACATTAAACTACCTGATTAAAAAAGTGTTGGAAATTTGGTTAGCCTTGAAAAAACAGAAAAAAGAAAAACTACAGATAGAGAAGTTTGACACATTTGACCCTTGGCCTTTGGTTCTCTCTTTTTCTCTGTCTACTGTCTGTCTGTCTGTCTCTCCCTCTCTCTCTCTTTTGCTGTCTTTCTTTCCTCCCACTCCACCTCATTTTTATCTCTGCTATCCTTGTGTAGCCCACTGGCCTTGGCTGACCACTGCTAGCCCTCCACCTCCGCAGCTCCCTCCCCCCTCCACCCCTTCTGACCCCCCAGCAACCCTCCTACAGGGCCTTCTCTCTCGCTCTCTCGCTCTCTCTCTCTCTGTTTCATTCTTTTTCACTCCCCCTTACACTCTTGCTCTCTCTATACACACTCTCTCTCTCTGTCTCTCTCTCTCACTCACTCACTCTCTCTCCGTCTTACATTGCTTTCTCTCTCCTCTTTCTGTCTTTCTTTTACCCTCTCTCCTTAGTTCTCTGCAGCCAGAGGTGACCTACTGCACACACACACACACACACACACACACACACACACACACACACACACACACACACACACACACACACACATTTATAGACACAAACCCAAAACCATAATATGTATTGTGAAGGTGTGTTCAAGAATGAAGGTGTGAGGTGTGAGTGTGTTCGGGAG
>JBBJLS010000018.1:9654505-9665562 GCA_037577275.1 Bryconaethiops microstoma
TCATACACACAGCAACATTTCTTTTAAGTTGTATATACAAGCCCACACAACAAAGATCCACACACACACATACACACACACACACACACACACACACACACACACACACACACACACACACACACACACTTGCATGTGGCAACTCACTCCCAACTCCATGGGGTTCAAGTCTCTCTTCCTCTCTCACACACACACACACACACACACACACACACACACACACACAAACTTCTAGGCAAAAATGAGTGTAGCAACCCATCCCCAAAGACACAAACCTCCATAGAGCCTGAATCTCTCTATCTTCTCCCACACATACACACACATGCAAATATACATTTTGTTTATGCATGCACCTTCCTCTGACATCTATCTTGGTGAAAACACTAGGCGGGAAACGGCACCTGAGTGCCCTCCCTCACCCTCCTCTCCTTCATTACCCAGCATGTAGTACAGTTCCACCTCCCAACACACACACAACACACACACACTCTTAATGCTGCAATCCTCTTTGTGAAAGTGACGCGCTTCTGTCAGAAACAGAGCTAAGCTGAAGAGAGAGAGCAACATAGAGACACGCTGCTCTTGCAGTCCAGATGAATGTGTTTGCTTTTCGTCCTTCTCTGCTGTTGGTTCATTGTGCAAAACTGAACACTTTTTAGTGGTGACTTCATTTGAAGAACACAGATTTTCACAACAGCAAGTGGAGCTCTCATCTAACGCCTCTGGAGACCACCGCTCAGTTCTATCAAGCCAGGACATAACAAGCAGCCTTATTTAGGTTTGGAAGAAGTCACTTTAATCTACACGCTCCATTCATTGTGTAGATGATGGTGTACTGGATAAACCTTTGACTGTGCTCTCCCATTACAAGAACTTCTGACTTTTTGAGGAACTAACTTGTGTGTGTTTGTGTGGCTCCAACTTGGCCTTCTAGTGAATGCGCACTCAGCAGTGCAGCAGTCAGTGTGTGTCGAGGCCTTGGGAGTCAGTTGGACCGGGGCCACGGTGGAGGAAAACACGCTGGATTTCTCTCGGATGGAGGGCCATGGCTATGAGCGTTACACAGATGGGGAACCTGACAGCTACCAGATAGACTACCGCCGCATTGTGGGGGACACGGAGCCTGCCAGGCCACGGCTGAGCCCCCGAGACCCGGACCACCACTTCCATGGCCCGTTTGGGCACAACACTCTCCATGGGCATGGCCATGGGCATGAGACCGCTGCCCAGCGATACAGTGCCACTCGTATCCAGGCTGGATATGAGCCAGAGAGGTGAGAGAGGTGCACCCCATTACCCCAACAAATAAGACAGAACCACTTCATGTGTTTGTGTTTGTATCATGATTTTGATCACGTTAATGAACCAATATTACACTTTTTTTTTCATTGGTTCAAATAATACACTGAATGCACTTTCTTTTAGAATACTGACTGATATATAATATATAATATAATATAATGTAATATAGTTTTTTGTGCTTTTCTTTTGATGTCAACCAGTTCACTTGACAGTAGAAGCCAGTAACAGGTGTGAATGAGAGATTGAAGTAGCAGATGGAAGAAAGAGTAAGACAACGAGATTTTAAGCAAAGTTGTTTCATGTTTTAATGAAATATTTTTTAAAATGAGATTTTCTGTCCACAATTTTTTTTTTTTGCTCAGTCACTTGGACACATGCGTTTCTGATTACAGTGCAGTGAAATTATGTCAATTATCTGTATCAGGAAGGTTGAGTGGACAGTATGTGGAGCTGTTTTGCTGTAAAAGCCTTTAAAAAGCACAGTAAGTCTGTACCTGAAAGTGACATGAATACAATCCTCTTAGCAGTGCGGTCCTGTCAGTGCTTCCTAAGGCCCAGCTGCAGCCCGATCAGAGGGTCAAACAGTCCTGATTTTACTGAGACGAAGACATTTTCACACAAAATGCTTACAAATGACTCAGAGTTACTTCAGACCAGATGATAATATAATAGCTATAATAGATAAGATAATAGCTGTGTGGGCGTGCAGATGAAAAGAATTCATGCCAGTGCTGTGTAACAAAAACGAAACATTCCAACATATGAACTGTGCAGTGATTCCTTATTTATTTAATATTTATTCCAGAGCAGCGGCAGCATGATCTATTCTTTATCCCTTTTCATCTTTCACATTACATTCCTAAATGATGAAGGATTACATTTAAAAGAAAGTGCTATATATTTAATCTGTGGTTTAGAGTAGAAATCCCACTAGGAAAAAAAACAGCATGCTGCTGCTTAGAAGCACCAGATTAAAGGCTCTCACTTCCACGGTCATATCCAGAGCATCATATGACAACACTTTCCACAGAAGGGCTGAATGGAACTTCAAGTGTCCACAAGTTCAGGAAACATGCCCGCGGAATACATGAGACCTATTTTCGAGGTCACCTATAAAGAATAAGGCACTGATCAATGGTTGCATAAATCTTTTTCTGTTATATGTATATTATTAGTATTATTGTTATCATTATTATTATCATTATTATTATTAGTAGTAGTAGTAATTGAGAAGTTGAGGGAATGAGGTGGTTACCTACCACTGGTACTTTAATTTGTACTGTCACTGTAACAAACAAACAGGCGAACAAATCAACAAACAACGTCGAACGGGCGTAAATGAAAGGTTGGGGTTCTCTGGCTGGTGGTCTTAGCCTTTCCTATCCAATAATGATGCTTGGTGTGTTAGATAAGGGTCTGTCGCTCCCAACCATTCACTGCATGACGAACAGAAGGGGTTAAAATGTTCTTCTTTGGAGAGAGAGAGAGAGAGAGAAAGCGAGGGGTGAAGCGTTTGTGTGTTTGAGGTGCAGATGAGATGAAAGGTGTTTGAACGGGAAACTTCCAGTGGAAGGTGGAGATGAAGGGGAAGTCACTGTTTCTTTCTGGCAGATGAAGTATTAAAGCGTGGTCTTCAGTCTGTGTTGGCTGTGTTTTCGCTGCTGCATGTGAGTAAAGCCGAGAGGAGCCATATCCGAGCACGTTCACTTTTCACTTAACGACGAGTAACACAGGATCCGCTTAACGTAGCTTCTCTATCCGGAAGGTTTATTTCTCTTTTCAGTTTACAATTTACCAGGAACACAGTATAGAACAGAGGAAAGAGTAGAGAAATGTACCACCTGAGCATTCTCTCTTCTCTCTGTCTCTCTCTTACTCTCTTTCTCTCTCTCTTGGTTTCTCTTGCTCTCTCTCTCTCTGTCTCTGGCTCTCCCTCTTTCTGTCTGTCTATCCACAAAATACAAATGTTCATTTATTTTTCCATTTATATATATCATTTTTATAAAATAGCAGTATGTTTTGTTTTTAATATATTTATTTTATTGACTTGTTTTATTGAATTTACTTTTTTGCATTTATTTTGTTTGTTTTTTATTTACTTGCTTGCTTATTGTATCCTACCTAGCCAGCTGAGCCAGCATTTACCCCCCCACTCATCACTCAGCCTTCCTGTTTATGCAGGCTATGCGTGATGTGTGGGTCTGTGTGTGTGTGTGTGCGTGCAGCATGGCTGATTACCTGATCAGTGGGGGGACTGGCTACGTTCCTGAAGATGGACTCACTGCCCAGCAGCTCTTCGCTATAGGAGATGGTCTCACATACAAGTAAGTCCTTCTGGTTCTCTCCACGTAAGTTCACTACTGTGTGTGTATATTTGTGTGTGTCTACGCTATAACATACTTGTAGTTTTCCTGGAGGCACTATTTCAGCTCATTTTTGTGGCTTCAAGTCACAGAGACTTAAACAGGCTAAAGAAGCTACACTCCAAATGTGCAGGAGACACATGTTGAGGTGCAGTTGTTTTGTAGGCAGGGACTTCTTCAGGCATTTATCAGAGAGATGGCTCTGAGCTCTATGGCAACCTTCGAAGTGTATCCATAGAAACAGGGCACTTCATAGTTCTAAGGCCCATGAGCGAGCAAGACGAGAGAAAGATAGAGATGGAGAGACATGTTCATTGTGATATACCTACAAAAGAGGTCATAGCCTCTGTTGTCTTTGCTATCAAATAGCCAGCTTTGATGATAGCATCAAACTTATGAAGACCCGCTCCCAGCCACTCATTAGCAGAGCGGTGGTGTCAGTCTGTTTCCATCTGCCTGGCCGGAGTCTTTAATCTTCCCTAATGGAGGCTTTATCTCTGCTAGATCACACTAAAGACTGCTCTAAACTGCAGCAGTCTGCTATGCTTTGAGTCTCTCTGATTCACGTATATATTTCCTCACTTGAACATTTATTTTCAGATTTAAGATTATTGCTGGCACCCTTTGCCTGCCTGTGTGTCTCTCTTGTCCTCTGGTGTGACAGTAATGCTGCTTCCACAGAGACAGCATTAAGAACATTAACGGGACGTCTCTGGGTGCCACACTCTTAGGTAGTTTACGTAACTCTTTGCAGCACCAGATTGTCAGAAGTCTCACTTGAGGATGTTTTTCACTGTCATGTCAAGATCTCTTAAGTCTTTTGTGGGTTTTAGATTTTTACGTAATTTGAAAACAGCAGATATTCTTTATTTAATGTGAAAAAATTGTAATGACTTGACTTGTAGTCCACATTAATACATAGTCATATGCAAAACTTTGAACATGCCAGGTCAAACTACAGATTTTGTTGATATTGCAAAATGTGAAAATATTTTTATAGACCCAAAATGGCATTTTTCTACAATTTGTAGTTCAAATTATGTAGTTTCTTTTTATTTGCTAAAACATTTGCACAGGCCACATTTTTTTTTACAGTGTTAGATTTAGCAACTAATCAGTAAATGTGATTTAAAGGAGAATGTGTCTTCATGTTCAGCCATAATGTAATTTAACAAATAAATGAGCCGTAATTAACCAAAATACCAAAATCAAAACACAAAATCTTGATCTTGTGCCTGGAGCAAAGCTCTGATTTAGATAGAAATGTTTTCTTTGACATTGCGTAGTAGTATAACAGGTGTATTTTGAGCTAATCAATGTCAAACATGTTAATATGTGACGATATTTATGGTGGTAGTAGTTTGGAAATAATGCCAAACCCCAAATCTTTTATGCCCTTGCTGTGATAGTCAGCACTTTCAACACAGTTGGTGCTGTTCTACAGCCTTTGATGGGCAGTGTGTCTATCTACAAAACATTTTCAGGCCCAACTGAGTAACTGGTTTTCATTTTTCTTTCTCTCAGCGATTTCCTAATCCTGCCTGGTTTCATTGACTTCACCTCTGATGAAGTGGTGAGTACCTTTGGAGCACGCAGCTGATCACGGGTCTCTGATACAGTATATCCCTCAAAGACTTAGTTATAGTAAATACTGTACATTTGGTAAATAGAGTGCATTTGATTTAGCGAGGGGAAATTTTCCTAGTTAAATTGTGAGCTAGAGGTCTGCTCTGCTGACTCTACAATGGAAAAGCTGAGTCAGTTGCTATGCAGGCTGAAATCAAACAACAGCAGTGAAGGGGGTAGTAGATCTGCAGCTAGTTATGGTAGACTGGAAAGGGGTGAGAGAGTGCAAATGAGCTGTGCAAATGAGAGGCTCAGGTGCTGTTACAGTCCCAAGTGCGTAGGACTTGTTCTCACAGGCAGGAGTGTGTGTGTGTGTGTGTGTGTGTGTGTGTGTGTGTGTGTGTGTGTGTATACATATGTGTGTACAAAGAAGATATCCAAACGTACCATTCACTGCCCACATCATATGTTCATATGTTTCTATGAAAACTAAAGAGTTTTGTGACTTGTGATGTTACAGAACAGAGATTTCAGTAAGCAATTATTTAAATAATCTCTGTTCTGTAAAGTGTGTAACTGGGATTGAGTGGTCATATCTTACCAGAGAGAGGTTATATTAGTACCCTGCTAATTAGTATAATGAAAACAATGGTGTTTGTGTTTTGCGTGAATTGTGTGTGTGTGTGTGTATGTGTATGTGTGCATGTGTGCAATATATATTGTTATTAATGTCAGTTATTGAAGAAACACTTTAACCCTTTTGTAGGTATTGTGTGTTATTTTTGATAGTAGTTTTAACTGTGGCACTCTAGGTCCATCTTACAAGATGTAAGAAGAAATTTTTTGCTTTCATACCAATTTATAATGTTTAAACAGTTATTGATGAATGAACTAATAGAAATGGTCAAATGACTAATCACAATGACCTTAAACAATAAGTTAACCCTTTTGTTTATTGGCTTCTAAACTATGAGGTATATATATATATATATATATATATATATATATATATATAATTGCAGTTGGAAGTTAAACAGTGAAAACAATGTTAAATGTGTGAAGTGTGTAGGTGTAGGTAATTAAATAGTGCAGTGTCACAGTTGTTTTCAATCAAAATAATGGAAAGTAACACCTATGCCCAGATTTCCTATCAATTCTGAATGTTCATCACCCATCTCCCTTTGTAGTTAGAGTTAGGCTGACAGGAATAAACTACATTGATTGGTCCATTTGTCATGAAACGTAATGTGGTGTAAAAAAGTAAAAACCAAAAAATGTTGCCGTTAGTGTGTGATAGTGTGATGTGTCTTTCAGGATCTAACCTCTGCCTTGACACGGAAGATAACCTTGAAAACCCCTCTCATTTCCTCTCCCATGGACACTGTGACTGAATCTTCCATGGCCATTGCTATGGCTGTGAGTATCTCACACCAAACACAAAAAGTTAAGTAATATGTGGAATTGTAGCTCGTTCCTTTGACACTTTGTTGGTTTGTGTGTTAGCTCATGGGTGGGATTGGGATCATCCATCACAACTGCACTCCAGAATTCCAAGCAAATGAAGTTCGGAAAGTTAAGGTGAGAGGCAGTCTGAAAACACTGAGATGTGATTAGACTTTACTGTACAATGGAATGATTAAGCTTGTCATGAAGAAACTGTATCTAACTGTTCTCTCGAACTTCACCGAGGCCTAAAAAGTGCTTTATGTCATCATGGCAGAAATTCGAGCAGGGCTTTATCACAGATCCAGTCGTGATGAGTCCCCGGCACACGGTGGGAGATGTGTTTGAGGCTAAGATCCGTCATGGCTTCTCTGGAATCCCCATCACTGAAACCGGCAAAATGGGCAGCAAGCTGGTGGGCATCATCACGTCACGAGACATCGACTTCCTCTCAGAAAAAGACTACGATAGGCCACTGGAAGAGGTATGTGGTCTTTCTTGGATTGTTAACTTACTTCAGATGAGTCTCACTTTAGTGTATTCAAGTAAGACCAATGGATAAAAAGTTCTTTAAACTGCAAATGCCATGAATCTGTGATCTTTTGAATGTGCCAGGCGATGACGAAGAGAGAAGATTTAGTGGTTGCACCAGCAGGTGTTACGCTAAAAGAGGCCAACGACATTCTGCAGCGCAGCAAGAAAGGTTGGCTTGTGTTCAAGTTTAGTTCTTTCATTTTTATTTGCACAAATACATTTTCCTGACCACTGAAATCCCTAGTAGAGTCTTAACACCACTGAAAAAGAAGGAAACATGTACCGGTGTAACGTCACATGAGCATACAATGTAGTTCAGTGCAGAATGCCTTTTAGGAATAACTTAAAAGATTGCAATTCACATCTCATTCCCTTCATTGTAATAGTGAGTTTTGTTAATCACAGGTAAACTTCCAATCGTGAACGACAGTGATGAGCTGGTGGCTATAATCGCTCGCACTGATCTGAAGAAGAACAGGGACTACCCTCTGGCCTCAAAAGACTCCCGAAAACAGCTACTGTGTGGAGCTGCCATTGGTACCCGTGAGGATGACAAATACCGACTGGACCTGCTCATGCAGGCCGGAGTGGACGTGGTGGTGCTGGTAGGTTTGGGTACTTAAAGAGACTGTGATTCAGGCGGCATCTACATCATGACGAGTGGACTCTCAAAATTAAACGGTCTAGGATTGGACATGCAGTTCTTCAACAAATATTTATAGTAACTTTAAATGATGTGGAGATTATTTAAACTATCTAAAACATTTCTTTAAACTTGCACAGTTGTAAAAAAAAAAAAGAAGCATCCATTTGAAGGTATGGAACCCAAATGATTCATTTTTGGCATCACTCAAATGATCCTTTTCTGACATCCTTATTTTTAAGAGGACATATATAGTGAACTACCAGCATCCTGCATGGTGTTCTGTATTCCTTTCTCCAACACACCTGATCTCAAGTCTATTATGACCTGAATTACATATGATGATAGAGACAGGTTATGGGTGCCCAGTACTGGTGATGAGAACACTTTACAAACTCATGTTTTTCCTAGTGGTCTGGAAAAGTATGTGTGATGTCTTGATCAATGTCTTACAGGACTCGTCTCAGGGAAACTCTGTGTTTCAGATCAGCATGATTAACTATATTAAACAGAAACACCCTGAGCTGCAGGTGGTGGGTGGCAATGGTGAGTCATTGCTGATCTCTTTTTCATTTTTCTTGTACATCAAGAGAAAACGGAGGCAGATCATTTGGTTCTTGTCATGTTGTATTTTGTATTATCTCCTGTCTGTATGTGTTCAGTTGTAACGGCTGCTCAGGCGAAGAATTTAATCGATGCTGGTGTGGATGCTCTTAGAGTGGGCATGGGGTGTGGATCCATCTGCATCACACAAGAAGGTGTGTGAATATACGCAGGTGTATGAGAAGTTATTATTTACTTGAGTAATTTTGTGTCAAGTTTTTATTTTTAATATAAAGTTTCTGATGCTATTTGTTTTATAAGTCCTACATTTGTGACATGTTATTTCCTGTAGTGATGGCGTGTGGGAGACCCCAGGGAACCTCTGTGTATAAGGTGGCAGAGTATGCTCGACGCTTTGGAGTGCCAGTGATCGCTGATGGTGGCATTCAGACTGTTGGTCACGTAGTGAAGGCTCTGGCTCTGGGAGCATCCACAGGTGTTTACTCTGATGATCTACTCTCATAAATTATGAGTGTTACGACATTTGAAGGATAAGTACTATAACTAGGCAAATAGCCCAATTTTTATTTTAGCAGTACTGATTTTAAGAAGCACAGTAAACATTAATATCGGTCAATAAAATTTCCAATAATGAAAAATTAAAGTGGTTTACAAAAATAAACCACAAACAGCTGGTGTCGTGATAGGAAAATGAGTAGTTTTGCTTACATTAGAGCTGGCTGCAGTATGTCTACTTATTGTTCGAGATAGGACTGTTTTTCTGGGTGATTATAAAGTATTTAACGAGATTATTAGTATTTTGTGGCAGAATGCTATTAAACATTTGAAACGTTAAGAACAATTAGACCAAAAATCTAATTTACACAATTATTCACTTACCCCATGACCAACCAAAACATTTGACTTTTACTTCTTTGGTTCAGTCACTGGGATTATGGGGCAAATGTGGCAAACAAACACTAGAAGTCTAGAACTAGAACACTAGAATTGTGTCTGCCAGTGGTTGTCATAAATAAAAAAAGGTCTAATTCTCGATCAGTCCACCTGTTGTTGTCTGAAATGGCTCCCAAAACTGCATTAACCTCGAAGCTCTAACACAAAACTAAAAAAGTGCAGTTTGGGCACTAACCATGTATTGACTGGTCATATACATATACGTGGTGTAAATCAAACTGTAGCCTAAATATTTCTATAAACCATCAGCCAAACTGTGTTGTATAAACACATTTGCAGCTCAGTCACCTCTTTATAGTCAGTTCATTCAGTTCCTGAGTGTAGCTTTCTACCTGTTTAGTTTTTCTTTGCTCATAATCTGCTTTCATTTGTCACAGTAATGATGGGCTCCTTACTAGCAGCCACCACAGAAGCGCCTGGAGAGTATTTCTTCTCAGACGGCGTACGGCTGAAAAAATACCGTGGTATGGGCTCTCTGGATGCCATGGAGAAGAACAGCGGCAGTCAAAAGCGCTATTTTAGGTATATATACGTTTACATACTAATTCATTTAAGATTTCTCCTATGATCTCTACATATCTGAATGTATGTGTTTGTGATTCTGTGTATTACAGTGAAGGTGATAAGGTGAAGGTGGCTCAGGGCGTCTCTGGCTCAGTTCAGGATAAAGGCTCCATCCATAAGTTTGTACCTTATCTCATTGCTGGAATCCAACATGGCTGCCAGGACATTGGGGCAAAGAGCCTGTCCATCTTACGGTAAGAGCGTGACTCAGCGTAATCTTGTTGGAAGACTGTAGAGGTGATGCCATGAGGCCAATGACTGCTATTATCTCCTTAAACCGCAAGGGCTTGTATGTAGGCATTATTTCAGTTCTTCGCTGCAGTATAGACCTTACATATTAGTTTCATGGCTGTTATTGAATAAGCCGTAAGATTATTAAATGAATAATAATGAATAATAATAATTAAGACTGAGATTATTAATGAGTAATAATTATTAATAATTTAGACACTAGACAAAATGAATGTGATTGTGCTTTGACACCAAATATTGCATTTAAAACGGTCATACTCTGAACCATCACTAGCTTACAACATCCATTACACAGTGACCAGCAGTTAAAAAATTTTGTTTTCTTATAATAGAGATGTACCACTGGTCTAAAATTATACAGACAACCTATCTGAATAGTGTTTTCAGTTACTTTAAGGGGAACATATTGCTGAAATAAGATATCAACACAGGCAGATGTGTCCCGTCTACAAAGTGCCAGTGTGGCTGCAGGTTTCTAACAAAATAGAAGTTTGCCTCATTGTAAATGTTTCCTTAGTTGTTATCAATCTTCAGACAGATCTACAAGTGTGCTACTTTTTTGTTGTCACAATGCCCATTGCTAAGCACTGGCTAGAGGGGTATAAAGACCCCAACATTGACAAGCAAATGACTAACAAGACAAGCAAATGACAAAAAAGATTTTGGATATTTTCTGTGTATTTTTGATATCTGTGCATCTGAAAGGCTGATGTTATGTGTAGTGTGTAATGCATTAATGTAATGCATCTGCATTGCACTGGAAGGAGCTTTGTGATATACAGTGGTATGCAAAAGTTTGAGCACCCCTGATAATTTCATGATTTTTCTTTAGAAATCATTGGTTGTTTGGATCAGCAATTTCAGTTAAATAT
>JBBJLS010000018.1:9665662-9698974 GCA_037577275.1 Bryconaethiops microstoma
AAATATCACTGTGTTCATCTGCTATATGATATATTTAACTGAAATTGCTGATCCAAACAACCAATGATTTATAAAGAGAAATCATGAAATTATCAGGGGTGCCCAAACTTTTGCATACCACTGTACTACAAAAAGCTAAGACTTTGTGAAGTGTTTGTGCAAGTAGTTCTTTAGTAATGTACAGTTTTGACAAAGCTAGTATTTGTGCGGTTTTCTTTTTGATGTATAGTTCTATGATGTAATCTGGAGATCTGAACAGTGTGTGTGATGCTCCTTTTTGTTTAATATGTAGTTCTATGATGTATTCTGGAGAGTTGAAGTTTGAGAAGAGGACAATGTCTGCTCAGGTGGAGGGGGGCGTCCACGGCCTGCACTCGTAAGTGTCTGTCCACTCTGCTCCCTCCACTCCTCCCTCCTGTGTCTCTCTGTGGCTCTTTCTCAGTCGCCCTTTCTCAAACCTGCCATGCTCAGTAAACACATCACCAGCTCTCAGGTACCAGCTGGAAAACAGCGTTTAGGACACACAGCTGCTGATTCTGAGAAATAGCCTGTATTTGTTTGTTCTCATGGTTTTTGGGCCTCTTTCTCATGAATAGCTGTTTAGTGTAAGAATTCAGAACCGTATAGGTCTCCGCTGGATTTCTAATGAAATTCTTTTCATGTTTGCCTTTTATACAAAAATGACATCCTTGAGAGCTATGCACTCAAGTTGTGCAGATGTCCCAGTCATGGATTAAGCCTAGTCTAGGATTAAACTGCTTTTTCAATAATGAATTACGATTGAAATAACTTAGTCTGGAGTTAGGCTTAATCTTGGTTTTCACTCCTAGATGTTTATTATTATGAAAACGGTTCGTAAAATATATACAGTGCATAAAATACAGTATAGTACAGCACATTTTCTGCAAATGTAGCATTATGCCCTTTTATTCATTCTACCTAGACAAAACGGCTGACCTAAGAGGGCCATAGCAGCAGGACAGAAACACATTTCACCAGTAGCTTGTCTACTGAATTTCTGACATTCAGCAATTCCCTCTTAGCTTTTGTTGTCCTTCCAAACCATCTAATGGAAATGTAAAGTGTACATGTAAAATTGTCTTCTTCTCCTTTCTTTTATGCACTCATCGTAGATATTCTTTTTTGCCATGTAAGTACTCAGTCCTCACATCTGTGCCTCTGTTGTGTCCAGTGGTGGAGGGGATTATATTGCATTTTTAGTGAAATGTGTAGTGTGTTCTTTAGTTAAGGCTGAGTTTTTTTCCCTTGAGGCCATCTCTCCCTATGTCTGCAGCTGTGAAACCCTGTGGCTCTACCCAACCTAAACTCTATCAAAGGGATAGTTTGGCCATAATTGCTCATTTTGACAAAGTTAAGGCCCTGCTAGCTTTCATGCTACAAGAATTCTGGCCAATCTGTACCTTTAACTTTATCCCGTAAGCACTGGAGGAGTGGACACAGTATCAGAACATGTCCAGTCATTTCTGTGTCTTGATGCTATTACATGGACAGCAGGATTCTGGAGTTTACATTAATCCTTAGAAGGGGCGGTTTATTAGTGTCATTTTGCTTCATTGTTTTAATTAAATATGTAATTTCATAATTATTTAGTTCAATTAGATAAATTACATTTACATTTGATCTGCATTCTTCATCTACAACTTGTATTTCATTTCAATGTCAAAAAATGTAAATTATTGTTTCTGTTTGTAAAACAAGTCTTTGCACCATAGTAACTTTTCATTACGTTTGAATCATAATAATAAAAATCAGCAAACTCACAGTCACACTAGAATGGCTTAAACATTAGTTTCGAAAAATTCTAAGAGTTAAAAGGATAAGTTAGGAAAGTTTAAAGTAAAAAAAAGGAAACATTTTTGAATATAGCTGTGTTTACTGATGATTTTGTTTCAAATATTAACAGTGTGTTTGTGTTTCTGGTGCAGTTATGAGAAGCGGTTATACTGAGGGTGGCAGCAGAGGCCAGACAAGAGCGTTCCCCAACGTTCCTACCCCAACTGTGACCAAACACAATGGATTCATGTAATCCTTACAATTCTGACACTTCTCTTCTCTGACCTGCTCATCATTCTCTGAAGAAAAGACTGTATTTTGCTCCCTGGTGTGATCTGCAGTAAGAACCAAAAGCAGAAGTGCAGGTGCCTGGCCTCATAACACTGGAATAACCATTATTGTAAACATTTTCTGCTTCTCAGTGGGGTCTCTTGGCTTTCTCTGTCCATTTGGTGATAGGAGGCTGTTGTTCAAGCCCTCAGTGTATGACACACATCACTGGTTAATACACAAGGTCTCAGCGCTTTCAGATACTGGGGTTAATACACTACACACACTACTGGCTGAAAATAACTTCATTAGTTGCACTCAGCAAGAAACACAGGCTACTGTCATATGGCCACTGTCAGCTAAATTCTTCCTGTCTTATCTGCAGACCCACTAGCAATAAGCTCCAATACTGTGATTGGGCTGGTTTTTAAGGCACTAAGAGGACTGTATGTAAGAATGTGAATTTCAAACTGACAGTAATGAGGTCAATGTAAGTGCAAACCACTGAAGAGTAGCACCTGAGCTACTTCACGAGTTTCAGAATGCTTCTTAAGCTCTGCAGTTAGCTTGCTAGGAGTGTAGAACCAGAAGTGAAGCGTTAGCCTTGAGGTCAGGGATCCTCTCAACCTGCACGCCTTATAAATTAAAGCAAAGAAAAAAAAGTGTAGAATTAACACAAGAGATCTCCCTGATTGGAATCTATTGTAGCATTTCATTCAAACACTGGGAGACAGTTAGCTTTAGCTTTCTACAGTTTAGCATTCCTGCCTGGATGACTTTGACCCAAGTTGACTACCATGATTGTGTTCAACATCTTCATTTAATTATTGTAATGGTAATTGGTCGGACAGATTACTTTACCTGGAAGTGCAACATGGTCTAATTATTTGGTTAATGGTAACAAATGATAGTTTTGTACATTTGCTAAGTGTAATACTTCGATGTGTGAGAAACTGCATATTCTTCAAAGAAATGTAGACGTTCGTGCACCGACATGTAAGATAAGGATGTCTACTTTAATGGTGGCGATGTGTCTGACTGCTGTTTTGTCTGAGTGATTGTTCGGACTGAGAGGAATGTATCCCGTGGGTTTGCTTCACAACAAGTCTCCCTGTACCTTTGGCAAGTCAGACAGTTACCTGCATTTGTATAGACTAAAATGAGGTCTAAAAAAAGTCTATTTTATTACTGTGCTTTATTTTGTTGAACATTCCTGTATTATTTTTTAGAAATGTTTTTCTGTAAAGGAACCTGTTGGAGTGAGAAGCGAAGATGTCACGCACAGGTTCTTCTTATAAAAGAGGAACTACTTGGCCACTGTTTTGTAAGAAGGCCTAGAAGGGCCTAGATGCTCAGAGCATCTCAAATAATCAAACGTCTGTGCTGTACCTATGTAAAGCACAGATCCACTGTGAAGTTTGGGATGTATAATCTCTTCGTAGAGACAACCAAGACTGCTTATGACTTCTGTGTTTGTCAGGCTTTTGCAGCTTATGTATTACTCTTGGTGCACAGGAGTATTAATAAAGATGAATATTATGAACACGAGTCTCCTCTCATTCTTTTTTGCATATTAGCGCCAAGTAATCATAGTAATCATTTTGAAAATGCATAAAGACCAAAAGCTCAGGATGTTTAGATGAGTTTATTTCTTTTTTTGTACATCCAACCATCCCTTCACTTTCTTACTTTCTTAACCCACATATTTTAAACATTTATTATTTCTGCCACAGCCCTTGCTGTTTACATCAGTCACACCTGCACAAGCATAAGACGTGTAAGAGAAAATCATAATTTCTTGTTCTAACCCTATTAGCAATTTAGAAAGCAGTACGAAAGCTTTTAAGTAAAGAGCTGTAATGCAGAGGAGAAAATGCTTCTTTTTAGTTTCGCCTTACGTTGATGCATAAGGAGGAAATATCAGTTCAAAACAGCAAAATGATTTCCTTGCCACAGACATGCAATGACTGGTATTGCTATAGTAGTATTAAAAGCTCAGTCTCCTTATTGTAGTTTTCATTTCTTTATGGCATTTTCATGCAGCTTTCGCTTGAGGACCTCAATTCCCACAAGTAAATGTTTCAAGTAAACCCACACGTCACCTCAGCACACAGCACTCTTGAGTCTGATTTTCAAAAATGTTCTTAAGTGCTAAATTTAGGTTTATTGCTAATGGATAAAAATTTACATATTGCATCAGCAGCCAGACAGTGCCAGTGAATATATGCAAGGCACTTTGACACAGGTCCAAATGATAAAAACATTTTTGCACTTGTAATTCTGACCACATCTGTTTCATTAAAAATGGACTCAAATAATCCCATTTGTGATACCTTCTGTGTCTTTGTCTCTATCAGGTGATTCAACATTTTTTTTTAAGTAGAAGAAGGCCCAATAGGAGCACTTCCACACTATCAACCAACACATACACTGTGTGATGGCAGGTTAACAAGGGGGCACATTTTGGTCATTTTGCTAACAAGGAAGATGGGAAATGTCCTCAATATGCCTGCTATACACCTGATGTTTTACTCTATGTTTTGTTAAAGGGCTGGCCTGAATTATTTGAATGCTGTAGTGTTCATTCTCTAGGTTGTTGTTTGGAAGTAAAAGAGCAGATGCACAACAAATCATGGGAGCACTTTAAGTTACAGGGCAATGAGATAAATGCTCATGCTCAGTCAGTTTCTCAAACTTCATGTGCAAATGAAATTGAAAGAAGATTCTTAAAGCGAGAGGCATCTTTTTGCTGCTGTAGCTCCCCAGCAGAACCCCTTGAATGATGAAGTCTCATGCACTTGAGCTGAGGAGCAATTCGTCCATATAAAACCCTACATTTATACCCTAGCAGATCAGTCATGATGCATGTACCACGGTCCTACAGTTCGATCGTGTCGCTGCTGACACTGAGTGCATCTATCTGTCTGCAGACGGTGATAAATTCAGCTTGCACAGCCAGTTCATCAGCCAGTGTGAAAGCATGCCCCTTCTCATATATACTATCTCTGGAGACGGCAGAGTCCAGGGCCATATACTGCTTCTGTGATGGGCGTCCTGACTGCACCCGAGGCAGACTCCCCCTGGGCAGGCTGCTCTGAGACTGGTGCCTTGATGTGAAGCTGCTATAATAAGCTGCTTGACCTCCATGATGTCTAGGGCCTCCATGTATGGAGCTGGAGTTCACATCCCTATGTGGAGACTCCACATCCCCGCATGAGGCAGTGCGGTACAGTACAGGCTCGGCGGAGATTCCCCGGCAGGGTTGCCCATCTGGAGGTCCACGTGTGCTGAGAGAGAGCCTCGAGGAGCTAAAGAGACTTCGGCGAAACAGGGCCTCACTGTTCAAAGCCTCATCAATGCTACGCCGTAGGTCGATTGGAGAAGGAGGCCGTAAGTCTACTGTGAAGTCACCATTTAGGCTGATGATAGATGACCCTTGAGAGACCACCGTGGCATTCTTTGCGGTTTCAGTAAGCTGTGGCGCAGCCTGATTCTGAGGGCTGCTGGGATAATGGAGGTCCAACCCTTCTGATTCATTAAGTGGCATCTCCGCTAGGGTGTAGAGTGGTACGCTCTCGCTCTCGTCCCGCACCATACCATCCCGCAGGCTCAATTTCTCTCCCGGCCTCTTGGACCAGCCACTTGGCAAGATGGTGGGCTTGGTGTTTGCAATTGTGCACCCTGTGGATGATCTGATAACAGAGAGGGGTAAAACTATTGTTAATTATTTAATTACTGAATTAAGTGCAAGAAAAAGTCGCACCATTGAACTGCTGTGAGGAGGCATCAGTGGCACTCATCATGAAGAAGTAGCGTAGTGCCATCTCCTGGTTAAAGTCTGCTTTGACAGCCAAGTTCAATCCTCATTTCTGTTGACTCCTGAAGTTTCATTAATCCAAGAGAATTTATATTTATATTTTGTTTTGGTAGAAGTTTTAAACATCACAGTATAACAGAACCCCATCCTTGTATTTTTGATGTGGATATAGTTAACAGTATTTTTTATGTTTAGATGGAAATACAAGTTTCTGGATAGGTTTGAAAAGGTAACCGTCCTTTTAAACTGCTTTTACTTTTACTGCCTTAAATTGTGCACTTCAAGGTTCCAGTCAGATGACAAATTAAAATAAATAATTTCTTGTGTTCTGTGATTATGGTACTTGTTAATGTATGAAAAATATTAGCGATTGCACTATGGCTGGAATAAAGTTACTGCTTTTTTGTCCTTGGTGGTAATTTCTAATTTGAAGGAACTCATTTTAATTTGAAGGAAAACAGTCTCGTTGTTTTGTATTTCATTGAGTCAGACATTGGGAAAGAAAGAGTACTGTTTTAGTGAAAAAGAGTTTTTCAAAAGACACTGGAACTGCAGTTTAGTCCAAGACTAGGCTTAATCCTTGTTTATTAACCTAGCCCTGAACAATTCAAATGAAACTGACTAAAATGTGTATTCAAATGATGGTTGTGTAGAAGTAAACACATTCTCATTTGAGGATAATAAGAGCACACATCCGTCCAAATAAAAGCCCACATGAATAAATTGAAGTACCTTTGCCTCCTGAATACCGAGCTCCAGCGGCCAAGCTTAGGGACAGCTCCTCCGCAGCAGAGGAGAGGGTGTGTGACGACAAGTGCCAGGCTGAGACACACTCCTGCCTCACAAACTCTACAGCTGAGCTGGAAACCCCACCAGGGCCAGGGCATCATTCCCACCGTTTCCTTATCGATCAGCCCTGTCGCATGCAGAATAGCGTAGAGCCTGAGCCCTCCACATGCCAGGAGGAAAAGTGCTGAGGCAAGGCCAGTCCCAGCGGCCCTCTCCCAGACACCAGCCTCCCCCAGGGGGCAGTGGCTGGCAGGGTGGTCCGGTGACGTCTCTCTCAACCTGTAGACGTGCTTGGCATTGGTGCGAGCGCAACAGTAGAACAGCAGGTACAAGAAGGAGAGGATAGATGCCAGCAAAAAAAAGGCAGCAGGAGGGAGGAGAGGGACAACTGGCAGAGTGGGAAAAAGCTTAAGAATGGCCACAGATCCCATCACCACAGCAACATGCACCAGAATGAGTGCAGCCAGTAGGCAGCCACAGCGCCGCAGGGTGTGCTGGGAGAGTAGCTGGGCACGAGAGCGGGCAGACAGCAGCAGTAGCAGCAGGCCAAAGGCAGCGGTCAGGCATGGATAAGCGGCCTCATGCAGGAGGCGTGTCAAGGAGTCGGGGAGCCGCTCCCGTTGACCATACGGGTCATAAAGCAGCCACAGGGCACGGCTAGAGCCAGCCAGCAACTGCAGGAGGTGGAGGAGGCTGACGTGGGCACAGCCAGACGGCCAGCATATGGGCAGACACAGCAGGCTGAGGGCAGAGAGCAAGGCCACCAGAGAGAACACACAACCCAGCCCATACACCTGCAGCTCCCACGCCAGTCCCCACGTTGCCATGGCAGCATTCCAGTCAGATAGCAAAGGCACCAGCATAGGCGGGGTCAGGGCTAAACGGGGCAAGGTCATATCATAGCTAGGATGGGGCACTGGGGAGGCAGGAATCAGGACACTGGACAGGTCGTTGTAACGGATACCAGGACTCCAGAGTGGGTCCGTGGTGTTGCAGATCCCTGTGGTATCCAGGTTGCAGTCGGGTTGGGAGGAGGATTCGGCAAAATCGTTGTCAAGTGGTGACAAGCCTGAAACATGCAGAAACAGTGTATTTAGAATAAAATAACTTTGCTTAGTGAATGTCTTAAAAGCTTCATCACCCGACAGAAGTGTGGGTTCACCTTACCTTCCATTAATTATGTAATAAAAATGCTTGTAATTTTTTTTAAACCTAAAATGATTAATTAACACTTTAGACTTTAACGCTCAGTTTCCTGCCCATCCTTAGTTTGAAGAGCAGGTTTCTCCTAAATAATGATTTGACTGTTAAAGAATGTGATTTTTTTTTTCTCAAAGGGTGGTGTAAAGACCTAAACATTGTGAGTGCTGACATTACAGCAAAGGAATAAAGTGTGTAATTATTCCAAAGCCAGCACTGTCACAAATACAGATACAGATTAGTCTTGTATGTAATGTGGGAAGCTGCATAGTGCTAAAGAAAATGTGTCAATTTGTATTAAGGACAGTGTGCAAAGCTGTTTTTTGTTACCTCATGTTAGATAGGAAAGCTATGAATTATAACTTTCAACATTTTTAAACATAATTAATTAGAATGCGGTACAGTCCTTTTGGACACATACATGAGCAGTGTGGTGCATTGGTGTGCAATATGAGGTACTGTAAGATAGATAGAAACTGTATTAGCAGCCATGTGCCACTAGAGGGAGCTTTTTCAGAGAGAATAAAATGTTTCAATTTGAAACTGGGTCCTATGTAGAGCAAGAGAAATAAACACTCCAAAACATACCTAAGTACACTGGAATTATATGGTCAGATACACATCCTGAGATGAGCATCGAAAAATACTCCCTTGAGCCAAATGGGGTATTAAACGGTTGCTGTGTTAATTAGCTGGTCCATTTTACCAGCAGAGATGCGGAAGTAGGACTGTATTAAATGGGTCACACACAGACACATTCTCAACAAACACACACACACTCACACACACACACACACACACACACACACACACACACACACACACACTCACAGTGCAGATTAGGCAGCATTGACCTTGTTGCTGCTCTCATTCCTGTACCTATTTAAAACTTAAATCTAGCACACATTTAGCAGTGGCATCGCTTAAAGAGGAATTCCACTTCTTTCAGTTTCTGCATAATTCAGTCGTTAATATGTAAACAAATTAAATCAGAGCGGATGAGTGTGATTGCTGCTGTAGAGAAATGTACCACACTGACATTGTTCACAGTGGTGGTCATCTGAACCAGACATCTAAAGTGTCAAATACCTCTAATTGCTCCATAACAGTTATTACATACACTGTCTGACACACACTTCGTTTTACAATTGTTTTGAGAAGGTTTTGGCCCAACATTGTTTTTGAGCTTATTGATGGAGAGGTACATGCAGGGCACTGACAGGCTAAGTAATACTCAATGAATGTTTTTTCTGGTTTAACACTATTTTATAATCAACGTTGCTTATTAAATGCCCAAGACAGACTCACTCGTCATTTTGAATAAATAGATGCATTTGCACTGTAGACAATGTAACGCCTAGTTCCTGGGATCACCACAGTAAAGAAAGCAGTCACGTTTCTCCACAGTGCACCCTCTCACATGAGACATACTGAATTACTGTTTCAGTCTCATCAACCGAATTAAGCAGAAATTTGGAGAAAATAAACCCCCGGTGTAATTCCTCTTTCAATATCAGCGTGGAACAAGACGTAATGAGCCAGATTGTAATGTTAATGTCCTATCCTACGTACAGCAAATAGCATCTTTCAACCTAATCTATATCTGCAATGTTTGTAATGGAGAAGAATGTAGATGCATTTGTCATACATGAATACACCACAGCACAGCGCAGCAAACATTCTTTCTCTGCATTTAACCCATTCACCCGAGTGAACCAGCGGGCAGCCAGCGGCACAGCACCCTGAGAGCGGTGTGCGGGGACCCTTGTTCAGTGGTGCCACTGGCAGTTCTGGGACTCAAACCTACGCCCTTCCAATAACAAAGGCCTTCCTTTACCTTTACCGCCAGGCCACCAGCTGCCCTTTGTAACGGCTATAGTTCTAAATTCACATTATAAAATCATGTTTCAAACATTTATTCAGGGAATTCAGCAGCCACCACTTACTATAATGAGGGTGTTTTGGAGCAATAGGTTTTTTTAAATTCTTTTCTATATACAGGGAAACTGAAATTGTGGTCTGTTGTGATAGATGCACATTCACTGTAGCAGATCAAAGTTGGTTTAAAGGGCTGGAGTATTCCCTTAGTACCTATAATATAGAAATAAATAATCATGAAATATCTGCTGTCAGTTATATTACAAAGTTTAATGGTACAAAGACATTTTAACAGTGATAAATGATTATTTGTTACTTAATGGGCTTGTGGGTCTGTTCAAGATCAACAGCATGCCTAAAAGGCAAAATGCAACATTATTTAAGTTAGGAAAGGATGCACTGCAGTGTTCGTTCCTTCATCTCTATACAAAGTACTAGCCTCTGCAAAATCTTTGACCTGGATTATATTAAAGACCCTCATAGATTCTGCCAAAACTATCCAAGCCTCGGGCAGAGACTCCCACCTGCACTAAAGCAACTACCACCTGCACTAAAGCAACAACAGGTTTTCTGACACTGAGTTAGTCTAATGGAAAATACGCTTACAAAAAGTCTCTTCGCCCCAAATATAGTGGATCAGCTAAGGCATGCTTGATGTCAGAAATTTGCTTCTTTTGTTTTGCATTGGAGCTACAAAAGCCCCACACTTAGCTTCATGCAAACTGCACATGAAAATTGCCACACGCTTGCTTCAGTTGATACTACTTGTATTGGCTGGTACAAGCAAATCTGAGCAACAGGACATGGCTTGAGGCAAGTGTGTGATCATCTGGGCATGCAGTTTGAGTGATGCTAATGGACGAGAATGAGCTTCCATTACCTGCTATTAGCTCAGCAGCTACAGTAAAGAAGGACATTTTTCATACAAGAAGTGTCTTAGCTGATGAACTACATTTGAGATACAGGGGTATAAGTTTTTTTTTTTTTTTTACCAAATGATTCCATTAGGACATCATTTAATCTGTGAATTGACAGAAAGAACAAAGTTAATCATAGATTCATGGCAAAAGGATCATATTAAATCATGCTGGTATTACATCAGAACGGCAAACTGATGCACTAAAATGAACCGGCTATTGTTTTTAGTTATCCGGTAATGATAATCCTAAACTGAATTTGAACTGAAATTAAATTAAAAGACTGGTCTCTTAGAGACAAATTTAAATGAGTACTTATGCAACTTGCTGAAAATGTTATTTACTGCTCTTATGCTTGAAATGTCTTGTAATTGCACTTGTATCTTGTGGTGTACTGTGAATATTTCTAATTTCTAGATGTCACCACTGATTCTTTCTAACAGTATCAGTAGCTCGAGAGGATTTTGGAGTCTGACCTTTTGTACTAGCTTTGGAAGTATTCTCTGACTAGGCAGAAAAGTACTCTTGGAAGATGCTCTGAATGAGGATGTCAGGTACATGATGAAAAGATGAATGCAAATATAAATGTAAATGAAGCAACAGAAGACAGTGTGGGAGTATGACAATAAAACAGCGGGGCTTTTTCCTCTACTCACTCTGCAGTGATGAACAAAGCTTGTGTGCCTCTGGAATACTGATAGCACTCTGCGGTGTGTTGGACACCAACACAGACTATGCAGCTACCTGACAGTGCACTAACAGAACAGTGAAGATGTGAAGTTGGTGGTGACACAATAGTGAAGGCAATATCTCATTTACTAAAACAGTAAATGGTCTGCACTGTGCCTAAGTGTGTTTCAGCCTCATTATTTGACACAAAATAATTTCATACTTTATTTAAGGTTCTTTTAAATACACATAGACCATTTACTAGATACAAACACAAACATACCCTAATGCACATATATATGTCATCAAATAAAAATGCAGCTAATTGATATAACAAACATGGATTACCTTTCGGGGAATTAGTCACAACCATTTTTTCACGACGAGGCTTCTTGGTAAAGTCTTCTACCACTTCTCCAGTGTCCTGCCTCGTTGTTGGTAGGTCTTTCATTCCCTTACTTAGACCTATGCTATCTGAAAGCTCTTCTATATTCATTCTCTGAGCAGTGGCTTTAGACTTCCCTAGTGTCCAGTCAGCACTAAGTCCACTTTCTACTCTTCCATGATCAGGGGATGTTTGGGACATGTGGAAATCGATAAACTCTGGAGGTCTTGTATATTCTGGAAACCCAAAAGCAGGGTTCCGCACCTGAGAGGGTGGGTGTGGGGATGCCTTGAGGGTTGGTATTAAGGTGTTTTTTGAAGAATGAGCCATATTGCCAAAATGCAGATCAACCAAATCACTCTGCTCATTGCTCTGAGTGACTATCCGAGTTTTTGAGTTTCGAGTTGTTGAGTCTGTTTTAAAGGAGTTCATATTTTCTATCCATGTTGTAGGTCGATCTGCAAATGACATATCCCTTCTGTTCTTGGGAACAGATACTCTGCTGAGGGCATTACTGTTCTTCTCAGAGTTTATTGTAAGATCTGAGAAGAGTGAATTGGTCATTGGTGGAGTAGTGGCATCCATCTTGGCTGCGGACTTCAGGGTGATCCACTGTGAACTGCCACCAGGCTGCGTATGGCCTGTGGGCTCTGTAACTGGGTTTTTATGAGTCCAGCTTGGTTCTTCCCCATCTCTGTTCAGGGACACGGTGTGTAGGCTGCCGAACAATGTGACACTGAGAACCAGCACAAATGGTCCACTGTGAGGGACCATGCTTGCAACCCTCTTAGCTAAATCACAGCTTGTGCAGACGCCTTTCTGCCTCCATCTCAGTCCTCCATGCTCCTAGGCCACTGAACCTGTAAAACAGAAAGGAAGAGTGAAAAGAAAAAGTGGTTCAGTTCTCTAATTCTAGCTCAGTTCAGTTCTCTGCTAGAGCTTGTAGACTATATGCACATACAGGCAGTGTCCTTTCAGGTTGTTATCTTGTGACTGCCCCAGTTTGCAGCTGCACTGCGCTGTACTAAAGTTTCTATGGTCCAGTGCTGTAAATGACTGGATTACATCTGAAGCTCCAACCTCACAGCCCATCAGCCCTCATCAATCTTCCCTTACCAGTATTGATCAGTCACATGATCTGGACTCTGCACACCATACCAATCAAGATCACTGAGCCTCATAACTAGGCATACACACGCATAGGTTGGTTTTAATGTTGGGTCACACGTAAGCCCCTTATTATATTATATTATTATATTATATATGGAGATTCCAATAAGTAATAAGTAAAGGGTTCTGTTCTCTCTTTCTTTGTGACATATGCTGTTAGGAGCAGACTTGTACAAAACTATTAGTGCTGTATTATGATTAACAGCCCTTTTAGTCATAAGTCATATGCAGCATTTTGGAAAGAAAGTCCAATTTCCTATCCCTAATCTTAAACCTAAGCCTATCTTCAACCACAGTGACAAAAAGTACAAAAATTAAACATGTGGTTTGTAAAATATACTACTATCATTAGTAATAATCATAATAATACAAAGTCAAAGCATAGCCAGGATCAATTATTTTCTTCTTTCCTTCACCCAGAACATTTTTTTCCTGAACATGTACAAAAACACACGCATACACACTAGCATGAAGCAGCTTGCTCTTTATAAATTTAACACTGGGATGTTAAAGATTAAAGACATAGTAGCACTCACATCCATTAGACTCCCTCCAGCACACTGAATGCTCTGCATTAAACCATCTGCAGCAGAAATCTCAACAGCATCTCTCTTCAGCTCCTCTCTGCTCTTTCTGGGGTCCTTCTTTTCTCTTTTGCCCCCCCCCCCCTCCCCCCTTCTCTGCTTGCTGAGTGTTTATATGGTCCACATGAGCCATAATGCAGTATTGTTGCTCAGCCTCTATACAGCAGTAATTAAAGATGCACACATAGACACATACAAAACACAAATACATTTAAGACCTGCACAAGCTGAGGGAAAGGGGCTCACCCCAGGAAGCATGGAGGTAGAGACAGAAATAGGAGTAATCCCTCTGCTGCCGCTCTGCTCCTGAAAAGCTGTATCTCTGCCTGGTCCTGCGCATGTGTGTGTATGTGTGTGTGCATGTGCGTTTCAGTGCTCTCATTCTGGCTCCGTCACAGACAAACACACACCTCTGCCTCAGTCTCCCTCACAGAAACACACACCAGCTGACACACCCCCTTTTTTGCCCTTCCCCCAATGCACTTACATTTTATGTGTGATTTCACCAGCTCCATTTATCAGAGCTCCTCTGTCTGTCTCTCAGCCAACATAGGATTAGCCCTCTTAGGTGTTTGACCATGTGAACTGCAAAACAGGACAAAGTTGGAGATTTCCTTTCCCCATGTGGGTGCAAAAGTCTCTTTCTATTCAATTGAATGAATCAATACTCAGCACTGCAGCTTAATAGGTCAAGGGTCAATTAACGTGACAATGACTCACTCGTTAAAACACCATGATATTCCCTTTAACAATCTGTTTTAAACTTCTGGCCATGATCCAAAGCAGGTGCGCTTTCAACAGAAACTGTCGTTTGTCTGGAGAAGAGAAATGCAGTGTGCTTGGGGAAAAAAATGCATGCTGACGTAAAACTGCACATTTCAGAACTCCATGAATAACCAGAATCGTTCCAAGATAAATCTGTCCCTTTAGCACACCACGCTATCAAACTGCATGAAGGGAATGGTCTTCAGTCTCAGGGTCTTCAGTGAACTATACAAACTTATACTACAGCACGTTTCACCCTGATCAACAAAAAAAACTCTAAACACACAATAGCCAGTGCCGAAGGGTAGTTTCAAGTTTTTTGTTCTTTTCTTTTTCTTTCTTTCTTTCTTTCTTTCTTTCTTTCTTTCTTTCTTTCTCTGTCTTTAACTGAATAAAGAGAATTGGTCAAAGTCGTTATTTCTAATAATCAACCATATAATACAGATGCAAAAAATTAAGATTAATTTGAAAAAAGAAGGAGCATTCTTTTTGATAACATTAAGAACCGGTCGTAGAAAAGCTCAATTTAAAAGCCAGATGGAAAACTAGTCATTTTGACTAGACGTCGTATCTATAATTTTGCTGAAAGAGTTGCTGGATTTACTATAATTACATTTCTCCTTGTTATAAAGCTAATATAACATTTCTCCTTATTATAAAGGGTGTGCTGTTCACATTTTTATGAATTCAAGCCACGCTTTATGAGTGAACTGATTACGTCACCAAATTTAAGTAAAAAAGATGCTGTGATCGTCCCAGTTATGGTATCAACTGGGTTTAATCTTCCTAAGGCTGCATACATTTACAACAGCTAGTCCATAGTGGAGAAATGATAGATGGTCTATAGAGAATCAGCCCAGTGTCTGCTGAATGTTCAGGATCCAGATCAATTAAAACAGAGCCGGCAGGGAGAATATGAACTAGGACACTCTTAAAAAACCTACTTTTGTAAGAAGAGGGCAGTTGGTTCTACATCATATGGTTAAACTTATGCTCAGCATTACAAGAATTATGTGTTTTTATATATTTACTGTTATGGTGTGAGTTTGTTTCATGTTATATTCGTGACTGTTTCAATAATCATCATCATCACGTTGACAAGAACAATAATTATAGTTACATTCCTACTGGTTTTTCATTGATTCTGGACTGTGGATGTGACAGAGTCTGATTGCCTCTGGTGCAGTTAAGAGCACAGGAAGGCATCAAATGAGCCAGAACAAAAAAAGGGGGTTTGTTACAGAACAATGATGAGCCGGTTCAACGCATGACATCATTGTGGTTCACAGTCCGATTCCCCCTCAGGCTGGTGGCACCTCTTTCGGGCCCGCTAATCATGTGCATGAGTGCCGCTGAAAGTAGAGCTGCTAAGCTGAGGCTAACTTCTGCAAACAGCCCCGTGACTGCCAACACACACTCGCCACAGTGCCTCTGATTACTGATCAGGATGTGAAAAGCACTCACATTAATTTTAGCCCGGCAGCAATTTGTCTGATGTGGATAAAGACATGGTGGGACCTTGACAACACACGGCAGTGACCAACATGAGTCCTGAGTCTGACCTCGGTTAAACAGTCTAAAGCATGTGCTGCTGACAAAGAAATTATAAAATGATAACGAAGACGCAACTAGAGGATTTTCACGAACATGCCTCTTCAGTAAAAACGTTGTTTCTCTACCTTGTAGCCTATTTCCATCAGTTTTAATTCCAAGGCCTCTGGCTGCCTATTACACTGCTCCACCTGGTGTTAGTAATGAAGACATGCAGACTACAGTTTCTATAAATTTCTATACTATTATTGTACTCTGTTTTCTGATAAGTCTCACAAGAGGTAAAAATCCTCTACAGTAAAAAAATTTATCTATTTTAAACACTTGTTTCATAGTATTACTACTTCCCCCTTTTCTCCCTGAGTAGAATATTCCATTTTTGACACTGATCTGCAGTGACACACAAAAATACTTGTCGCATTGAACATGATGCATAGCAAATCCAACATATACACATCTTTTAAACCCCATCCTTTAAAAGGATGTAATATTTGTGTGGTTATTTAAGGCCAATATTAAACAGTCGTTTTAAAAATCGGAAAAAAGTGATTTAAAAAATCACTTCTTAAAATCTAAAAATTTAAACCTATTTCCGTACAGTATAGAGAGGTCTATGACATAAGCATGACTTCGTAAGCTAATTAGAAAAAAAACATAATATGGGTGTATCATCAAATTTTTGAAAACAAGAACATATGATGGAGGACCATATTCAAAAAATGATGAGAAAAATAAAATCAGTTATATACACTGTACAAATATAATGGAAGTTTATAAAATGTCATAGGTTAATAATAGTGAATAAAGTATTTAGTATTTATGAATATACTCAGACTGATGCTGCAGGACTTCAATTTTGAAGTTATGGTTAGGGTTAATATGATCAATATTAATATCAAAATGATCAATTATTCAATTGTTATGATAAATTGTGTGACAATACGTTTTTCTTAGCTAGGGAAGCATATTGCTGCCACAACACCGTACTTAGCAGATCTTTGATAAGAAGGACTTCAAGAACTCTGAGCAGCTGCATGTTTCATTATGAAGACTGCAAAATTAGGCCTAGTCGCTGGATTAATGAACATCACTGGATTAAAAACAGTGAAAATGTACTTATATTGTTTATATATTGTTTAAAGCAGCAATAATTATTACACTGGTTTAACATATTAGATTTTAGAATAAATTAATTTACTGACATATCGAGTGTTGTGAAAATATCTGTTATTATATTGTATTTCTGCTATTTAGCCCCCAACCACACCCCCAAATCTTTCAATCCATCTTGTCAAATGGCCAAAATGAATGTTTTGAATGTAATTTAATTAAACTCATTGTAGCCTTTTGGTCCCATGGGAGAGTTAATATTCAACAAAACAACAACGAATCTAATATGAAGACTGAGAAAAATTAAATATAAGCACATGGTCATACAGCTACACTATATGGACGCCTGACCATTACACCAGCATGCACTTTAATGACATTGCATTCAAATACAGACTTTAATATGGAGTTGCTCCCATCTTTGCACTTATAACAGCTTCCCCTCTTCCAAGATTTTGGAGTTTCTGTGGTAATTTGTGCCCATTCATTCTGTAGAGCATTTATGAGGTCAGGCACTGATGTTTGACAAGAAGACCTGGCTCACAATCTCTGTTCCAGTTCATCCCAAAGGTGTTGTATGTGGTTGAGGTCAAGGCTCTGTGTGGGCCAGTCAAGTTCTTCCACACCAAACTCATCCAACCATTTCTTTACTGACCCTGCTTTGTGCACTGGGGCACAGTCAGGCTGGAATAGAAATCTTCCCCAAATTGGGTCCACAAAGTTGTAAGCATGGCGTTGTCAAAAATATCTCGTTTTAAGATTGCCCTTCACTGGAAATAATGGAAGTAGCCTATACCCCGAAAAACATGTGTCCCAATACTTTTGTCCATATAGTATATTTCATCACGTGCCCTTCAGATGGCGTTTCGATGCTTTCTTCCCACCCCCGTGTATTCCTCTGCTGTGGGCGTGACCTCTTAGGTTCTGTTTGTCGAACCGATTCTTTTGAATTCTGCTTTTGAGTGAATCAATTCGTGATTCACTCGTTGTCTAGCGTCTTCACCCTGTGCGTTCTTAATATGCTAAACTGTAGTGTTTATTATTATATATAATAATTTCGTATAATAATATACGAATAATTTATTATTCCGAATTTCCCTCGCGATAAATAAATTTCCCTCTCCTCTTCTATCCCATCTTATCCTGTCCTATCCCATCCAATCCCATTCCATCTTACCCCACCCCATCTCATCCCGTCCTATCCCATCCTATACTGTCCCATCCTATCCTATCCTACCCCATTCTATCCCATCTGCATCCTATCCCGTCCTCTCCCATCGCATCCTATCCCATCCTATCACGTCCCATCCCATCCTATTCAATCCCATTCTCTCCTGTCCCATTTTATCCTGTCCAATTCTATCCTACGCGTTTTAGGGTATCACGCAGGATTCAGTCCTGACTCGTAATTCGAGCGATTGAATGATTCATTTGTGAGTCGGGCGTCGCTGCTGGCGGGTCAAGGACAGAGCCTAGCATGTACTCAAGAGGGTGGCTGAAAGTTCTGTCTCGCGTGCAGCTCGCTCCTCTTCCGCCCGTATCTCATGGAGACAGTCGAAGCGGTGTTTACCGCGGCCTGTGTTCACACATCATCCCGCCCAGCGCCTCCAGGTAGCGAGTACAAACCGAGCCTGTGTGCCCTCTCTGTTCAGAAATACTTAAGACATTTATACAGCTTTTCTCCTGAAGAACCCGCCCCCAGCTGTCTACGTGTGGTTTTGAGCTTCAGAGCTGCAGCAAAAAAGTAGTGGGAGATTGAGGCTATTGTGTCATGGCTGCCTGTGCTTCTAAGCTCTGTCTGTTTTAAGTTCCGTGTTTTATTGCTCATGAAGTCACATTTGTAGGTGATATATGTATCATCTGAATTTGTGGAGCATTGGCAAACGACAGCAGGTAAGTTAAGGAATCGCGTTTGTTTCTTACATTTCGCATGATAATTTGACACGTTTACAGCTTTTAAGCCTTTTGACTTACAGACGCTTTTTCTTGTCTCTGTTTTGCTGGCTAACAAGAATAAAAAACGTTTTGGAGTTTGTTGGCTAAGTCAAGTGAGTTATGGCTGGTCGGTCATGTTCTGATACTAGTGCTTTGGCAAGCCGACCTCTTTCAGAGTTTTTTTTGCCGATTTTCTGCTTTATACTGTACTAGCTGATGATTTCTTACGTCATGTTATGTTTGTGAGTAGTGTTTGCATGTGTAGAGGTCACCCTCACCACCGCTCTGTTGACCCTGACCTGTATACATACATTGATAAGCCTGATTTAAGTTTAGGATATAAATGTTTTGGTTGTAGGGGGAGAACAGACTGAATATGAGGTCAACAAATGTATTTGAGATGCAATGGTTGATTTATTTAATTTTATTTGTGTCAGACCCAGGAACATTACTAAGAGATATAAGTTTGATTGGTGCCCCTTTGTTCAGACTAAGTGGTTATACTGTTTTAATGGTGACTTTAAACCTGACTTGTTTTGTATTCAGCAGAAAGTCTTTTGTCTGTTAAAAATTTGAATTGTTGCTCTTCTAATGTTTATTCTATATAATAAATTCAGCTGAAATCTGTGTTTTTATTAAGCTACTTTCTGACCTATGTTGGGTTGTGTCTGGATAGCTAAATGAAACGCTTCTCTTTATTGTATAGTTTAATGACATATTTACATAACTAGGATAGATTTTTAAAAAAATGTTAAAATGATATTTTACGGTTTCTGATGTTTTATGTGTTTAAAAAGTCTTGTTTTTTCTGAGCTTGTTTTGACACAGAACTAGAAGACTCAAAATCTGAAGAATTAATGAGAGAAATGCTCAAAGAGAATCTGTAACTTTAAAATAAACTGTACATGCCAGAATGGCTATTTGAAACATGCCAGTTGGCCAAAGTCCCTCTCCATTCTTGTGAGAGACTGATAACGAGTGACAGGAACTGCATATATTTGAGGTCTATGTTAGCTGGGGTCTACACAGGTTGTTGAAGCCTGGAGTGCACGTAGAAAGTAGATTGTCTTGTCACTTTTTACTGTAAGTAATTACAAAATGTTAGTTTATGTTACTAGATTTAAAATAAGAGATCAATATTCATGTAGCATTGTGTTTAAAAAAAATATAAGGGCATCCAGTAGGTCATTTGAATTACATCATTGCCTTTATTAATAATGCATTGACCAGAAACAATGTGTATATCCGTCCTGACGAGTCTGTGTTTCTGTAGGTCCTCTGCTGTGATGTCTTCAAAGGACATTACGTTGAGTGGCATAACGGAACACAAGATCAGGAAAGGTGTTACGCTTTATGTAAATGACCATCCGGTGAAACTTGCGGCCACGGGCCCACCTGGCGAGCCGAAACCCCTACTGCTTATGCTGCCCTGGCTGGGCTCCAGGCCCCAGGCTCACGCCAAGTACCGCGAGATCTACCTCAGAACAGGTGCTGATATACTAGTTGTGGAAACAGAGATGAGTAAGTTTCTCTGGCCTCGCTGGGGGTTGGAGTATGGCAGTCAACTGCTGGAGCTTCTGGAGAGTGAACGTTTCTCACAACGCCCTCTGTTGGTCCATGCCTTTTCAATTGGAGGATACACTTTTACCCAGCTGCTTGTTAATGTGGCCAAAGATGCCCATCGCTACCAGGGCTTCATCAGCAGGATCAGAGGACAAATATATGACAGCCTAGTCATTGGCTCACTGGAGCGCATGGCTATTGGTAAGTAAATATAGTCTGAAAGTAAAGGCTGCAGCTAGGAGAGAACATGATACCACTGGTATCCAAGGATTCCTCCTCAGTGCTCAGTCACACACACCAATATCGAGGGTTTGGAGCACAAGGGTGAGACATCTTAGGCGAAAATACGTTTTGTCTAAAAGGTTAAAAAAAGTAGTTAAAAAAAAAAAAAAAATCTTCAAAATATGGATTGTGCGAAGCCTAATCTCTATAAAAGCATAGATTGCTCAACTACGTTGTTTTTAATCAAATACTTACACTCAGTGAAAGGTTTGTTTTAGCTCTCCTGTAAAATGTCATTAACGCCCCTTGTGCTCCAAACCCTCGATATGTTTGCACTTAACTTATATGAGCAATGTGACAAAATGCATGTTTAGAAAACATTATAAACAATTACTTAATTTCATTCCAAATGTGGTAAAGCAGTATCTTGCCACTTGCATCTATTTTTCTCATTTTTTCAAATTATTTTGCAATGTAAGATTGTAGGTGACTACAGGTCTCCAACGGTGCGGTGAAGTGCATGCCGAGAAATACAGCCCCACATAGCTACATCCCCCGTACTCAGACACTGCTTGAGTCTGAGTGAGGCTTCGAAGTTTAGTTTATGCAGACTCAGTGTGACAATCGTACTGTCAGCAGTCGCCCTACTGTTCTTCTTAGGTTTTAGTTTCATTCTTCTTTTTTTTTTTTATATATATATAAAACTCTTCTACAGTTTTTGAAATACAGACATGGTTCCAATGTTAAAACGTCCATTAATATTCAGTGCGTGAGTACACTTATCTATTGCTAACTAAAACTTTTTGTAGTTATGATGGGTGTCAGGGAGGACTAGTGTGTGAAGCCCATTGTTCACAACTCCTTGTCTTCTGTGGTTGTGTTGCAGGTGTGAGTATGAACTTGTTCCCTCTCATAGGGGGTGTAGTGAAATATGGCAGCCTACTTTATTTCAACATTTTCAAACGCCAGACGGTCGACTACTTCAACATGAGCATCGGTGTGTTCTGGAATACACCTGTGAAAGCTCCTGCACTTTTCTTCTTCTCTGAGAATGATGCGCTGTGCGACCCTGAGGCTATGGAGCAAATGATGGAGCATTGGGGACAACAGGGCATTGCTGTGGCAAGCAGAAAGTGGGAGAAGTCTATTCATGCAGGGCATTTGCGGGCCCATCCTCAGGAGTACATGTCTGTCCTAGAAAACTTCCTCTACTCTGTCAATATGATGCCTCTAAAGGCCAAAATGTAAATTGTGTATGTTGTTTAACTTTTAAGGTGCTTCGTGTCCAAGACAAAAAACTTTTAAATAAGATAAGAATATTTTTTGGAATGTTTTCATGTGCCTTAAAATGTGTTTCAGAAGAATTTCAGTGAGTCCTTGCAAAGTCTGCAATGGCACTTTAAAGTGTATTAAAAATTCCCATAATAGTTTGTTAATATATTGTAATACTTGTCGTTACATGTATACTAGGGATGTGACATGCAAAGTGAGTCTGTGATGCAGAAATGTGAGCATGCATTGTGGGAAAAATAAATAGTGGAGAATGGGCACTCCATTAATTTTTCTACCTGATGCAACTGCACTGTTTCAACACCAAAGTTTACAAACCGCCAGCACCAGTCAACAATGAACTGTAGTACATTCATGTTCAGACATGATTCCTGTCTTCTAGCTCTTCTGTTATTAGTTGTGCAACTACATGGGTAGTCGTTTTTGTTGATTCAGAATTTGTTCAAAATGTGGGGTATAAAACTGTAAGCCCAGTATCATGAATCAAATTTTTGACTGTGCGTATTGTTGCATACCTGATGTCTATAGACCAATTGTAACATAACCACCTGTCTAATATTGTTTAGGCCTCCCTTGGAATGCCAAAACAGCCCTGACCTTTCGCATAAATTTCACAAGACCTCCGAAGGTGTTCTGTATCTGGCACCAAAACGTTAGCGGCAGAACCTTTAAGTCCTGTAAGTTGGACCTCCATGGTTCAGACTAGTTTCCCCAGCACTTCCAACAGATCCTTGATTGGATTGAGATGTGGGGAATTTGGAGACCAAGTCAACACCTTATATCTGTTACCCTAAGGGTGCGTACTTGGTCTGCAACAGTGTTTAGGTAGATGGTATGTGTCAAAATAACATCAGCATGAATGCCAGGAGCCAAGGTTTCCCTGTAAAACATTATCTAGAGAATCACCGTACCTCTGTAAGGTTACTCTCTCCTCATAATAAAAATTTTCCCCAGCTAACAGTGCACATGCACTTGCCCGTCCAAATGATCGCCAGGCCAGGCTTCTTCCATTGCCTCGTGGTCCACTTCAGATGCTCACGTGCCCATTGTAGGCAGGGGGAAGGGGTTTGTACTGTGCTTTCAGACACTTTATCAGTTTATTAATGCTTGTCAATTTATGTCACTAAATTGTAACACCCTTATAAAAGTCCCTTATTGAAGTTAAACAGGCACTTACAGCATGTAATGAAGCTTTTATTAATGTACTGAAAAATGTAAATATTTGTTAAAGTGGATTGCCTAGTGTCATTGAATGTTGTCAAAGAAATGATTGTGCTTTTAGAAGAATGATGATCTGGAAGACTGATGTGTTGACTCTCTCCACCAGCTTTGGAAGAAAGGTGTACTATTCCAGAGAATCTATGCCAGGGCACACATAAGCTCCTCTGGCAGCACGTGGTGGCACAACAACTAAGTTATTTTTAGTAATGGTAATGACTTTTGTGTTACTATCGCAGTTAAGTATTAACTAGCTTTAATAGTTCATGCTGTGTGCTCCAGGCCTCCAGGGGCACTGTTCATTACGCTCCTCCATCAGGAGCCTCAAAGAGTTCCGTTCCGACCGAAACATGTCAGCCCTGTAGGAAAACGTGTTTACAGATAGCTGTAAACCCAAACCTATTGATCATATCATTTTGAGGACGGACAGAGTTCTGGAATACACAGAGCAGGGTCTAGCACTCTCTCTGGCTCTGGCCAGTTTAGCTGGCTTGCTGGCAGCGACGAACTAGTACGGCCCACCTGGCGTTTCCATACGATCCTCCCTTTGAATAAAGCCTTAATTTGATCAGAATGTCTGCTTTGACCCTATTTGTGTCCAATTTACCAGCCTCTGCAGACACTGAGCACCTGGAGGAGCTCTTCTCTGAAGTAGGACCAGTGAAGCGATGCTTTGTTGTCAGGGAGAAAGGTAAGCTTCTTGTGTTATGAAATAAAGTAGAGCCGCACGGTGTAGAGAATATCAACATTGCGATCCCACCTTTACAAATTACGGTTCCGATGCCTTTTAAGATACTAAAGGACCATATAATCACTTTTCTGGGCCTAAAAAAAGCTCCAAGTTTAAGTATTGTTTAAAATGTCACACTATGTGGACAAAGGTATTGGGACGCCTGACCATTACACCAACAGGGACTTTAATATCGAGTTGGTCCCCCCATTGCAGATATAACAGCCTTCACTCTTCTTGGAAGGCTTTCCACAAGATTTTGCAGTGTTTCTGTGCGAAAATTTGTGGCCATTCATTCTGTGGAGCATTTTTGAGGTCAGGTACTGATGTTGGACGAGCAGGCCTGGCTCACAGTGCGCGTGTATTAAAAAGTCCATATCATAATTTTTTCTGCCATTAAAAAGGCTTAAAGTATGTAAATATTGTTTGACATGCCACATTTACTCGCCCATTCGTACAAACCATATAAAGAAACTAAGCTATAGAGACAGTCCATTTTTAAATCAGTTTTTTATGATGCCACAATAATATTTCTTTATTCTGACTACTGCAGTTTAGCCACAACCATTCATGCATCGATTCACCAACACCTTAAATGGTTAAAAATGAGACTTTCATTGGATTACATGAAGACCTTGATTCATCAGAACATCCAGTAACTTCTGGATGGAGCTCTGTAACATTGGAGCTGTGATTGGTTGACCTGTCAAACACTGTGAATGGGGAGAGGCTCATTTCACATCACCTTTTGTGATTTCAGCAGTGCAGAGATTCATATTGCAATAATGATTAAGAGTTAATAGGCCTATATTATGCCCTGATATAAAGTGGTTTATTTGCTGGAACCTGCTGTCAGTACAGTAAGGTTATAGTATTCTGCTGTACCGGCACATTGAATAGTATTTGGTTAAACAACTGTTTTGAACTGGCTTAGTAGTATTTCAAGGTTTAAGATTACTTTGTCATCAACAGCTGTGTACAAGTACATAGAGTGATGAGACAGCATTTCTCTGTGGGCCACGGTGCAACATTTAGCCCCGCAGTCCATGGAGAAACGTTATCTAATCAACTCTGCATGTGTGTACAGCTTCTAAGGTGAATAAAGTAACCTTAAACCTTGGAATACTACTAAGCCAGTTCAGATCACAATTATTTTACTGAATACAATATTCTGTTGTCATTTAAAGTTCTTTGGCTGGTAGAACCTCTGCATGCGCCATTCTCTGGGAAGAAAGTGCAGCTGAGACTCTGTTGATTTTGATGAATTGGGTCCAAATTAAATATAATTCGGTGCAGTAGCTTATTATAATAAAATCTGTGGAACTGAAAACAGTGATCTCCACTTGTTCGATCAATAAGGCCCTACATCATACATAAATATTAAGGCCTGATATGAAATATTGTGGCTTAAACTATTACAGGTTATAGTTGTTAGTTCTTGATTAACTCAAACTGATTTTATGTTATAACCACATTCTCAAAGATAAGGCACTGGCAACCAATGCTGAATGACACTCCCAGTGTGGTAATTATTCATTACTTACATTTGATTGGCTCCTTGCTCTCAAAGAGTGTAGCTCATTCACCACACTTTACTTGGATGTCCCACTCTTTCTGAACTCACCCTATAGAAAAGTGTTTGCTTTGCAGATTAGCTCTGTTTATGGCGTTTAAAACTTAGTACAGTATTTGCCACTGGCTGCCCCAAGATTTGTAAATTTCTCAGTTTATTACAGGTTCTAAGGGGGTGGTAGTAGCCTAGTGGGTAAAACACTTACCTGTGAACCTGAACATCTAGGGCCAATGATGTAGAGCTGTCATTCGCATGACTGTGTAAAATGCACATGAACATGTCAAAGTGAAAGTATAAAGTGAAATAAATTAATTTGGCAGTCATAAAACATTGTGTGACACAATATGTAAAGTAATGGTACACTAAAATAGCGCTAATGAAAACACAGCACTTAGTCATTGTCAATTTCAAACCAGTTTATACTGATTTAAAGAGAAAAGGCTGAAGTGGCATTGCATGTAAGTGCTTTAGGGTGAATTATTGGATACTTGTACAGTGTGTTTCTTTGAGAGAGAGAGAATGTGCTTTGTCGTTCGTCCCACCAGGTTCAGAGAAGTGCCGTGGAATTGGCTACGTTACGTACTCCATGGGAGAGGATGCCCAACAAGCTCTGAAAGAAATTAAAGAGTACGATGGACACAAAATTACTGTGGTTCCGGCAAAGAAAAAGCCTTTGAATACGAAGCAAGAAAAAGGCAAGAAAGGTGTGCATCGTGTGTGGTGTTTGTGTCTGCACGTTAGTTCTGTTTCTCTGTTTCTCTGGACCTCTCTAACTTCTTTTGAAATATTAACACAGATCAAGAAGAAGCAGAATGTCCCGAGGAGCCACCACAAACGAAAAGTCAACAAAAGGCCAAAGGCATGAGGAAGAATAAGATGAAAGCCAGGCTTATAATTAGAAATCTTAGTTTTAAAGTAAGTTCATGTGGATATTTTTATATAAAAAAAATATAACACAGACAGATCTTTAAATAACACACTTTCATAGGCTTTCCACCTTGTGTGGGCTGTTGGTGAAATGAATCCGTGATCATTAAAATGTAAATTGGAAGTCCCTTAATAACTGTTTTGGATTATATTCCTCTTGTTTTAGTTTTATATAGCATTAAGCTTGGTTTAATTCAGGTCTGCTTTCTTTAGTTATATGTAAAATGTGATTTTTGTCGCGTGCGCGTGTATATATGTCTGTGTGTTTTACAGTGTTCTGAGGCTGATCTCAAGAAAACATTTTCTAAGTTTGGGACAGTGCTGGATGTTAATATCCCTCTAAAACCAGGTAAAACCAGTGCTGCGGTAATCTACTGCTGTTTATGTTCTCATCAGATTTGCTGTCATGATTCTATACAGAACCGGGGGTGTCTGGCTGCAAATAATTGAATTTGTATTGTTTTGTGTTTGTGCAGATGGAAAGAAGCGAGGCTTTGCTTTTGTTCAGTTTAAAAACATGCTCGAAGCAGGAAAAGCCCTTGCAGAAATGAACCTAAAAGAAATTATAGGTGAGTCTTTCTCCAAGCTGAAATACCTTGAAGCAGAAGTTCCTCTCTGTTGTCTGACTTTTGCCTGTCTCTCCATCCCCACCTTCCACAGATAGACAGGTTGCTGTGGATTGGGCTGTTTCTAAAGATAAGTATGTCTCTACCCAGTCAGGCGCGGCATCAGGTACACAGTCCTTTTTGTTGTTTTAGTCAATTGTGCTCAGTCGAATGAGCTTTTTAAATGTGAAGCTGAGTGTGATTTATGTGTTGCAGGAAGTAAAAAAGAGCAGAATGTGAATTTGAAGGAAGCAGAAGCCAGCAAAGACTTGGAGGAAGAGGATGAGCCGCCAAAGAAAAAGTAAGAAGTGCTCGGGAGCACAAAGTAACATGGGGTAAAAGGGATCTTTTATTTCGTTAAACAGGTTCAAGTAGAACATTCTTTTAGTTACGTTGTTATATCCTCATAGCAATCTCATTGCAAAATTCGTCAGCACTTTAATCCTGAAGACATTTCTTACATCATGAAAGTAACTTTCAGTCTTTTATATATTAATGATTTGTGTACAGTTTACAGAATTCACTGTATTATTTTTACAGCATTCACGTGTTACAAATTACTTCTATGTGGTTTGTTGGAACATTTGTTCTCACCGTGTTTTTGGTTAAATTATTCACAAATAAAAAATTATATGGGGGCATACAAGTTCATTAGTGTTTGCTTTCTAATTCAGTTAGCGTCTTTTGACACACCAGTAGCTTTTCACTGAGGAGACCTCCCTTAAATATTTTCACTATTAGGTTTTTACTGTGCTTTAGTCATCATTTGTGTCTTCGTCCCTGGTGCTTCTGACACATGTTGCTCCAGGACGTTATCTGTGTGCGCGTGAGTGTGTGTGCGCGTGAGTGTGTGTGCGCGTGAGTCTGATGAACATTTCATTTGTGGTCAGATCCAAAGCACAACAAGAGGAGCCTGCATCAGATGGTGGTGATGATGATGATGATGGTGATGACGATGAAAATGAAAAAAGTGAAGATGACAGTGGGGATGAAGATGAGAACAATAAAGACAGTGAAGGTGACGAGGATGACGTTGATTCTCAGGAGACTGACAGTGATGACAGTTGCCCTGCATCAGATGATGATGAAGATAGAGAAGAAAATGGTACGTTCTGTTCTGTGAAAGATGCTGTAGATTCATGATGACATTTTTTAGTTGTTCATTTCATCTGTGTCTGTGGTGACAGTGTTTTTTTTTTTTTTTTTTACAATTATCTTTGTCTCTAGCTCAGAAGAAAAAAAAGAAAAAGGAGAACCTTTTGCCTTCGGATGTGAATGAGGGAAGAACTGTCTTTATCAGGTTAGCATGATTAAATACCTTTTCTAATTAACAATCAGACAAGCCACATATTTTGTTTATTTATGAATAAAGGTCTAAATAGTCTTGAAGGCCATACCTCAGAGTGGCTGGGCATCAGAGTTTATAAACATCTGTAAACATGGCCAAGAAGTGCCTGCTCTGATGAGAATGGGCAGTTTGACTGACATTCAGAATGATCAGTTACAAATTGTGGTTTTAGTGCCATGGCTTTAAAGACTTGGCTTTAAATACAGAATGTTAACACCTTTTTGCTAAGTAGTTCGTGTCTATGGCAGTAAGACATAAGTTGCTAAAATTTGTTTTAGAATAATGGTGTGTTGTCCACTTAAGTCTGGTTATTATTTAATAAACAGGTATGATTTAGCAGACAGTCTTGGACACAAAGGTTTATTATCGTAGACCATAGGTTCCCATCCTTGGTACTACTGTTCTGCATGTGTCAGCGTTTCCAAGCTCTGTCACAACAAATTATTTATATCATGGCCACAGTTATAATGTATATTTAGGGAGACATGTTCCCCACGGTTTTCAGATGTATATATAAAAAACAAGTTTGCTATATTGCAATAGGCAGCAGGCACACTGCTGTTTGTAATAATAATTAATAAATGCAATCTTAATTCAACTAATTAAAACTCAACAGACTCCCATTATTGTTCCTGCCAGTTTTAGTATTACGGTGTAGCCTAAGTGTACGGTTTGTCCGTACGACATTTGGTTGTGCTTACCATCAGAAACACTGTCCTGTCTCTCTTTCATTATTTGCAAATGTATTAAAAAGTGGAAAACTAGAATGCAGTGTGAGTGTTTCTTAGATTGTATCACTATGCCTGTCATCACTATGCGTGTTATTCTAACTGTCATAAGTGGCAGTATAGTTTGTGTCTGTGCATATATTAGAGTTTGTGTGGTAATGAGACCATGTGCTGCCTGGCTTGTTTCCCCTCAACGTTGACTCCATGATTACAGCCTTGATCTAACTAGTTAGATCAGGTGTGTTAGAGCGGTCGTGCTTATTAATTCATATCCCACATGTATCTGTTATATTATGTTATTTAAAATTTTTCTAGTAGTCTGTGTATACACACACACACACACACACACACACACAAGTAAATTTACCAGAATTAAAACAGAGGGATAGATAGGGTAGGCACAATTATCCGCAGATATCTATACTCGGCTTGTGTTTAAACAGGGTAATATGAAAGCCAGTGTTGGTAAAGTTAACATTTATTAACTTGGCAGCAAAGTGACAGCGACTTGGTTAACTTAAGACTGTGTCCTCATGCAAGGCTCTTGTATATCATACTTTTCAGAAGATTTTAGTATCTTCTGAAAAGTATGATATACAAGAGTGCAGTGCAACACAAGATGGGCATCATCAGGGCCAGTAAAATAGGTTGACTGATTTGCATACTGTGACATAGATTCAAACTCCACTGACAAACTCCATTGACTAAGCCTGTACCAGTGTTCTGGGGCACTGCAGATTTGGAACTGACTACAATAGTGAGATTTCAAGTGAGATATTTCAGCAAGATGTTATTTAAGGCCCCCCTGTCTGTCTCTCTCTCTTTCTCTCCCTCTCGCTCTCTCTCTGCTTGCTCTCACTCTCACTCTCTCATGCGCTCGCTCTCTTTCAGGAACCTGTCTTTTGACTCTGAGGAGGAAGGAATAGAGGAAGTTCTGCTACAGTTTGGGGAGCTGAACTATGTGCGAGTGGTGCTTCATCCTGAAACGGGACACTCAAAAGGTTGGTTCTATTCATATTTACTTGTTCATTTTAAGAATCATTCTGTATCTTGCTGTGTTGATCGTCCTTATCACAATCCAGTTCCGCTAAACTGTTTTTCTCAGAATCCCTGCAAACAGAGTACACTTTTGTTTTTTCATAAGCACAGCTGGTTTTAGACTGTTAGACTAAGGCTGTTCACTTGTTTGTGTTTCTCACTGTCTCTTTTTATTTTATGTCCAGGTTGTGCCTTTGCTCAGTTCAAATCTAAAGAAGGAGCAGAGAAATGTCTAAAAGCATCACAGAATGAGTCTGAGGTGAGTTGGTATTTATTTACTTTAATTTCACAGCTATTTTCTGGCGCTGGCCAGGTTCCTGTGCTTAATTCTGGCTGAATCATGTCCTCTCTGTTCCAGACCGGCGGATTGAGGGTCGATGGGAGGAAGTTGAATATAGTGTTGGCGGTGAGCAGAGATGATGCTGCCAAACTGAATACGAAGAAATTGAAAACTCACAAAGGCTCCAGGAACCTCTATCTTGCCAGAGAGGGCTGTAAGTGAACCAATAATGGCCTCTGAAGTACTCACTGAGAAGTAGCCCAGAACAATGTAGTGCTTAAAACAAAAGCAAATAGCACATTACCAGTATAGAGCAACTGTGTTATCTGTGACATAGGGGGTTGAAAAGTTATTTGCCAGTAACTGGGAAAATTCAATTAGCAGCCCAGTAGTAGGTAATTACAATGAATAGCTTATCAATCCTGTGATCTATATACCCTAAAGCAATCTTAGAGTACAGACACTGTCTGAGCAGTGACTGATGCACAGTACAGTCTCTAGTTAGCAAAAACAGGATCAGACTCTTAACTGATCGTACTTCTGCTAATTAAAGACTACTGTTCATCGGTGATTAAGTCTGTACACTAAGACCTCTTATTGTTTATTCTCTCTTACTGCCTCCTGTTGACCAGAGGAGGATGGGTTCCATTTTGGAGCCTTCGAGCCCCTTGAGGTTTCTTTTTTCAGCTTTAGGATTTTTTTCTCATATCTGTCACCTTTTGGATTTCTCAATACAGGCTTGGCCCTGGATTCTGTAAACTGCATAGCGATAATGTTAATTGTTATGAGCGTAATATAAATACATTTGACTTTTTTGTTTGTTTGTTTTTTTTGTTTTTTTTTGTGCTGCACATCCACCACAGATTTTTTTTAATTGTTCCTAATCAGAATCAGAAAACTTTATTGATCCCGGAGGAAATGGCTTGTGTTATGACTGCACAAACACACAGAGACAAGAACAACATAAAATATAAAGTCTAAATAAATCCATTTAAAAAAAAACGAATCTGTAGAATAACCTTGACTTGAAATACACCAATGCCTGGGTGTAAATACTATAGATAAGTAATTAAAGTTAAGTGAATTACTAGTTGGTAGTTAAGAGTACATTATTACACATAATAGAGATCAGTAGTATGTAAGTAATATTGATATAAGTAGTGATATTCACATGCTAAGACTAATGCACATAATCAAACGATTCAGCTCCCATTTAGAAAACTTCACGTGATATTGCACATTTTAATACTGTTGCACATAAGATATTATTAGTTGCTGGCCTAAAGAATATTGGGCAGCTAGCATTGACACATTGTGTCTTTTAGAGTTTTAACCTCTCCACTCTTTTTATATGGTTTGTAATGTGAATTTGTTTTCAAAAAAGTGCTGACTGCATTCTTAATTTATACTTATTCAGACTTCATCTTCTATTATTTTTCTTACTTTCCTAACTTTGCTTCTTTCGAATTTTCAGTGATTCGTGCTGGAACCAAAGCAGGAGAAGGAATGTCTGACTCCGATATGGCCAAGAGGATGAGGGTAGGTTTAGCAAGCTCTTATTAAGTAGTAGATAAATATTATAATCTCTTAAGATTTTTGTGGCCCTTCTATAATCTGCGTCTATAAATCCAGTGTGGTAGATGTTAATGCATTTGCTATCAACAGCCTTAAAGATGAACTGTTGCAATCCTTTGAAGCATTGTAATGTTTTGGTGTGTTTTGTTAGTTTGAAGAACTGAAGAGAGCAAAATTGAAGGACGTTAATGTGTTTGTGTCCCGAACACGGCTGTGTATTCATAACCTGCCCAAGAATGTGGACCGCCGACGCCTCCTTCAACTTTGCCTTTCGGCTGCAGGGGGAGGCAAGCAGGTCCGGATTACTGAGGTACCCACCATTCGCACTAACATACACACCCTGAAATACCTACAATATAGCTTATAGCATACAATTAAGTTCACAAGTATTTGGACATTGATGCAATATGCTGATTAGTTTTTTTTTTTTTTGGTACCGTTCTGTCATACGTGTACACACCATAGCACACAGTGTGAACAACACAAAATTCTTCCTCTGCATTTAAACCATTCACCAATTGAAGCAGTGGGCAGCCAGGAACACAGCGCCCAGGGAGCAGTGTGTGGGGACCGTACCTTGCTCAAGGGTACCTCAGAGGTGCTTAGCAGTCTTGGAAATCCAACTCCCTAACCACTAGGCCACCAGCTGATTAAGTCTGTACACTATAAGACCTCTTATTGGGATCTGAGGAGGATGGGTTCCATTTGTGAGTTTTGGTTCGTTTTGAGATTTCTTCCTCCAGCTTTAGGAAATTTTTTCCTTGCCTCTGTCACCTGTGGCTTTCTCACTATGGGCTCAGCCCTGGAATCTTTTCAAAGCTGCATAGCGATAATGTTAGTTGTTAAAAGCACAATATAAATAAATTTGACTTGTTGCTAATTGCTTGGATCAGGTGTGCTGATCTTAAGTATATTAGCAGTAGCACATGGTGTCTTTTAGAGTTTTAAACTCACTACACTGCTTTTATGGATTGTAGTGTGAATTTGTTTCCAAGAAAGTAGACCATGCTGATTATCTGTAATTTCTGAATCATCAATGCAATACCTTTTGTTAAACCCCTAAATAAAAGCTGAAAGTCTATACTTCGGTCACATCTCGACGGCTTAATTTAAAATCCGATGTGACGATATACAGAGAGAAATTTACAAATTTGCACCAATGTCCAAATACTTAGACTTACAGTGGGGCAAAAAGTTATTTAGTCAGCCACCAATTGTGCAAGTTCTCCCACTTAAAAAGATGAATGAGGCCTGTAATTTTCATCATAGGTATACCTTAACTATGACAGACAAAATGAGAAAACAAATCCAGAAAATCACATTGTCTGATTTTTAAAGAATTTATTTGCAAATTATGGTGGAAAATAAGTATTTGGTCAAT
>JBBJLS010000018.1:9724953-9737453 GCA_037577275.1 Bryconaethiops microstoma
GTCCTGATGTTCTTTTTTCTCAACAACAGAGAGAGAGAGAGAGAGAGAGAGAGAGAGAGAGAGAGAGAGAGAGAAAGAGAGAGAGAGAGAGAATCCTTCTCTCAGTTCAGCTGATGTGAATGGAATCAGGATGCAGCTGATTGAATCAGATGTGTCTTTTTTCCCGTTAGTTTCTTTGTTACACACACTGAATAGTGATTTCAAACTTCACATTCTATCTATAGTATATTTGCGATTACCGCAGAAAATAATTTATCTGTACTAACAGAAAAACAAGACCCATTTACTCCAAACACACTTACAATAGAAGACAACTGGCAGAAGTTTTAGCAAACCAATTGATCCTAAACACACTTACGAAAGAAGCCAATGGGCAGACGCTTCAGCTCATGCCAGCTGGCTTCTTTTAGACATCTGTGTGTTCTGTACACTTCTGCTAAGCACAGGGAAAGTTTGAAATTGTTGTGCATGGAAATGGACTGTGCAGTGCGTTTATAGCACTACCTGTATTAATGTTTTTTGTTAATGTCTTTCAGTGATCAGTTCATTACAAATGTTAGTGACTAATACCTATGAGCAGACCTCTTTTTGCAATATCACTGTCCCTTTAATATGATATTCCAACTCTATTTTAGACATAATGATTTTGAACATTTTAGTCTACCTGTATCTTTATAAATAACTGGATAGCTAGAGCTCCCGAAGGTTTTTTACTGTGTCAGTGGTCAGATACAACTGGGAAACTAAATATCCAGAAAGTCCAGTCATGGATTATATTACAAGAGCATCCACCAACAAGAAGAAGACAAAAGGAAATGAGTAGGACCTGCATTACATACTGTGGTAGTTCAAATATTGTCCTGTTGGAATCCAAGGTATCGTGGCTTAATTAGATTTTTGCCTAGCAAACAAAGTATTCCTATTAGCTCATTTGATTTAACATAATGGATTGCTCTCACCACTAAAAACAGCTGACATACAGGGTTTGAAAGCTTGCCAGCCAGAGCAACAGTAGTTATGCAGAATGGAGTTAATTTGTTTTGTTATCAAATGCTTTTGCTGTCTGCATATGTGATAATACCCCTCAAATTGCAATATTTCACTCAGATCACTTAGACAGTTTTACTTAAGTTACACTTCACTCAAATTACCATCCCCTATCCCCAAACACACACACACACACTCATATTGCAAGACTTTCACATGCCCTCTAATTCTCTCTGTCCTGGTGCCGGCCCTTTTCACACTGTTTTCTTCACAAAGCTCTGCACTTCTTAGCACCGTCCCCGAAAAATCCTTAAGGTCATCCAAACCTGTTCCTATGATGAACTTGCTTTTAAATGTAAAACACCTTTAAACTGTTTACTGCATCTGCACTATTGACCTTTTCTGTACCATTAGCCCTAACACATATTTTTAGACATAATGTATATCAACTAAAAAAGAACATTTTTGCCCTCTTTCTTGCCCACTGCTCATAACTGTAAGCAGCTTATGTCACTCTCATGAAGAGACTCTCAGCCAGTGAAATTAGAGCTAATATTCAACACTGAGGAAATCAAATTGACTGTCTAGCACTGTGACATGCTGTAGATTTCTAGCTTACACAGTAGCAAGTCATTTTAACCTAAATGACTTTAAAACAAATCATTTGTATTTATTGGTCCATGGTTTAACCCCCTGAATGCTAGGCCCATTATTCAGTTCTGTTCCACATTATTCCGTAACTGCGTTAAATTATTCGATGACCTCTCAATACTACTAATCTGTATGTTATGTAGTTTTGAGAGTGAAGATCTGAAGTGTGGACTGAAGGAATATGTGAGTCCTTGGGGTTAAAAGTGGGTAAAAGCCCACAGGATTGGTCTATAAAAGAGAGCATGATAAAGGTACATATTGTCCCAAGCAGCCTGTTTGTTGCAATGGCTCCTGACAGTCAGCATAGCACTCTATTTGTGTTGCAGGCCTTTCCTTGCATTTTCAGGTTTATGCTTGCACTTTAGGAAACAACACAATAAGCCTGTAAACCACAGTAAAAGCAGTCGGGCCAGCAAAGCTTCATTTCAGTTTCTTATACTGTGTCATTTAGAACTGCCAGAGCACATATCCATGGATCCTTGGATAATGCAGCCTAGATCAGCCATTTTCCCAGAGAAAATCTCTTCAATAAAGGCTCATTTCTGCTGAGCTGGGCCAGGCTGCTGAAAAATGTTGTTTTTGCGGCAGACCACTACGTAAAGTTCCCTGATGGTCTGTGCAGGATGCAGGCAGAGCAGCGGCAGCAGCAGCAGCAGCAGGTCTCCACAAGCTCTCCACTTCAAAGACACAGCCAACCGCAGCGGGGCTCCGGCTTACAGGGACTCATCCCATTTCTCTAGCTCAGACAGAGAGAGAGAGAGAGAGAGAGAGAGAGAGAGAGAGAGAGAGAGAGAGAGAGAGAGAGAGAGAGAGAGAGAGAGAGACACACACACAGAAAGGGGGAGAGAGATTAATATTAGTAGCTCTTTGATAGTGCACATGCATGTGATCAGCTGTGTCTGTGTTTTCCAGGTCGAAACATTAAGTGTTTTTCGTAGCAGAGTGTGTGTGTGTGTGTGTATGTGTGAAAGAGAGAGAGAGAAAGAGAGAGGAGAGAGAAAGAGATGCAGGCAGAGTGCTAGCGTTGCACTTGTTTGTTTAATAGATGATTTATCTATCTCTGAGGTCCAGTGATACGCTGCTTCTCTTGCATTTTAATGCCTCTGATAGCGAGTCCTGCAGGGCTCACTGCCTCACTGCCTGCTTTTAATGCTCTTTAAGGTGTTTCTCTCTGGAGAGACATAGCAAATAGCTTCAGGTCACCTCTGCTCTCCAAGGGCTATACTGCTAACAGAGTCTAATTCACACAGTAATAAAGCCAATTGAAATTGTATTCTTCTGAAATTAAACCGGGGGTGGGGGGGAGGAGCGAAAATTAACCATTCGTACATTCAGTCTGAGAGCTCAGGATTTTATGGGCTAGCTCTTTAAAGATCCAATCTTTTAGACAATGCCCAACAAACTGGCTCCTAAGATTAGATTTATTCAACCGCAACTTTTTTACGCCTGAAAATTCTGTCACATATTAGTTAAACACAGGATGGAAAGGCAAGGATGTGGGCAAACGTAAGAGATCTAGGAAAGAAGCAACAAAACATAGCATATATTTTAGATTAAGGTTCATATCTCAAATAAAAAACTATAGACACATTATTCCCAATAATAATATTCCCATTAATAATGCAAGCAAAGGGGGGGGGGGTGGCCTAGTGGGTAGGATACTTGCCTGTGGACTAAGAGGTCATGGGTTCAAATCCTACCTTCAGCACCACCACTGGGTTCCTGTCTCCTGTAGTTAGAGAATGGAAGTCGCTTTGGATAAAAGCGTCTGCTAAATGCCGTAAATGTGTGGGTAAAAGTGGAATTATACCAGAATAAATAGACAAACTCTTAAATGACTAGTATAAATATACAGTTGTTTTGTAGCTTTACTGCAAAGACTCTCAGCCACTTTGTGAAAATTATCTCAGACTGTGGTATGTTGTCATTTCCCCAAAAAAAAACATACACACACACACACACACACACACACACACATACATTCACATGCACACACAAAGCAAAGCACAAAGGCAAAAGCATGTTCCCTTTCATTCTCATCTAATCCCTTCTGTGCCAGGTTATTTTCTTATGCAAAAATCCTATCAGGGACTGTATCACCAAGAGGCTGCGGGCAGTCAGGCCTGTATTAAAGCCAGCTATCACAGGGCAAGCCTGCTAGATAAAATAGAGTTTTGATATCCACATAGAAAATCAATCAGAAAGTCAGGCATACCCACACATCACACAGAGATCCATTTCCTCCTCCTGTCACACCAGTCAGCTCCTCTACACAAGAACACCAAATAAACCAAATAAAAACTGAATGATGGCGACTGACGCGTCCATCAGTGCAGCAGAACTTAGACAGTTTATAGGGCCACAGCATAATAATGTGATGATGGGGAGGCTAAAATAAAGCTAAAGAGTTACAGGCCTTGTTATCATTTTATAAAGTTATGTGATCTATGAAGCAATGTCATTTGACAGCCTGACATTCAGATCTCAGATGCTGGATGCTGGAACACAGACTGGCTATGCGGCCAAACACCTACTGTTGTGCTTTAACTATAGTGAAGACACCTCCCCATGCACTGCACACAGACTTATTCATTCCTAGCAACCATCGCAAGGTGGGGAAAGTTTTACAGAATGTAATGAGAAACTGTGGCACTCAGTTTTGATTTAAAAAATTGAAAGTATTAGTAATTTGCTAATAAATAGAGTGTACAATTAATTTTATAATGAATTATTAACTTAAAGATATTCATTTTGTATGTGTTCCCCTGGGTCAGCAGTGTGAACAGCAGTGGGCTGCACACACAGCCCTGGGGGGGCCTGGCTCAGCATTTTGGTACTGGAGATGCTTCAAAGTTGCTCCCGATCCTGACTAACTAAGGTCTCAGGATGCCCAGGATCCAGTGGCAGAGGGAGGTGTTTTCTCATCGTACTATTCTGATCACCAGATCTGGAAGACTTTCTACCGTCCATTCTTCTCCTCTTTAAGCAATTTCCTCTGGGATCAGTAACGTGTTCCAGTTCTGATGCTGATCCTAATCTATGAACAGGGACTTCAAGAACTGAGCACTGAAAATCAATCCAAAATTATGATTACAAAATGATTAAACCTCACGTTCATCTTAAAGTAAACCTACAACAATTCTTAGAGTTCAGTCCAAATATTTTATTTGTAAAAAATACATACAAATATTGAATGCAAATTCTTTACTTTTGTGTCATTTTCACCTTTTCTTCTTTAATTAAACACGCATTATACGTCGAGACGAACACCTTAATAGAGGATTAGAAATTAGATGTGATGTTAAAAAAATCAGTCATTTGTAACAGTGGAATGCCCCAAATTTAATTATACAAAACGTTCACTCAGTCTGACCAAACTGTTTCGTATCTAGCTGTTTGTGCAGCTGTGGTGATAACTGGAAATGAGTTAAGAGGTTGGCTAAACAAGCCTTCAAAGCCGCAGCGCAGAGCCGTAATGAATGATGAGTGAGAAGTGTGCATAGCCCTGCCTTGGTTTCCCACTTGTGAACCTCCAGCTCATCAGCACAACACAAAGAAGCCGCAATGAACCATCAATTCATTTTGACAACAAGCAGAGCACGCACACTTCTGCCAACACTTTGATGTGGCTTGAGCCAGGATAACACAATTGATGAAGCTGTTGACTTATTTACTATAATTGGCACCATTTGTCTTGTTATTGTGGGCTTACAGTGATCTGACAACACCTTTCCATGTTAAGTGGGCTATTGTAGGTGACAATGTACACTACTGTGGCTTTAACCAATTTTGAAAAAACGATTTTATGTTGTATTCTTTTCCTATGTATTGAACTCTGCAAATAATTGGAGATTAAAACTGGCAGAAAATGCCACACTTGTGTGTGTTAACTTATTTTCCCTTAGTAAATCAATGCAGTGTAATTTGACCAGTAATATTCAAACTTTTGCATACAAATGTACATTTTGGTTTTGTCCAGAGAAGATAACATCACTTAAAATGTACAAGCACAAACATATATATATGGTACAAACATTTTTATATAAGATATAAATACAAGGGCCTAATTTGAGAACAGTACCTTATTTTACATTGTTACATTAAATTAGCTTTTATTGTTTCAACACACGATTGAAAGGATGACTAAAAACATTTGATTTTGTATGTTATTTAAATCTACAGTGTATAAATAAATTTTAAATGATATGCTTACATGATGTTCTTCTATCTGAGTTCTTCTATCTTATCGGGGTGGTGGTGGTGGTAGGATACTTGCCTCTGGACCAAGAGGTCGTGGGTTCAAATCCTACCTCCAGCACCACCACTGGGTTCCTGAGCAAGACCCTTAACCCCAAGTTGCTCCAGGGAGACTGTCCCATGTAGTTAGGGAATGGAAGTCGCTTTGGATAAAAGCGTCTGATAAATGTCGTAAATGTAAATGTAAGAATCTTTCCTCTTCACCAGTGTGCAGGTAATAGTAACATCCTGCATAATTGGGCTGCAAGTGTGCTAACCGTCCATTAGCGTGTTGAGGTTCGACAATTTAAGGGATTTCTGAAGTCACTGCAGTTTGCTTGGCATGGCACTTTGCGATGCTTTGGCAAGGCTCAGTAGTTTAGCCTGACTCTGTGAGAGGCATGCTGAAGTGATTGTGATTCATGCTTTAAACATGGCAAGAGTGAGTCATATCACACTGGTGGACATGTGTCCCAGATTTAGATAAGCTGCAGCACAATTATCCCTGATAACCATCTTAAACATACTCAATTTGACCATTCAGGGAGAAGAAGCATTTGCATAACACACTTGCACAATTCTCTGCGTCCTCTTAACTACCTTTCTGTATTTAGATCATTTGTCAAAACGGTCAACGCGATAAACAATTAATTTCCAGTCTGTTAAACGTTGAGGTGTTGTTGTAAGCAATGGATAACAGACAGAAAAGGAAGAGAAGAACATATGCATAATCCCATGTTTTGCCGACGTCTTTAAACAAACGAAGGCACCTCATATTTATTCATGCCATTGTGTCGCACAATTACACTGACAAATGCTTCAGTGATTTTCTGCCGCATTTTCATTAAAATAAACCTCCTAAAGAGAGAAAGAAGATGAAGGGGTGGACTAAATGGTTCTTTTCTATCATAGCGTGCTCTCATAAATATTGTAATTGTCCAGAGATGGAGTGGGAGCAAGAGATGGTGGGTTATTTAAAATGATCACCTCTGAGGTGACTTAGGGCTTTTGGATTTAAAGGAGAGTATGTGAGTTTGGTTTTATACATTTTCAGGACAAAAGTGTCTTAACCATCTGTCCTGAAAAACCAATGAAAAATCTAACCTACATGGTCAGGTTTTTCTTTTAAAATGGTTTGATTTTTGGTAACTGAAGTCAGGTTTAGAAAATATAACACATTATGTATAGACTGCCTTATTTAAAATGTTCCTGAGACATGCATAAGCAGGAATGACTAGTATAAATGGACTAGTAGAGCTCAGTCTTCCCTCCATCAAAATAAGGTCTCATTTTTGGTTGCATGGCTTCATTGTGAGAGAAAGATGTGATTTGGTTACGATGAGGCTGATTCACCCCAGTTCCTGCTGTAGAATTCACACAGTCAGTGAAATACACTGTGATGTGTTACATCGAGTGAAACACCCCCTAGACTGGTCTACATTGGGGCAAAGCTGGTCCAGCTAGACCCTCTTGCAGACTGTAGTAAGTTTTGTATGTCAAGTTAGATTGATTGAATGCTCATCCAGCCAATCACAGGCAATCCATCCGAGTCCGAGAAAAGAACAAATTTAGAGCCTGTTAAAGTAATTAACATTATGAGAGTGAGAAAAGGCCTTCTGAAATGGTTGACAAGTTTAAGGTAAGAGACAATGCCACATCAAACTGTGTTGATAGTTATTACTTAAAAATTTACTGCTGCAGTGTTGTCCTACTAACATTATGCACGGAAGATAATTCTACCAACACAATAGAGCTAATGTTAATGCAAGCCAGTGGCGTTTGGATTAATTTAGTTAGATAGCATAGCCACCACTAGCTAGCCAGTTGAAGTGCAAGTAACTCAGCGTTTCTGGATCATCTATTGAACCATTACATTTTCCCCTCTAAGGCTTTCAAGCTTTTTGTTTTACAAGATCATTAAGATGCACAAAAGCACAAACGGAAAGGGAGAGAAAGACTGACTTCTTCTTCAAGTGAAATAACGTAAGTGGAGTTATAATGAGATGAATGCGTTATGCTTAACTTGCTGCCTAAATTGTTTGTGCTTGGTAATTATTAATTAAGCAATAATGGATGACATGGAGTTAGAGTAGGAGAAAATAATGCACATTTGAGGTGGTATTGTGGGCTTGTTGTCTTATAGGTTATAAATATGTTTTAAAGGCACTAATTCAATACTGAATAGTAGAACATGCTGAATTAAAACTGATAATATTTACATAGTGTTGACCTAAAGGAAATGTAGAAATGCAGAAAGTTTATCATGATTTGGTATTTTTTTGGTGTTGCTCACCTCCTTCTCTTAGAATCCCTCATACTTTTAAAGAGGTTGATTCACTCCTGACTAGTAGGCCCTAGGGTTTCAGATGTGGAGTTGCAGCCTCTGAGCTACTGATGTAATTTTTCAGCCATTCCATCCAATATTATGACCAGCTGTCACTGGGCTTTGGATAACATATTTGAAAAGCAATACTGAAGTATTTAAGAACAACTTATTTACAAAAGGCCATGAGATATATTATGTGTCTTTGTATTGACATAGGGGGCCTTAAACTAAAGGGACAAACATTTGTAATCAATTCTATTTAGAACCAGATCATATCTAATTATGAATCATCCATTCATATCCAGCTATGAATCATCAACATAAAAAAGGAGTTAGGACGTAAACATGTAGATTCTCTCTAGTACATATATCCTTACATATTTCCTTGTATGTAAATATTTGATAAACAGTATTCTTAACTAGGCCACTGTCTTACTTAATTATGCTTCATAACACTGTCTTAACAATTGTCTGTCACTTCAATTTATGTCAGTACAATGTCATTTACTTCAAAACACATGATACCTTCTTGGGATTACTAGTGTAAGCTTTTCATTAATAAACATCATGTTGCATTATACTTTATTAAATAGTCATGCATCCGCTTTACTTTATTAAAGCCCATGTATCTGCTGTAGTCACCAAGAAGACAGTCTTGTGTTCAGTGTTGTGAAATTCCTTAGATATAATTAATACGTATGAGACACATGCATAACCTCACATGCTGACATTAAAAAAAGGTAGGGGTGTGTGTGTGTGTGTGTGTGTGTGTGTGTCCATGTTTGTGTGTGTGTGCATGTGTGTCCATGTTTGTGCGTGTGTGTGTGTGTGTGTGTGTGTTGTGTGGGTATATGAACACCTTTAAAGTAAGCTGTTTAGCATTCTGTTTACTGTGTCCAGTCAACATGGTTTGTGTATTCTTTACCCTTCACCTGCACACTCTGTCTGAGAAAATGGCTGTAACTGAATAAATATGCCAGTGCAGTCTGTGTGTATACAGCACACACTACACACCTTGCATATCATATCTGCAGTGAAGGTCAAACTTATTAAAACTGAGGTCTCCTGCAACTTCCTCACAGCTGTGTACTCTTATGCTAACCCTAGTAAACTTTTCCTCTATACCAGCTCTTCGTTTTTAGTATTCTTATATGCACTGTCAGTAATCAGTAACACCTAATGCATCACTATCAGCAAATGTAGTTACACCTTTCAAAGCTGTATGTTCAATTTCAAACAAAGAGCATGCAGTTCTTCTAAGTGGGCTTCATTGGCATGTGCCTCAGATGAATAGTACCGGTTTAGCTGAAAGATCCAGGCCTTGAATGGCTCTAATTCGTCAATGACATCACAGACTGATCGCTGGCTCCAGCAAAACAAAGAAGGAAATAGAAAACAATAATTTTCCAAGCTGCATATTGTTTTGCAAGCTAAGTTCTTTGGTCATTCCCAAGATCAATGTGTCTGCTGGAAATGGAAATGTTTGAAACTACCTAATCGAGTTTTGTCGATGTCATTTTGACAGATGATTTGTTAATCTAACACATGATTGCTCACCGTATTGTTTGCACATACTGCAAAAAAAGGTTCTCTGAGCCTTATGGTCAGATAAATAAATATACTTTGATCATATTCCATAAAACCAAGACAATGTACATAACAAAACACTTCAGTGAGTGAAGTAGTGTCTCATCATGTCCACTTTTTTGGACAGAAGCAGTTTTATTTGGTTTGGCTTTACCTGTGCTCATTTAACAGATTAAGATGCTGCTCCTTATCCCCAGACTTTTTCCAGTGAATTTACAGTCTGAGCACTCGTGGTGCCTGTATGTGGATAGCACAGATACTGACTCAATTAACAGAGGATACTGCAGTAGTGAAACACTGCTGCTGCGGAGATGCCTGCTAAAGATAATATCTGTGAGCAGTTATGGGAGAAGCCTTGGGAATTCTCATCACCTGCACATAATGCTTTATGGCTTTCCTTAAAAAGATCCTCTATCAGGGGGTATTGGAGCTGCCAGACATCAGCAACACACACTGTGGAAATAACCTCAAGGGGTCTTGATAGAGGAGCTTCCAGTTCCACCATCAAGGACTGCTGCTTCTTACCTTATAGCTTTCACTTCTAACCATTATATCATCTGTTTAATTGCTATATTTTTGCATGGCGTTGTTATTGGATAATTATCCATTTGATACTAGAACATTTAATGTCATCTAGGGAAGATACATCAACAGAATTTGTAATAATACAACTAAAGTGCTACTAAAGATTTTTCATAGCTGTAATCTGCTAACACATTACTTGAACCCCGTTATATAACATTGACACAACAAAGTCATTAACTTGTCATGAAATCATGTCATTAACATGTCCTGTCAGATTATGTCCATTCATTTCAGAGCGTCATGTTTACATTACCAATAACTGTCATGACTTTAAACCTTAGTGTGTGATATAAACTCTCATGACATGAAACATTGTAGTATATGTCATGATAAGTGCAGGTACCGTGGTAAGATGACCCTGTTATATTAATAGATATGTCATAACAACTCATGACATCATATAACATTGCAGATATGCATGCCATCACATAAGTGGGAACACCACCAGAAATGCACAATGCAAGAATTCCATCAAAGATGAGGTGGAGTCTGCTCCAGGGCTCCCAGAGTTTGTACTAAAGGTTATAAAAGCAGGTCAAATGGAGGTCACCTCTTCTATGTTCCAAAAGGAAGGGACAAAGCAGAACACATGTTTCAGTAATTTAGCTATGGTTTAGTTTAGACGTCAAATCAAAAAGCCACCAACAAAGTCAAGCTCGTAACAGGCAATTCTGCTGCCTCTGTAAAAGTGAAGCAATCAAGTCCTTCCTTTGAAACTGCAGAAAACTTCATCTCTGGACCTTCATTCTAATATTACTTGATGCCAAAATCAAGCATTTACAGATCTTAGACAACTTTCAGAACTTAACGTTAATCATTAATGTTAACTACTTTAGTTAGAAATGAAAGATTTTAATAGTTATGATTTGATTATACTAACGAGATGGATTTATTTAAATAGACGCCAAATCCTGCAGCATCTTCCATAGCATGTTTATGTTTTGTTAATGTTATGCTGCGAAGTTCAAGTAATGTGTAATCAAAAAATGTATGTTAATGTGTTTGTGATAATTTCATAGTTATGCAGTTGACTATATGTAATTAAATTGTACTGTAATGTGTATAACTACTTTACTACTATATAACATTTATTTTGTATTATTTAACAATACGGTTATAATATGATAATATGGCATGACAGGACATTATCATATTGTCCCATACCTTCTACTTACACAGCCACAGTAATAGCAATTTAAAAACAGGGGAAATGTTGCATTAGTGTCATATAAATAATATAATAGCTTGTGCAATGAACAGAGCATAATGTAAAATGCCTTAGTTCTGCTTAATCTTAGTATTGGGATGTGTGTGTGTGTGTGTGTGTGTGGTGCTGATTGTGGTGATTCAGGGTGGAATACAGTAAAAGCAGTAATCAGATACAGTGTCATCCCTCAGCTTGCTGGAGGAAGGCCCTCTTTGAGCTATACTCCTGCTCGGATTGCAGAATAAACCCCATGAATGTTTGATATCAGCCTAGGAATATAATAAATCACCCCTCAAAGGCAGAGAGGGTGGGTAGGAAGAAAAACGTATGGGCAATAGACGAAGAAAAGGAGTGTGAAAGAACATATTAATTGGAGAAATTTAAAAGATATGTAAGAAAAAGGAAAGATAATTGAGTAAATGTATATTTTAGGGGTGTCAAGTGATTAAAAAAATATGTAATTAATTACATGCTCTCTAATTAATCTAATGAATCACACACATTTTTTGCTGCAAAAGTGTTTACAGCAAAACTTTTTTGCAATAATGATATGATACTGTTCAGGTGCAGAAACATGACCTAATACGTTGAGGAAAAAATGAAAAAATCAACGTTAATTCCTTTGGATGGATTTTCTTGCAGAACCTTTAGTGAGATACAGTTATTGACAAAAGTAAGCATAAAACTGAGTTGATGTGATATATTTTACTGAGTTTACTCAGTTTACACATCTTAATCAGATTTGGCACATTCTGGTCTTCAATCCTATTAGCATACACTGGAGATTCTACTTGCACCCAAGTCCGACAGCACCCTCACTGCTCCAAATACACATGTCTCAACGGCTGTTAGACATGCATGAGTGCAGCGGTGGGCTCAGGCTTTACACTGTGGGAGAGCAGGACACTCTCGTGGGATCAG
>JBBJLS010000018.1:9763105-9794664 GCA_037577275.1 Bryconaethiops microstoma
ACACACACACACACACACACACACACACACACACACACACACACACACACACACACACACACACACACCAGTCCACTCAACTCCTGCTGTATCATTACAGAAAAGTGCAACGCACATAAAATTAACTTGACTGGGATTTTATTCAAGGAAGCTGCTGAATCTTTAACTACTGTACTAGCAGGTGGAGCAGAAAGAGCCCCACTGGTATTAAAGACTACTCTCAAAATGTTTCCCATGTACATTTTACATCATACTATTCTCTAAATGAGCAGCATTTTCCTTAATCAAAAACCTTCTTTGGGTTTGATTTTCTTGCGCTGAGATGTTTAAAATATAAAGCCACAGGTTTTCTTGCATTTTTCATATTTTTAATGACAATGACCCTCTGTAATACGACCTCCTTGCTATTCCATGTAGAGCAATACAAGCTATTCTACTCAGCAGTCAACCAGTGAAATGTCTCCTCCTCCTCCGTTGATAATGCTCCTGTGTTTCATCATAGGATAAAGAATATGGCAATATGATGTCAGTATATTTAAAAAATGAAATTAATGTGTTGTAACATATTGTATATTGCTGTATTGGTTCCCAAACTACCCCTTTCTACTTTTCCAACACAGTAAACAGGACGATTCACGTATTTTTGAATGGGAAATATACAATCACGTTTTATGAATTCTGTCAGTCAATTTGTTGTCTCTTCACATCACATTTTAATTTAACCAGTTAAGACTCCAGTCATGGTTAATCTGCCTGTGGCCTAATGCGTTATGTTCCACCAGACTTCTGAACCGTGAAATACCATCCCTTTCCTTCTCGATTTTTTTGAAAGGGACAACAGTACCTCATGGTTCAGAAGCTTGATGTAGCTGTCAAATCAATCAGGACTATTAAGTGTTACTCGAAAGCATGTGTTTCACAAATGCTGATCTTCGTGAACCACAGTGTTCACGAATCATCTTGCATGGGATTTCAGACATGAATGATTGTGACAACACAATATATTGGTTTGTCTTGCAGTTGTGATAAAGTTCTACATTTACCGTATGGGTGATCACAGCATGACCATTTTAGTTTGGAACCATTACAGTCTAATGAATATATTTCATTACTTATTCCAGCTGGTGTTCGCGGCTTGTTCTGGATCCGTGCATTGTCTGAGGGCAGAGTCAGAGTCCGTGCTTTGTGTACTGTGTGTGGGAGAGGTGCCCTGGCGGCCATTTTCATTATGAATGCTGTGTGAATGTCCGTCACATCTGCATAAATATGGCCGTGAGCATGTGGCATAATCTAATTAGTATTTCATCTGTCTTAGGTAAGGACAGGCTCGCCCGTGGCTCAGACACCAGATTAAATTCAAGGCTATGATAAATAGCGGAACAGAACAGAGAAGACTCCCACTGTGTAGAAGGAAAATTACAGGTAAGCATGGATCATTCTTTTCTGTTTAGTTAGCTTTATCTTTCATCTCATTAAAAGTAGCTTCAGACAAAAAAAATGCATCATAGGGACAATGTCAGTTTGAAACAAGGGATTCAGTTCAGACATGGTAAACATTTTGCAAAAAAAAAAGCACAAAATGAAAAATTCAACAGCTAATCCAGCAATCTGGCGATACTCTGTGCAATAAACTGAGACAACCGTAGTTTTATTTCCAGATCAATCTCCAAGGGCACAAGTCGGATGTAGGATGAGCACTACATTGAGGCAGCTTGTGGCCTAGTGGTTAGGGAGTTGCCCCTGCAGGTTGTGGGTTCAAATCCCAGGGCTGCTAGTCCCACCACTGGGCAAGGTACTGTCCTCACTAGGCTTGTCATGATACTGAAATTTCAAACTCGATACTGATACTAAAGATGGTACTTGATATTATTATTGATACTACAGGGGGAGAAAAAGCAAACACAGGAACTTTTTACAAATAATTTAAAGTGTGCTCATGGGACCGTCGCGCCGGTTCTCTGAGGAGGACAGCTTTGAGACCAGCATCATTCTCTAGGTCTCAGGGAGCTGAGGGTCCCTGTAAAATTTGGTGGCTGAGCTACAGAGCAAAATGCTCCGTTTTTGCTGGCTCAGAACTTTGCAGCGCATTTAAAGGCTCACAACACTTTTTTCCCCGCCCACCCTAGAGAACAATGGGGGGAGGTTTTGGGCTAATACCTTCGGATCCCCGTGAGCTAGGGGGGCAAACAAGGGCTCATTGGAAAGGTCTCACAAAGATCTACCGGCATGTCAAGTTTGGCGTGGCTGGGTGCTCGGCATGCTGAGTGACGCGGCTCGTAAGGCAGTGCTCACGGGACCGACGCGTCAGTTCTGCGGGGAGGAGAGCTTCGCCACTGGCCACGTTCGATAGGTCTGAGGGAGCTGAGGGTCCGTGTAAATTTTCGCGCCGATAGGTTGTTCCCCGGCTGAGCTACGGGGCAAAATGCTCTGTGACAGCCAGCTCGGGACTCATTTAAAGGGAGTGCCATTTTTTTCCTCCGTAGAGAGCCAAGGGGAGAGCCTCAGGCCCTCTAAAGCCCCAAAGCTCCCCCAAAGCCCCAAAGCTCCCCATGGCTCTCTACGGAGGAAAAAAAGTGGCATGCACCTTTAAATGAGTCCCGAGTTAGCTGTCATGTAAACATTGGGTCCTCCAGGTAGCCGGGGGAGGGGCTGCCCGCTGCAATGCCTGTTGAAAATTGTTGTAGTCTGCCAGCGATTTCCGTGAACCGGCAGATGCAAAACTGACATTTAAGTATTGATACCAGTGCTAATTGATATTGAACTCGATACTAAAATATTATCTGAGAATCGATTTTTTTGACAACATTAGTCTTAACACACTGCTCCCTGGCCATTGTATTGCTGGCAGCACCCTGTTTCACTCAGTGAATGGGTTAAATGCAGACAAAGAATTTCACACTGTTCACACTGTTAACAGTAAGGAATCACTTTACTAATAAAGAATCAAAGCAGTCTTATTAGCTGGAGGTGAAATTCAGCTTCACACACTGCACCACAGAACTTCTCATAAAGGCTAAAGGAAGGATATTTGATCTAGTAATTCATGATTTGGTGATTCGTTTTAACTTCGTATTTGTTAACAAATCAACCCTTGAAGTTTTGTAGCAGTCCCTTGCCGACAGAGAGCAATAGTACTGTGAAAGGCCTCACCAAGAGACTGTCTGTACTGGCAGCAGACACTGTAAGCTGAAGGCACCTTTTGGAGTATTATAAAAGTAACAACATTTTGAAGCAATTTAATTACTTCATTCATCATGAAACTTTCACACATTGTGAAGGACAGCTGCTATATTGAAATGATGTAGAAATTATGTTCAGATGCTAGTTGTTCTTCGGCTAGTGATGATATAAGGAAATAAAGGGGAAAAAGACACAAATAATTCTTCATAACATGCTATATTTGTGTTTCAGGGTCTATGTTGTGCGGTCCTTTTGTTATAAACTGTGCCACATAATCCAGCCTTGTGAAGCTCACAGTATTCAGAATTGACTATCAGAGAGGTGCTGATTCAATTTGGTCATTTCTTAGGTGATAATGTGGTGTTTGGCAGCTATGAGAAACTATCCTCATAGTAAATTGCATCCTGTCTTTGAACTTGCAACCACTGTTCCAGAAGCCTGTGTAAGTATGTGCTAGAAACATGCACTTGAGCTGTCATGGACTCCACAAGTTTGTGCAAAGGCCTCTGATGAGTAAACCAAACCTATCTAAGAGTGATCTGAACACAAAAGGTGAATATTTTTTCACAATTCCAAAACATGAAAAAAGCCCATTTTCTTTCTTATGCTATCATGATATTTGTACTATTCTTGTTAACACATTCAATTCTTTTGCATTTTGATGCATTCAACTGTTTGACTTCTTTTAGCTTTTTTCATTGATTTCTGTTGCTTTGAACATACATCTCAAAGTGCCAGACCTCTTTTATAGTCACCACACTGCTAATTGGTATTTAACTTAATATGTCTCGCTTGTGTGGTTGCCTTTGTTATTGTGAATCATTCACTTCAAAGTTAGTCTTTTTTTCATGTGATGTTTTAATTGTTTCCATATATCATATGCATTTGTGAGTTGTCTATATACAGCATAGGAGTCCAACATATCCTTCTCTGAGTTTTGTTGTTGTTGTCTGAGTTTGAAGGTTGAATTAAATTGTTTCATTTGAATCTAGGGCTTAATGGTCAGTTAACAGTTCATTTGCTCATGAGGGTAAAGTGAAAACACCTCTGCAATATCTTACATTATGAGTACAAGTAAATATTAAATTACGAGTAAATTAATTATGTGTGTTTTGGAGCTTGAAAACTGAAGTCATAAATTCACGAAATAAAATTACAGTTAGACTGGAGGAATGTCTAAAATACTGCTTTGCACACTGCACTTACAGTACACTTTCCAGCAATATCATGCAATACTGCAGCTGGCGGCCTGAGCTGAGCATGCTCATGAGCAGTGTTGGCCCACACTTCTGTTGACTGGATGAGTTATATCCCAAATAAAGAGTAACCCCTGTGTGCTTCCCTGCACTTCACTACAGAGTAGACAACTCGGCAGGAAAAGCCATGAGGCAGCATTTTCCTCAGTTAATATAGCTCTCTCACCGCTCCTCTGAGACTTGGAGAATCGTCTCTACCTGTCCGTTGCCTCAATATCTGCCCATTAAAAGGCAGAGGCTGGACTGATGGTGAATAATTCAGGGCTGCTGCTCCCCGGTCTGAGTACAGATGTCTGCTGATCAGAGATGCTTAAAGGGGTTTTGACAGCACCCAGTGGAACTGAGAGGACATGGGGAGAAAGTCACCATGGTCCTCATAAATACACAGGCCACATGAATACACAGGTTAAAAAAAAAATCTCTGCTTTTGAGCGCGATTATTACCTTCTATCACACAAAAAAGTTCTTAAACTAAAAAAAAAAAAATGCATGTAATTATGAACATCCATCACTGCCATAAAAAATCTTGTATATGCAAATAGAAACTTCACAGGCATGACTTCAAAGTACGTTAATGTAATGAGATTTTGTTCCAGGTAATTCTGGACCATGTCCATTAGAGGTAGAGAATATGACATGTCACAAAAAGCATTTCTCCATCATGAGATATTGACAGAACCTGTACAATGAGAAATGTCCATGCAGTGTAAAAAGCAGCTAGTGTTTGAAAACACAAATTGTCACAAATTGATGAAATTCTCATTAGTATTGTATTCACATACATAACAAATAAACAGACAGATAGCCATACACACACACACACGCACACGCGCACGTACACACACATAGACACATTCGTCAGCAGGCCACCAATTGGTGGAGGAGGGCTGGGATTTTGTGTTCAGTGTTATACCAGCTGTGCCATTCAAATCCCTGCTCTGCTAATGAAAGTGAATCTCTCTCTCTGTGTCTCTCTCTCTTTCTCTCTCTCTCTCCCTCCCCTCTTGCCAGTTTTTTTGCTTCTGCCAATGCAACTGCACTGAGAATGCCCACTCCCACTGGGCTTTTCAGAGCCACATTGCTGTGACTGGGGCCCACACTGGATCTCATGAGCAGCACACTATTCACTCTCGTGTGCAGACAATCTGAGCCAAGACTGATTCACTGCAAACCTGCAGCCCGAGGGACATCTAATTTATGCCTGCAATGTTATCAAACTCATGTTCAAAAATAGTTATTTATTTGGGGAAACTGGAAATATGAATGAAACAGAGGGAGGCTCACAGTCACAAATTCAGATTTGCATCGTTACCGCCTACTCTTGGTAGCAGGGGATCTGAAATGCTCTGTGTACATATTAAACATGCGAACAGAGCTGAATATTTATTTGGTTGTTGGCCCACTAATTTAAGTGTATACAAATGCTTTTCCCAATGCCGTTTTTGAAACTAGTGATTTCCTTCTGAACGTGTGAAACTTCTGGGTGCTCTCTGAGGAATCCTGGCTTTGAACATGTATGTTGCATCAGGCTGTGACAGGAGAAACAATTCCCATAGTGCTGTAATCTGCCTCAGCTCCTGCTATTTTCGCTGTACAGTGAGTTGCTTCATTTACGCATAACACTGCTCCAATTCCAAAATTCAGCATTAAATCGTGGCAAAGTGCTGTAATGATATCACAATCAAATTTGCATTTGTTACTTTCTCATTAGAATGCTTGCTCTTTCAGGTTTTGGGTGATATCATAAATAATATTAAAAAAAATTATAAATAACCAGAGATAATATAGACTGAATGAGTAAAGAGCCAATTAATTAAATTTGCAAGAAAAATTGTGTAGTGTAAGATGTAAATCAGAGTTATTTATTTATTTGCTCATATATTTTGCTCCCTCTCTAATCTAATTAATTAGATTTGGCTCACCTTCAGGGGTCTTGTGGAGTCCATGCACTGATGGTCAGAGCTGCTCGGGTGGCACAAAGAAGATACAACACAAGTCTTGGGCAGGTATCATGGTTGATGGATGTATTTGTGGTTTTTGCTCAGTCTTTTTATAACGGTGGAATCATAAACAATGACCTTGTCTGAGACGAGCAAGATCTGCACTTCCTAAGATGCTCATCTGGGCTCTTTTGTGACTTCCTGGATGAGTCATCATTGCACCCTTAGAGAAACTTTAGTAGTGCGGCCTCTTTTAGGTATATTCACCACTGTTCCTCGTAGAATTTATTTTGCCCATGGTAGTGCCGGCACCTTTTAGCTTCTAATTAGATTGGGTTTCTTTTTAAGAGATGTTCAAATTCAATTCAACAGGGCTGGGTGTGTCCAGTCTTACTGATCCCAGATATTATTTACATTTGGTAAATGAGGTGATTTCCATCTAGAGACAGTCGGTGTTGGATTGCTTCGTCAATAAATGGAACTGAAACTGTATTTTTTGATTAAGTTTGTATTTGTCATACTAAATTAGCTAATATCAAATTAGCTTTGAAGGTGACAAGTATGAAAAAATCCTATTCCTGACAATAGCCCATCTGCTTTAACCAGCCTCCTGATCTACCTTGTCCATCATCAAAAGGGAGCACTACAAGGCCACTGCAGACCAGGTATTATTTCAGCGCATTTAGAGCATATCAGTGATACTGAAACAGTAGCATTTTAGTTTACCTAGTGCTGGGACAAGTGTATCAGTCACAGCATCTGGGGGATGGGGTGGGGAGTAAGTAGAATTTGAATCATCTCACATGGAAAGTAGTAACATGTCCTGCTGTAGCTTGGTTATTTCATGTAGAATATGCACTCACTCCTGTCATTAATATTTCACCATTGGCACTACTGGGCCTAAAGAAATTACAACAGCTGGAGAGTCTGCCAAAATATCTCCCATCACAGAAACAAGAAGTGAATTATGCAATGAAATTATGCAATAGGATCCGTTGCGCTTATGCGACTCAGGGTCAGAGGAAGACACAATGAGAGTCAAGTGGAGCACAATAAGTCCAGAGCAGTGGAGCAGTAGGGCTTGACCGAAGAATGTCAGACAGCTATGCTACACACACAGTATTCTACCATACTACCATAAAACAAGCACATCCCAGTTGGGGTTTTTGAGGAATTTTCTGTTGTGTGAGAAGCCTTCATGTGTAAAGTTTAATAATGCAAAAATCGAGCAAATGTGGATTTTCTAACACTTCCAGGAAAACAAAGTTTAATTTATATTTTCATTATCAGTGAAAAAACATCATAATCTCACAGTAAATCATGTAATGACAAGAGGATGCAAAAAAACTAATTCTCGTAGATTATGCTAAATAAAACTCTCCTGTTCCACTAATGAGGCAGATTAGAGCAGAATGTAATTAGTAGCATTTAAATGGTGGAAACCTTTAAATCGTTCGTTGTCATCAGCAGAGGCATAACTGTTTATGATAAACATGTTACGCACAGAATAAACATCCATTGCCGCCTGCTAATTAGGTCAGTACATCGGTTCCAAGGGATCTAATCAGTCAACCTGGAGGCCACTTATGCAAATGCTGAATGCGCATAGAGAAAATAAACACAGATCTATACTATAAATGACAGATAACACAGTTTGACATGTGTAATGCAATATAATAACTTTGACAAATTGATCAGCTTAAGCACTTGAAAAAATATAGTTGCCATTAAAATGATTACAGCACAGCTTAGATGATGCACTGCATACCAGATATTATAGTGCAGTTCATACTATATTGTGGTTGTAAGTCTTACTATTTCTTGAAAAAGACATGATAAGTTACACCAGTGGACATTTAATAACTTACTGGTTGCACACATGCTAGCAACTTAAAATCGTCTTGAGTAAATCTGCCCATATATCAATGCGCAGCACCCAGTGAGAGGCTGCTATATCAGATTTCCTCTATCTGCTCTTCTAAAGCAGGGCCATGGAGGGAGTTTGAGTACTAGGCTCCTCCACCCTTAAGGTGATAAAAGACCAGATCATGCTGGTATGCTGCCCACTCATAGCTCTAGCTGACCTCTATTGCCAGGCCTCTCTGCTTGGTCTCTACCATAGAACCGGAGCCTTCTGGAAATCCTGCACAGCAGGAGAAATGATCAAAGCCTGCTACAGACAATTACTGAATCCACTTAAAATATCTCCTAAAAACTCATGGCAGAAAGAAGATATTATTTATAAAGATGAGAACTGAACGGTAATGTGTTCTATGCTAATGAAAGTGAAAAGTAGGGCAACAAAAATATAATCGCTGTCCAAAAAAAGTATCTCCAAAAAGGCAAACCATGATTGATTTCTCATCTATATTTCTAAGTTCCTGTAAAAGCATTTTGTAACTCATTTTTAACTATATCATAGTTAAAAATGAGTTACAAAATGCTCATAGTTTGTGAGTGGAGCATGGATTGGGTAATTAGTGTAACGCATTTTTACTGTACACAACTAGTGTGACACATTCTGATCCAGTAAGCTGTAGGTATTAACTGGGTAAATGTGAGGTACGTTCAATAAATCTATTGATCGTTTCATTATGAAGTGTTCACACAATGTAAAGGTTGCTGTGTTCAAATAAAAAATGGATTATTTGAGTAACATGATGGCGAGTTCCAAGACAGTTCAGCTAAGCTATCAAAATGAAAGTTTGTGCCTCACACTCACCCAGTTATAGCTAGAACCTATTAGGTATTTCACTGTAGTTTACTTGGAACTCACTGTCATGTTACTCAAAATAATTAGTTGGTACGTTAGATTTTGTATCTCACATTTACTTAATACTTACAGCTTACTGGAAGAGAATGTGTTTGTGAACTGTGTCTGAGAACTGTGTACTGTAAAAGAATGTGTTACTCTAATTAACCTATCTATGCTCCACTCACAAATGCGTTCTTTCAAAGAAACCTTTGCCAAGCTGGGCTATTTTGACAGAACACTTGTAAAATTGCTTCCAGCCTAATGACAAATTGTATAACATGTAATATTTTGTTCACACAATTTATGAGAATATACATTTATGAGAGTATACATTTATGAGAAGTCTTGATTAGCTACAATATCATGAACCCTCTACTTCATATACTGTAGTGAATAACTTTGACAAAACCAATCATGTGTGTGCTATAATTTCTCTTTAACTTAAATGAGATTTTGACAGCATTCTGTAAAGCTTGTAATATTTGGCAACAGCTGATACGAACCAACCGAAAGGGCTACATTTATTTTTTTTTTACAATGGATGGGACCAATTTCATGAGGGGAAAATTGCCCTCTATGACTTCTAAAAGTACTAGATACTGTATGTCTCAGACTTAATACAAGCAACAGTGGGGGTCTGCCAGGTGGTAAATATTTAAAATATACTGAAAATATACACTGACAAGCCACTTCATTAGGAACACTGACCTTGCATCTATACTCATTGTCCACTTTAGCAGCTCCACTTAGGTGCAATTACTATACAGTTTAAAATTACAGGCTGCAGTCCATGTGTTTCTCTGCATAATTTGTTAGCCCTGTTTACCCTGTTTATAAATGTTAGGGAACCCCACTGGACCACTAGTAAGTGTTCTCAGTACAGCAGTGGAAGCAGAAAGTGTGTGTGTGTGTTGCACAGAGTGACAGCACACTGATACGGTTCTAAAGGAGGACTAACACACACTGTGCAGCATCAGATGAACTATCATCAATTATTTTACACCTGCGAGGTGGACCAACAGGTTAGTAGTGTCTAAGAGAGTGAGCAGTAAGTGGACATGGTGTTTAAAAACTCTAGCAGCACGGATCTGTGTGATAATTTCCCTGTACTAGCACTGCTGTTTCTCACTCTGTACAGTTTGTTTTCCATTGCTAATTAAACTTCTCCTTCAGCAAAGCAGAGAAAGGCAAACTCAAAGACATGATTATCTAAAGTCGTTGTGCAATGCTCGTTTCTTTTCAGATTGTTCTCAATATTATCTGCTACATGATGACTAATTTTTGAAAAAGATGTAGCACAAGGGGCAATACTAAAAGAACCGCTACGAGCTAAATGACTGGAGAGGGCCTCACACAACTCCCTCATTCCTGCACTGGCAAGCTCGCATTCATCATGCATCTCTGTTTTTAGCCAGAGACATGAATGCGATGACGATTTCAGATGATCGATCTTGAGTGCTTCCTAATGATGCTGCTTTTAGAGGGGGGCCGGGCACGCATCATGGCGAGTGCAGTCAGAGCAGCCCTGCTCTCTGCTCTCAAATGCAGCTTATTCACCAGCTCTGCTCAAGGCCTTAATGAGGAGTTTATGACTGACGTTATAAACCAAGTGGAAATTATGTCAAAAGGTGACAGCGGCTACAGACGCTTGCTGAAGGACAGCACTGTCAAACTCTGTGTCTGACTCTTATGCAGATGGATTGGACTCGGCTGCATAAAAAATAATTGTCCTTCAAACATGTTCCTGGACCCTCAGTGATATATATCTCCTGCTCCTTGGCCGGGTAATTGAAGCTGACCATAATAAATAAGTAATACAGGTTGTTGTCTGGATAGCAGCACTGGGGATTAAGCTGATATCATCTAGGGAAGAAAGATTCCAGGCATAAAGGTAGAGAGGGAGATTCAAGGCATAAATACATCACGTACAGTACTTGGAAAAAACATCCACAAATGTGCTCACAAATGTAAATACGCACAGGCCCTGCTCATCTTGCATGCTCGGAAAGTGAATCATCCTTTCATTGCTCTGAGAATTACTTGTCATGCAACAAGAACTTATTATATATTTTAGCTCAGGCATTTAATAAAAACAAAAAACCCCCAGAATTTTAGCAATACTTATATTGAAATCTTTCTGGGCTTACAACTAGCTTCAGAAACTGATGGACTGAAATACTAAGTGTAGGACAACAATTAATTGTAAATGAACCTACAACTGAGGAATGATCTGCTTGATATTATTATTAATGTAAGCGGAATTATTCTGCTGTAGGTGTCTTTATTATTCTTTGGGATTATTACCAGATAAGAGGTATTCTTATTTTATTTATTTATTTTTTGCAATATATATTATATATGTGTGTGGTTGATATTAGCACAATATTATTCTTACAATCTATTATTATTACAATATTATTTTTGATTAACTTTTATCTTGTAATTTTTACTGTATTACAACAAATAACGGTGTTTGTATGGAGTAGTGTCTGTTAAAATGGTTCTTAATTAAACTGACCTCAACCCCATCCAACATCTTTGGGATGAACTGGAACAGAGATTGTGAGCCAACATCAGTTCCTGACCTCATAAATGCTCTACAGAATGAATGAGCACAAATTCCCACAGAAACACTCCAAAATCTTGTGGAAAGCATAACTCTAGGGGGGGCCCTGTGCTTAGTGTGGTAAGAATTCCTTGATCCAGCTGCCGACGGAGGTGTTCAGATGGGGGTGCCTTTGACGACTTCTTTGGCACTGGAATGATGGTCGTGGTTTTGAAGCAAGTTGGAATGATAGTAGTGCTCAGAGAGATATTGAATATGCCTGTGAGGACATCTGCCAGCTGGTCTGTGCATTCCAGGAATGTTGTCTGCACTGGCAGCCTTCTGAGGGATGCTGCAGGTAATGTTCTGCTGGAAACCTTGAGGCTGGCATTCATGTGGATGTTATTTTGACACATGCAACCTACCTAAACATGAAACTGAAAGGATATGCTGCCGATGTCTTGGTGCCAAATACAACAGCACGCATCTAGAGGTCTTGTGGCTCAGAGAAGTTTTAGCTGCACGAGGTGGACCAACACAATATTGAGCAGGTGGTTTTACTGTTATGGCTGACTGGTGTATATTTGAACATATGACTCACCTTACTTCTCCAAAATTATTTTAAAGCCTAACAGGGTTTCACCCACTCGCACATATGATGTCAGCCAGAATTACATAAAGTGCGATTCTTGAGTGGCCCAGTGCTGCATTCGTCAGTGTGATTCTCACATTTGATATGGTAAGTATCTGAAAGAGCTCTTGCATAATGCTGTAAGAGCAGACTGTAATGTAGTGCACCTATTTCACATCATAGACTGGCATGAGTCACTAGATCGTCTGAGACTGAGAGAGAAGTCCATGGGTAAGTGCATTCAGTCAGGAAAAACCTGTCAAGTGATATGATAAGAGTAGATACTTTAGACAAGGACTTCTGTAAGGGCTGTTCCTATAATGCCAAAGATGGGGATAGTGATAGTGACAACTCTTTCCCTAAAAGAATACTTTTGCATTTTTCATTCAAATTGCTATCTTTATCTATCTGTGTCTCTACAGGTGTATGTGACAGTTTGATTACCTTTGGGCAAATTACACATTCAGTTGATTTCAAATTACACATTCAGTGAAAGGAAGACGAACCACCTCCGCATGGAACAAAATTAAATATTCAGCATTTCTGAAACATTTTTTATAAACAGTAATATATATATATATATATATATAAAATGTTTCTGGTTGTACCTGTTCAGAAAAAAAATAAAACAGATTCATAAATGTTAACTTGCTGTTCTTTATAAGGTGCCTGACATACTGTTATGATCGTGGCTCTGGACCATGGGCACCAGTGTTCTGACGATTTATGCTGCCTTGTGGAAAAATGCTACCGTAGCTCAAATCGACAGCAGAGTCTATCGATTCATGCTACCCTGCCAAAAATGCTCCCTTGAAGTGTATATAGTTTATAGTCAGTTTATAACACTGATAGTGATGAGAAATTATAATGGTTATAAAGCTATAATGGTTCCGGCGCTCATGCTCTACACTCTGAGGGTACCTTGTTTTTCTACAACAAATTAGATAAAACGTGCATGCCCTGCAGTGGCAAATAGCTTTGGCTTTATATTTTGGCTTTATATTAATGTTTAAGATTTACAGAAATATTTGAACTGCTGCTGTGTAACAGTGTTAAAGGAAACACTGCTGTTAAAAAGGTCCTCATTTGTTTAAAATGTATGCAAAACCAATGTTATTGCACTTTTGTTCATATAGCAGTACTTTTAAAATAAAAGTGCACAATACACTTCTTTTGAATATCACTATTGATATTTGCGTATAACAATGCGAAAATCGTGTGATTAATCGCGACTAAAAATGTTACCGTTGTCCAGCAATAATATATATACATAACTGGCAAGGCATTACTTTACTGAAATGTTTTAAAAAAAATTTCAAACATACCATTGGTGATTATAAGAGGTCAATTATTTAATTAGACCATAGCACAAAGGTCATGTAATATGTTTTGTTACCTGCTTCAGACATTGATTTTGTGATGAGATCATTGTTATGGTTACCATCTGGTGACCTTTTCATGATGATGTTTGTGCAACAACACTGTGGTGTGGCCTTACAATTCCTGCGACAGTCTTCATGTGGGTCCTTGGCTGTGATGTGGGAATTTTGCTTTTCATACATGACCAGTCTCTGAACAGTTCATTACAGAGATGGTTCTTAGTCATCCAGATCTTGTCTTGTCTTCAGCAGTTCTCCTTATCTCCTTATCTGTCTTCTTAACGACATTTCAGACAGTGTAAATTCCTAGCAAGTGTTTAGATACATTTTATAGTCTTCTCTTGCTGAGTCAATTATCTTTAGTTTCAGATTCTCATTCAGCTTTTGAAAGTCAGTATAACATCCTGAGTCGTTTGAAGGATCGAATAATTTATTATGATCTAGAACTGTTCACATCTGACTTGGATTAAAGCACAAAGAATCATACTTTTGCACATGGGTAAATCAATCTTTTTAAAAGTATGGAGGTAAGTAGTCTTCCCACAGAAGAAATACCAAATCAAAAGACACTTCCTGCATTTCTACATTTACTTTAGATCAAACGTATGTAAATAATACCAGGTTTTAACATTCACCGTTTGTCACATCATAACATACTAAATTCACCATTCAGCTACTATTAAGTATTTTAAGTATTTAAGTATTTTAAGTATTTAGATTTGTTCGTGCTCTTAAAACAGTACTTTTCACATACTGTAAAACAACAAAACCATTGTCAAACATGCATTTTTTTCTGCTAATTTAACACTGAGTCATCCATTATTACTTCATTTATAATTACCAAGCTCAAACAAATTAGGTAGTAAGTGAAGCATAACAAGTTCATCTCATTATAACTCCACTTACATGATTTGACTTCAATCTTCAAGGAGTCATTGACTTCAGGGAGTCAATGTCTTTCTGCCTTTTCCTTTTGTGTTTTTATGCATCATAATGATCTCGTATAACAAAAAGAACTAAAGAGACACTTCTATAATGAGAAAATGCAATAGTGTGGAGGATGGCCCAGAAACATAAAGTTACTCACACTTTACTCTGCTAGCTTAGTTGTGACAAAACTATCTAACTAAATAAGCCAAAATGCCACTGGCTATCATTAACAATATCTAGCCAGATGGGTTACAGTAGGGATATTTTATTTTGGGCTATATTTTTCCCTAAACCTGTTGGCAGTGCTATGGTTCATAGGTCCACAGAACTCCAAAATAATACATTTGTTGACAGCAAATGCAGCCAGGTGAATGCCAGAAATTCATTGTGATGCCTTTTATTCTCGGAAAGAGAGAGAGGGCTTAGTCCTATTAAGTAAATGATATCAGCCACCCCTGCCTTTCAACTATAATATTAAAATTACCTGCCTAATACTGTGTATGTCCCCCTTGTTCCACCAAATTAGCCCTGACTGGTCAAGGCAATGACTTCACAAGAGCCCTGAATGAGCACTGTGGCACCAAGACAGTAGCAGTAGATCCTATGGGTTCTGCAAGTTGTAAGGTGGGGTCCATTGGTCAGACTATTCTGTCTAGCACATCCCACAGATGCTGGATTAGATTGAGATATGGAAAGTTTGGAGGCCAAGTCAACACCTTCAACACTTTGTTATGTTCCTCAAACCATTCCTATACAATTGCAGCAGTGTGGCAAGATACATTATCCTGCTGAAAGAGGCCACTGCCATTAAGGAAGACCGTTGCCATGAAGGTGTGTACTTGGTTTGCAACAACGCTTAGGTAGGTGGTCTGTTAACATCCACATAAATGCCAAGCCCCAAAGTTTTCCAGTAGAACACTTCCCCAAGCATCATGCCACCTCCAGTGGATTTTCTTCCTTTCATAGAGCATCCTGGTGCCATTTTGTCCTCAAGTAAGCAATGCATACACACACACAGCCACCCATGTAAAGTAAAAGAAAGTGTAATTCATCAGACCTGTCTTCCTTTGTTTACTGCCCCATGGTTCAGTTTTGCTGGTCATATGCCCAGTGTAGGCATTTTCTGCAGTGGACAGGGATCAGCATGGGTACTTTGACCGGTTTGCAGCTATACAAACCCACATGCAGAAAGCTGTGATGCCAGCGTTACCAGCATTGCCAGCAATTTATGCTATAGTAGCTCTCCTGTGGCATCATACCAGACAGGCTAGCCTTCGCTGCCCACTTGCATGTGCCCAGTGCCCATGGCCCTGTCACCAGACTATTTTCGGTAGGTACTAACCACCAGGTGCTAACACCCCACAAGACCTGCTGTTTTAGAGATGCTCTGGCCCAGTCATCTAGCCATCACAATTTGGCCCATGTCAAAGTCACTCAGATCCTTACACCTGCCCATTTTTCCCGCTTCCAACATGTCAGTTTCAAGAACTGACTTTTTACTTGCTGCCTAATATATCCCACACCTTGACAGATGCCACTGTAACGAGATGTTATTCGTCAATGTTATTCACTTCACCTGTCAGTGGCTTTAATGTCGTGGCTGGTTGGTGTATTTCAACCTCAAAGAGTAAATGTGTTAGAGCTTTGATGATGGACAATTACTTCGAGCTCAATAGCTTAAGAGGTCCAGCATCCTTATTTGCTGCACAGGTTTTACTGCAATGCCTGTATTAAGATAGTAGAGGGCATCAGGCTCTTGGTTGTTGTGCCACATAACGGCAAACAAGTGAACGTTTTAGCTCACAGCTGGTTAGTGGCATGCTGTCCTCTCAACTGAATCTAAAGTGGAGTTAAAGAGCTCTCCAAACTCTCCTAAATCGAACTGGCCAGCAGGAAAGGGAAGCTCTCAGATTCAATTAACTCAGGGGAAAACATGAAGCAATTTCACAAGGCATGGCTCTGAAATCAGAAGCAAAATGTCCACCTTCATATGTTGGTATTAGATTTAAATGTCTGCAATGCTTCCCTCAGCTGTGATGGCTGTTACCAGCAGGCCGGAAATATAGGCCAGGTGCAGTGAGGGCCAGCTCAGTGAAACAAGACAACAGGCCTTTTTGAGTTTATCGATAAGATTGACAGATAAATCCCCAACTGAGCACACACTCAGTGGTGTGAATCCATGCCTCTTCGCCTTCACCTTCTGCCCATCGATTAATTGTTGTCCTTAACTGCTTGAAATCCCCTGATCTCATACTGATTTTAGACAACAGACAATTGATCTAGTATGAAATTGTTTCTCCGGCCGTGAAAGGTGATGTAAAATTTAATCCAATTTCTTGGGAGAGTGGGCAACACAGATGGTAATGATTACAAGACCATTTCAGGTCTCTACAATCACTTTCCAAGGTTGAACTGGAATTAAAGACATCAGGGGACATTGTGTTATGATGAATAATACATATAACACATCTTCCCTAGACATTTTCTGACCACTGTTAACCCTTATTGTCTCATGCTAGCAAATCATATTGACCTGCTATATTGACCCGCCATATTGGGTGTGTTCACGTTGCAAACCAAGTCGCTCACCTTGCTTTCTGAGCCGATTTGTGAAATTTGTGTTTGTAAGTTATCCATATCCATCATTAGTGTGAACACACAGTACCTCAGCCCTGCAAAATGCATGCGTGCACCGAATAATCCACATGTCCCATGAGGAACAGTAACTAATGAATGAACAAGCAAATGAAAAGAGTCACATGCATTGCTTATGCTGCTGTTACTGGCATTAACTTCTAATTAGCTGTTGCGGTCATGCTGCAAACACTAGATGACATTATAATATGTCCGTCCGATCTGTTCTTCTTCATGTTATATGGTCACAAATTGGAAAGACTAGAGGCACAAATCTGATTTGCAAAAGGTTGGATAATTGCATTAAAAAATTGAGGCAAGTGAATCCGATTGGTGCCATTTCGACTAAATGAACATAGCCCAATAGCCCTTCCAAAGTCTGGTGCAGTAATGCCACTCAAAATCTACGAATTGTAATCAGAGACAATGACATACAATGACAGCTGATTTGACACATAGGGAGATGCGGAGCGATGAAACTGATGTACTTCCCTGCAAAGAGTAGTGTACTGACAAACTCATTTAACAGTGTCATAGCCTTGGGGGCTCATTACTGTAAGCCACTCAAAGCATGCCATTGATAAGCAGAATTGGAGAGGACTCTAAGAAGTACAGGAAAGCTTTTTACTTTTGTGTGCCAGCTGAACGTTCCTTACACTGTCCAGACCATGAGACTGAATAACAAAGACATAATGATGTTTACTTATTTTTGTCACAAAACAACTAGAACTCAAAGTTGCACACAAAGACTTTCCTCTGGCAGATATGACTGCACACATACATGGTAAAGACAAACTAACCACTACATGAGTTGCATGTCCACTCACATCTGGACAGAGAATTCAAGTAAACTGGGATGTTGGTGCTGTCGCCCTGCCGCTCCTCACGTTCACTCAGGTTTGTTAACGGTGGAGTGTCATCTTTGGTTTGCTCACTAGGGCCTTGGATCTGCAAAGCTGCCTTGTGACAACTTTGGTTGTAAAAAGTGCTATACAAATAAACCTGAACTGAACTGAAATGATTGCTGTACATATTTTTAAAAGATAATGTGGTCTGACGAAGCATCTGTCTCTGTATTTAGATGTGATGGAGAAGGTCAATGCATGTTTTCCATTCTTGCTGCTTGCTTGAAACTTGGTGGTGGATCCATAATTAAAAGGATCTGCATCTTATATGAATCATTATACCCAATGATTGATCTGCCTGATACTTTCTTGAGACCTCAGGTTATTTATGTCATATTCACAACATGACAAATGTTGTTTTCTCAAGATAATGGGGTAATTCTCCAGAGATCTCATAAAAACAAAACAGACTTTTCTTTTCTTCCTGACTTTACATTTTTAGAAAATTGAGCAAACCTTTTGATAAACAAATAAAGCTGTGTGTCTTAATTATTGTTTTCTGTGTTGCGCAAGTGGATTACTGCACTTTCAGCTTGTAAGCATAATTTCATAAAGCCCTTACTCTATGATCTTCACAGCATGTCTACACACTTTCAACACTACATATTGACCCTGTAGTTTTAGTTCAGTAAGATTTTAACGTACAGGAGAAAACCTCTGGCAGCCATTTAGCTGTTGATTCCTCTTGTTTACTGTCCGGTAGACCACTTATACAGTATAAGAGCAGACTTTAATGTGAGAGGTTGTTTTGGGAAGCAGAGCTGGAGACCTCACACTGTGCAAACTCTCTGTTGAAAAAACTGTATTTATATAGTTATTTATATTATTTAAATAAACAAAGCTCACTTATATTATTTAATATTAACAAAGCTCATTGACAGTCACAGCCGCAGGAAAAAACACAAACCTCATGAGGGTAAACTGTAGCCTGGGAATCCACATTTAAGTATGATGGACTCCCATCTCAGCTTTGATGTTGTTAGATCTCAAATTATGTTATCTTTAAAAAGCAAAGTTACATTTTCTCTCGAAAGCAACATGCTGGGAAAATTACACAAATAACTCAAAAACCAACACTTAACTATTTAAATAAATAAATTATAAAAAGACACTTTATAATGTTCCCATATTTCAAAATGGTATTGTTGACATTTACTACTGATACTGCTAGACAAATTGGAGAGTAATTTTGCAAACATCATCGTGAAGTTAAATGCAAGATGCTTGTTTCATGAAGAAGAATCAAGAATAACATTCAACAACCGAGTTCTAGGCCACAAGGCTGTCTCTTACTACTGAAAAGAGCTTTTGTAGTATTTAACCAGAAAAACAAAGCATGGAAAGAATTGTTACTTTAAAACTAGTACTGACTTACGTTTACATTGACTTGATTACTAACTAGTACCAAATACTTGACTTTTCTACCCAAGTGTGATAGTAATGACCACATGTTTCAGGGATTACTCTGCAGGTGGAGAACAAAATGAGAAAAAATATCTAGTATCATGAATTAATTGGCAATCGGGGTCACTTTCCAGCCCAGTGCAGAGAAGATCACAGACCCTGATTAAACCTGAGGATATACATCTGTGATAGGCTTAAGAGAAATATTCTGCTGGGGGAAAAGATTGCACAGCGAACATGAAATGTTTGATACAAGTTAGTAAGTACCAACAATTGAAGAGCAAATTTCCAAAACTCACTCAATACATTTTTTGTGATTTTTTTTAGGTAACACTATTATTGGCATATTTTTCATTACATTATGTGTAATAGTATAACCGACCAAAACTCCAAAACAGTCGGTAGTACAAAGTTTATTATTAGAACTTTGCTGTGGTCCTTGATGTTTTTTATGCATGCGTGGCTGGCAGAAGTGATGTGCTCTTTATATGAGCAACATTATTAGTCTGCATGAGGAGATAAAGCCATACAGCAGTTAATCCTCTACTTAAATAAATTAAATAATTTTAAAAACATATATTGTCATTTCTATTGTTTGACATAACTGCAAGCAGACACGCTAACATTAAGTTGGAAAAATCCTTCAACCTCAAATTACACAGCTAAAGGAGGATAATCAAGACAAATACACAGAGTCATTCCAACAACAGGATAAATATAATTCACTTTGAGACATCACAAATGAGATAATAATAATAATAATAATAATAATAATAATAATAATAATAATAATAACAATAATAATAATAATAATACATTTTCTTTATAGGTGACTTTCACAGCACTCAAGGACACCGCACAAATTTGCAAAAGTAAGAACAGATGATAAAAAAAACAAAAAAATAACAAATGCAATAAAAAATACAATAGAGCAAAGAAGATGAAATAGAATATGCAATTTTAAACAAGTGTGTCTTGAGTTTGGACTTAAAATTATAAAAGGAAATTAATATTTCTAATATCTGGAGGTAAGGAAGTCCAAAGTTTGGGGGCAGCATAGCAAAATGCCCTGCTCCCCATAGTGACAAGACGAGGAGAAGGGACAGTAAGATGAATAGAAAAAGAAGATCTGAGGGAATGAGAGGGAGTGGCAATGTGAATAAGGTCAGACAGGAACGGAGGAGCAAGGTTATGGATGGCCTTAAATATATAGAAAAGAATTTTGAAACTGATTCATAATTTTACCGGAAGCCAGTGTAACCGCTGCAGAACAGGGGAGATTTGATAAGTAGAAGGGGTTTTAGTGATTATACGAGCAGCAGAATTTTGAACAAGTTGAAGCTTATAGAGAGATTTGTTAGTAAGACCAAAAAGAAGAGAGTTACAGTAGTCAATTCGTGAAGTGACTAGACTATGAACAAGAACAGCAGTGGTATGGGGAGTGAGGGAGAGGCGGAGACAATTTATGTTGCGTAAATGAAAATATGCGGACCAAGTGATGTTATTAATATGAGATTGGAAAGATAATTTGCTATCAAAGGTGGCACCCAGACTCTAACCTGAGGGGAGGGGAAGACATGAGAGTTGTGAACTGTAATGGAAAAACTATGAGTTTTAGAAAGTGTTGATTTGGTACCAATTAAGAGAAATTCCGTTTTATCACTGTTCAGTTTAAGAAGATTTCAGGAAAACCAAGATTTTAATTCATTAATGCGATCAGAAAGGGAAGAAGGTGGGAGAGTGGAATTAGGTTTATTAGCCAGATAGAGCTGGGTAATGAGGGGCAAATGAAAGTGGAATTTAGCAGAACAATACACTTTTATTTGGAACAGGATCTTGGTCTTTATGTCTAAGGTCTTCTTAAAGATATGCCCAAACCTTATAGAAAGTGTCAGATCTAGTGCCCCTCGGTTACGCCCCCAATGTAGCTCCTCCCCTGAGTACTAGTTCACAGCTCTGGGCACGTGGTAGGTATGTGTGTGTGTGTGTGTGTCATCAGGTGCCTAGTCAGCTCAGGTAAACACCTGAGCTGAGTTATTTTGTTAGCTGGGTTGCTTGGCACCTGTCCACCTGTCTTGTGTTTAGTTTAAATGAAATGTATTAGTGTGTTAAGTGTCTGTGTCGTGTGATTGGATGTTCTAGGATGTCTGTGTACTTATAAGCCCGCTGATCCCAAGGTTCTGTGCGTGGTCACCAAGCTCCTTCGGCCCACATTCGACGACTGGCTGTTTTGGAGGCTGGAAGGGAAACTGTGTTTTTTGTGCCCTTGTGAAGGACCGGCTGACTTCTACAGGCGAGGGGCTTCGTCTACGGCACACGAAACACCGCTGGATGCGTCAGCCGCAATCGAAAAAGTACCAGTGTGCTTCACTTGTCTTGCTTGTGTGTGTATGTGTCACAGGCGTGAACTAAAACACAGGAGCGGTCTCCCTGAGCCGGAGCACGAGTGGACTGTGAGTGAGAAAGGTTCCCAGCCTCCACAGCCCAAGAAGGATTAAGGGTCAAGTTGAAGTTATAGTTGTGTATTATGGTTTATGTATTTGGTGGTTTTTCTGTTTTGAAAACCTTGAATGTGAATTCATTAAAGAAACCTTATCGATTTCAAGTTGGAGTCCTGCCTGGGTGTCCAAACTCCCTCGACCAACGTGACAGTAGTGTAGTGATGCTCAGGTGTCCGGCTTGGGAAGCTGCGTAATTAAAGCCTTGTACAACCCCTGGCAAAAATGACCGAATCGCTACATTTAGAGGACGTTCCGCCAGCTTTTTTTACTTCGTAGCAAGTAAACAAATAACAAACCACTAAGATTTTTTTATTTAATAGCTAAACATTCTGACTCTGCGAAACATACTTTAGACAAATACAACTACATTGTTTTTATTAATGGCTTTTTTTTTTTTTTTATAGGTCAAATAGAGGGGGAAAAACTTATGGAACCAACCTCATTTAAGGTTGGAATCACAGTCATCATAATAGCAAAACACTCTCATGTTCGAGCTTTTGCTTACAACTCATTGTCATAACAGCCTGACATCATGCAGGTTTTCTCACTGGCGCTCCTTCCTAATCTTATGTTCCTTAAGGTCCATATCTGACTCTTAATTTCATGATGTCATTCAACACTTACCATGTTATGTTCTTCTATGGTCATAAAGTTTTAAAATCTAATTAGGGGATAATTGTCTGAGACCCGTGTGAGAGAAGCCTGTTTGCTGGAAGTGCGATGTTCGCACCACTGCTGAGAAGTGATGTTTCATGTTTTGACTGTGGTTGATCTTACCATAAGATGAACTTCAACTTGTGCCATCATAAACTCTAAGTGGAACTAATCACAAAGAAAACCATTGTAGTGATTCACTTCACATGGGAACCTAGCAATGTCAAAAATAAAGGAAATGCTCTTGTCATGTCCTTTAGTCTTTATATTCAAACATCGTTCTCAGCATCTGGCATTCATCAGTGAATGAGTCAGTGTGGAGATTCATTATTTTTGTTTGTTCTTGACATGTAGAAGACAAGTCCAATTTTTCAAGTGAGATGATAAAGCAGTGTTCTCTCCAGACTGGTTTGTTATTTGCTGTGTTCCTTTACTGAGCAAGGTGAAGTCTTCATGATCTCATTATGGGAAGATTGGAGTTTGAAGGTCTTTCTGTGTAGCATAGCTCCTTCAGAGCACATTTTGCTTCCAATATACTGATACTTTTGAAGATCTTCATTATTGGCATGCATTGTTGATCTCATTAGCTTTACTACGGATGAAACTGCTTGTTGATGAAGGGGTGTGTAAATTTAGAAGAGACAATTTCATAAGAGAAGACATTGTCACTATTTTTAGTTAGACACTGCCAGAAAGTTCAGGTATGTCACATTGGTAATGCCATTTTAGCATTATCGGCTCTATGGGTTGGGATTTTTCACGATCATTTTTCCACAATGAGCTTTGTTATTTACAGTAAGTGTAACTTAATATTACTGCAGAGAATCCTTCAGTAAAGTGAAAGTGACCATTCTGTCATACATGAACACACCACAGCACACAGTGTGAACAGCACGAAAGTCTTCTCTGTATTTAACCCATTCACCAAGTAAAGCAGCAGGAAGCCGGGAACGCAGCATCCGGGAGCAGCGTGTGGGTACGTTACCTTACTCAAGAATACCTCTGAGGTGTTACTAGCAGTCTTGGGATTCAAACCCACAACTTTCTGATCGCAGGACAAGCCCCCTAACCACTAGGCCACCAGCTGCATATTACTTGAAGATTCATTTGTTTACATTTGCGTTTACATTTACAGTATTCAGCAGACACTGTTATCCAAAGTGACGTACATCAGTGCTTTAGTAGTTCACATCTCTTCTTCATACCTGTAAAATGATACTTAAATACACACCTTAACAAACCCTGTCAAAAAGTGAAAAAAGTCAGAGGTTAATACACAAGTAAGGAAAAACAGTTAAGAGGGTAAGTGCCAAAGATTTTTTTTTAATACATAGGAAAAGATGTATAAGAGATAAGCGAGATATAAGATTTGCTTCTTTGCTGGCTGGCACACAATAACTAGTCCACTATTCCCATGAGTGGTGTATACAAGCGGAAAGTTATTGTTGTTTTCAGTTTTTCAGCACAACAATTGATTCCACAATGGGAGTTTGTGACTGGCTCCATAAAAATACTGAGACAATTTATCTCGGTTTATAAACTAATCCAGATTGGCAGGAGCAGTGGTTAGTAAGCAAAGGTAACTTGCTTTTCTTTGTGTGGAAACCCATGCTTCCATTGTTTGAACATGACTGGGGTTTTTGTTTGTTTGTTGCGTCTCCAAACCTCATAATGTGTTGAGCTGTTGTGGGGTGTCATGAACATGCCCACCAGTCAAATTGCTTTCTGGACTGTGTTAAGATAATCACCCTGTTGTTTTCCATCACTTGACCATGGTTCCTATTCCGTGTGAAATCTGTCAAATGAGATCAGCTGTGGGGTCACAAACACGATAGCTTTGTCTTGGTATGGAGCTGGTGCTGGTTACTGGCAAATTTTAGAATCAGCCACTGACTTAAGAGCTGAACAACTGTGTAACTGGAGGTGGGCTTGCTTAGTATAGAATCTGTCCATCATCTATCAACTTTAAAGGCATTTTTATTTGTATGTTTTGTTCAAATTTGCTCTGGTATTTATGAATCTCCTCTTATATTTCATACACACCTTGTTTTCTGGGACATGAACCACTTAAGATTCATGGTTTTGCAATTGTTTCTACCAATTTTTTTTGTTGTTGTTGTTCTATGTGGGTTTTCTTCTTTTTGACAACTGGCGCATTGCAACCTATAAATTCTACATAAGAATTCCCAGCCCTGAAACACATTCTATTACTAGTTCTTTCACTGGCTCTTTTCTGGGACCAGAGTCTAAAACGATTTTTCTATTATGGAAATGCATGGAATGGTCACACTCTCACAAAAAGAGAAAAGTGGTGGAAAAGGGGTCTCAGAGCATCTTACCATGCCAATCAAGCCTCAGGGTCTGGAGAACACCCCCCGCCCCGCCGGGGTCCCTTGAGTAGACGTGCTAGCTGGATTCCCCTGAGAGGATTTGTGGTTTTCTTGTTTTGATGGCTGTTTCGTTACCAAGCCACGAGAACGCAAGGGAGTTCAGCAGGAGAGGGCCGTCATGACATCACAGCATTAGGGGGGGATGGGGGGGGTTTGTGTGAGAAATAATCCCACAAAGCACCACTGGTCTGGCTTTTATGGAATTAAGAGTGCTGACAGGCTCCAGTGGAACACAAACATGTCGTGACGACTAACTTAGGACAGTTTGATGAAGTGCTTAGACATTTAGGTAGAGTTATCTTTAATTAGTTCTGGTAGTTATAATTTTGCTCTATTTCTAATATGTGATATTTTGCTTTGTAATACAAGGCACTCGTGTGCTTACAAATGTCTTGGACACACAACAGGACACATTATTGAACATGGAAGAATTTCTGATATGTCTCTTTGGTCTCCAAACTATGTTTTGTCATGAATACACACAAGAGGAGGACTGTCTGTCTGTCTGTCTGCCTACCACCTTCTCACTCTCTCATATATATCTCCATCCTTTCCTATCTGTAGGTCCTTACCTATATTGGTAGAGCTGACTAGCATGTGAATGTCCCCCGTATACCAGGTCTGACAAAAACAAGGAAAGTGGAAAGGAATGGACGTTTTGTGTGACTATTCAGATGGAGCCAGGGTTTTATTTTTAGTTCAAAAATGGATGTCAGCAAGAAGTTGTCTGTGTGTGGATTTGCAAGAATGAAGAAAAGATTATGAACAAAATGGAAAAACTGTAAAAAAATTAATTAATTAAAAAAAAGTGACTGTTGACACTTACCCGTAAAGAAAGAGGCAGAAAAAAGGAAAAGGTGAGGAGAGCTGAAGCCCTTAGTGCCCAAACTATGCTGAGAAGTTATTTAAGGTGTATAATATATATTTGTTTTGTCTTGTTTTAAATGTAATTTTAGTTGGAAAAGGTGTCATCACTGTTACTGATGACTGTGTTTTTTGATACAAAGCTGTATTTTTGTATAGGTCAGGGTTTTTTTTCCATCTGAAAGCATCAGAATTCAGTGTTACTGAGCTCCCAATCCTGATGGCAAGCCACCAGCAAACTCTGTTCAGTGAAGGGAGACAAGTGAACTGTATTTCAGAGATTGTCAGTAAACGGTGTTGGACACTGAAGTAACTGGACTTACAGCCGAATCCACAATTTCTTTGTTTTTATTTATTTGTTTATTTATCTTACTTACTTACTGGCCCAAGGAAGAAAGAAATCCAAACTTAACAAAGGATATAGGTGAACAATAGGTACAGTAAAAGGCTAATACTAGTGAATATAAACAATTGCAGTGGCTACACTTAACATACAGAACCAAATTCCACCCAAACTGTTTAGACAAATAGATACTTACATTTAATAGCTACAAAAGATGACTACCACATTTTTATTCCTGTGGAGTGTACAAATATGGTACCTGTGGCTTAGCTGTGGAATTATTTTCTTTTTTCCCCTATTATATCCTAAATCCCAGTGTAAACCTGAAACAAAATATAACATTCATTCATTCATTTTCTGTAACCGCTTGATCCTTAATAGGGTTGCGGGTACCCGGAGCCTATCCTGGAGTCTATGGTCACGAGGCAGGGACTTTATTTCGAATGACTGAAGAAAATGCTTTTTGGCAGAAGAGTTTATACCATGTGGCAACTTGGATTAGCTACACACTCAAACCCTTCCATTCCCCAGCACCAGTCATGAAAAGGGGGCTTTAATGTCCGCTCTGTATCTCAAACAATCAATCATTTTATATCCATGGTCAGAATCCTTTTGGTTCTTCTAATGGACGTCTTTAAATCTCTTTGTCCATCTGGTTGGAACTATTGAAGTGGCCAGACTATGGTGTCTTTAGTGCAGCACGCAGTGTTCACATACACATACCCCCAGAAGAACGTGCCATGATTGACTGAATGCACTTTTAATGAGTCATTTCTCCTGATAGTCTCCAGATGCGGTTCAGCTATACAATGCCGTGTCTTGCTGTTGTTTAGGCTTTATGTGCACATCAAGATCACTCGGGTTTCTTTGTTATTCCTTCTCGTAACTGTGATGATTACTGCAGCATATACATCGTGGTAATTCTGGATGTAATTGCAGTTCACACTGTTCATTTTTGGCTTGTATTTGGTCCATGATTTGGATAACTGTCAGGTCATGATGAGGCTCCAGTCCGGAGATATGCTCTCTCTCTCTCTCTCTCTCTCCCTCTCTGAACCCAGCTCCATTCCACTAATCTGTCCACATCTCCACTAAGACTGTTAAATACCCAATCAAATTCATCTAAATTCTAAACACATGACTCTAATTCACCAGTACAAATGCACCCACTGCAACGTGTTAATCATTGTGAAGTATTGCCAGTGTTTCCATCTCCATACCAAGGATTCTTGTTTTGTCTTATGTCCAGTTTTTTAATTCTCTTGCCTATTTATCTCAACTCTGATTCTTGCCTACCGCTGTCTTTTCTGTTTGCTCATTGGATTGCCATATTAGACTTTGTCCAATCATGATAGAATACTTCACCATACTATGCACCCAGTTGAGTTTAGGGCATATCTGGACTGCTAAGCACAAGCTCGCCTCACTCAGGCCGCACTTGCACTGCAACAGACCACAACCATACAGCATGTGGTCAGTACAGGCCCCCTTGAGTCCGCCAAGGCTCGGGCCGTTTCAGCTAACTCGTCTAGTGATGCACTAGTTGCGGCACTGCCTGTATAATAATAAGAATCTCCAGGAAATGCAGGTATTTTTTAATGTAATGTATACTGTACATCAAGTCAAGTAAGTTTTATTGTCATTTCAGCCATGTACACACACTACACAGTGAAATGAAACAACGTTCCTCCAGGGCCCTAACAAGAACAAAAACAGAACACCACAAGACTACATAAGTGCAGACAGGATCAAACTGTTGCCTTTTGCCAGATGGGAGGAGGGAGAAGAGGGTGTGTGAAGAGTGTGAGGGGTCATCCACAATACTGGTGGCTTTACGGATGCAGCCTGTGGTGTAAATGTCCATGACAGAGGGAAGAGAGACCCTAATGATCTTCTCGGCTGTCCTCGCAATTCTCTGTAGGGTCTTACGATCCAAAACAGACCAATTCTCTTACCAAGCTGTGATGCAACTACAGAGACCACATGAGTAGCTCCCGGACCTGTTCTAAAAATAGCACAACTGACCAGTGAGCGGCATCTAACGTTTAATCATATCCTGTTGCTATTCTTCTTTAAATCTCATTTGCATTTATATAGATTTGAAAATGACAATATCTAAAAAAAAAAAAAAAACATGTTTACTATAAGTGAAGTTTAGGTAAACTCTGTTCTAGTGTATCGAACTGGTAGCCGTTCATATGGCTCAGTACCTGTGAAGTAGCTCTCAGTTTCAAAAAGGTTGGTGACCCCTGCTCTACAGTCTCTCTGCTATCCTCAGTTTCTGCAGGAAGTAGAGATGCTGCTGAGCTTTCTTGACGACGGAGCTAATGTTGAGTGTCCCTGTGAGATTCTCCATGATCGATGTTCAGCAGAGAGTGATCACATTGTGCCTTCCTGAAGTCAACAACCATCTCTTTTGTTTTATTCACTTTCAGAAACTGTTTTTTGGCTCTTCACCAGTCCATTAGTAGCCATTGCACCTCCTCTTTGTACGCCACCTCATCATTCCTGCTGATTAATCCCACTACGGCCATGTTATCAGCAAACTTGATGTGGTTTGATCTGTGCATTGCTGCACAGTCATGGGTCAGCAGCATGAACAGCAGAGGGCTGAGGTGGTGCTGGAGACGTTACCTCCCAATCTTGACTGACCAGTCAAGAAGTCCAAGATCCAGTTATAGAGAGGTGTTCAAGCCCAGCAGTCTCAGCTTCCCAATCAGATACTGAGGAATGATGGTGTTAAATGCTCTGAAGTCTATGAACAGCATTCAAACATAAGTCTCCTTTTTGTCCAGGTGGGTGACATCAGTCTGAAAAAAATTGTAACAACTGAGATGGACTTATCTCATCTCACTTTGATAGGAAAAGATAGAGATTGGGCTATGGTTCTATGGAACAAGAAGAGTGGAAAACAGCATTTATTACCACTAGAGATCATTACAAATACTTAAGCATGCCCGATAGAATCTGTAATGCACCTTCTGTCTTTCAGTCGTTTATTGATGAAAATGACATGGTCTTTGTTTGTGGTAGAGTATATCGATAACATACACTTTTTTTTCACCCAACTTGACTACCTACCAACTCAGGTTCACTAAGTATTCCAATGGTTGAACAAAAAAACTCAAGTAGTATGTGACTGGCCCATAGTCCAAACAGATCAGCAACATACTTTCGGGTTTGTAAACTACTACCACTGTTTCATTAGAAATTTTTGTCAAGTTGCCACACCACACACAGCTATCTTGTTAGGAAATTGTCCTGGTCCCCCGAGCTTCTGAGGTTTACACCACCATTTTTGTTTTGCTCAGGCCCAGTATTACAACAACCTGATCCTGACCTATCCTTTGAGGTGGAGGCACATCTCTGAAGTTAAAGTGAGGGCAGTCTTATCTTGACGACAGGGTTTGCAACTTCTCACACAAACTCTCTCCTGCTCAGTGTAATTATGATGTTGGGGACAGGGAGTTACTAGCTATTAAATTAGCTTTTGAGAAATAGAGACACAGGGAGCTACACATCCTTTCACTGTTCTTATGGATCATTGTAATTTCAAATACCTTAGAGAGGCAAAAAGACTGAACCCCGGAAATGTGGGCCCTGTTCTTCACCCACTTTCAATTTTCTCTGATCTATAATCCTGGTTTGAAAGGTATAAAAGCAAATGAACTGTTATGACAGTATGGGAATAGGAAAGAACCACAACCTCTCACGCCTGTCCTCCTACCTACCTGTGTTCTGGCTCCTGTTAGAGGGAAGATAATGAAACTAACTGAAAATGCCAATCAAGAGGGAAGAGTTCTGGATAATACCTCACAGGGTACATGATTCATACTTGTGGCTCAGCACAACACTCTCACGCAGTGGGCCCCCCTTAGCTCCAGGCACCAAGGGTTCACAAAGACTCTGAATTTACTAGTGTGTTTTTAGTGGTCCTAAATCAAGGAGGACATAATCAGTTTTGTATTGTCATGCCTTGTCTATGTTCAAGTCTCCCCATCATCCACCTGCAGGCCAACTAGAACCCCTTCTCATTCCCTTTATTTAACTGTAGTTTTCATTATAGGCCTGCCTGACTCAAATGGATGTGTTGATAGATCGTGTTCTGGAAATTTGCAGCCTCATGCCTCTTGCAGGCCTGCACACGGCTGGGCACTCATAATCTTGGAGGACATTTACCACCAAAACATCCAAGCAGACCACAGATGCAGACCGGCACCCCTAAGTACACTGGCCCCTTGAAAGTTCTTTGCCAGGTAAACACAGTGACTTATTCCCTGTTATTACCTTCCAGGTACTGTATCACCCACACCTTTCATGTTTCCCTGCTAAAACCAGTCCACTGAAATCCCCAGCATCAGCCAGGGAACAGCACCCAGTCCTCTGGACTATGTTGTGAAGGAACTGATAGATTTCTGCTGCAGAGGTGGCCATTTTGAGTATCTTGTTGATGCAGGGACATGCCCCAGAGGAACAGTCATGGGTACATGCATCGGACATCCTAAACCCTGCACTAAATTGGGGCACCTGGCACCTCGTCTATGGGGTTGCCCACCTGGTCACCCAGGTCCTCATCCACCTCTGTCTGTTCTGTTTGCCTTTTCGATTGACATACCAAACTATGATCTGCTTGGACTATTTGATTAAGTTCTCATGCTTGTCACATTGGATCTGTGTGCCTGTTGGACTGTTTACAGGTTTTGAAATGTTATTCGCTATTCTCTGCTCATTGGAATAAACTTGTTTTCCGGTTTGGATTTGGGTCCATTCTGTTTCAGTCATGACAATAACAGTGTACTGAGAAGTGTTACTTTAGTTTATTTATCTAGGAAGTAACATATGCTTTGGTGTGAGGGTCATGGTGTTGTGTTAGTTTAAAAGTTAGTGTGAAACTGAGCCAGTGAATTTTTTCTCTCTCTCTCTCTCTCTCTCTCTCTCTCTCTCTCTCTTTCTCTCTCGCTCTCTCTCTCTGTCTCTCTCTCCAGAAAAAACTTAAAACTACTCATATGATAAAGTACAACCCCAAATCAGAAAAAGTTGGGACAGGGTGGAAAACGTGAATAAATAAATAAAGCAGTAATTCACAAATGTCTCTTAACTTTTATTTCATTGCAGACAGTATGAACACAGGATCATTCATGTTTTTTTTGGTCAACATCATTTGATTTGTTAATAAACATCCATTCTTGCCATTCAGGCTTGCAACACATTCCAAAAAAAGTTGGGATGGGGGCAATTCAGGGGTAGT
>JBBJLS010000018.1:9794764-9821439 GCA_037577275.1 Bryconaethiops microstoma
AGAGAGAGAGAGAGAGAGAGAGATAGAGAGAGAGAGGGGGGGGGTACCAGCAGAAGAAAGAGGGTGTGTGAGAGAGAGGGAAAGTGGGATGGGAGTGAGAGGTTTCCTTCAGGGCTGAAGAGCTGCAGTGTCTTTGCTTATCTCAAATAGCTGCCCACTTATGGAGTGTGTGTGTTTGTTCCCATGTGACCCTTAAGGATCAGAATCACATGCTATACTCTCTCTGGTGTTTGGGTTTCAGCAAACTCTACAGCTATTAGAATTGCATTCTTATTCGGGATCAGCAAACAACAGCACTCAAATTAGCCAGTAAACAGACAACACAAACAGAGCATGGTGCCAGTTTAGAGTATGAGCAGCACAAAGCACTGTCTTAAACAGCAAGCATAAAACTAAGAGGGTGTTAAAAACTTCCCTAGTACTGCCTCTGAAGACTTTACACAACAGTCAGTCCAGACCACACAGTCTGAGTGACTGTAAAAAGGGTTCTGACCATTATCTGTTGTCTGATCATTTTTGGTAGGAGAAGCTGTGTACATGGAAAACACGTAACAAGCATTTAGCCCATGCCTTCGGCTAATTAACAGTCATGGTTATTAAGAATCATTATGCTTGATAACACTCTTACTCTCGTGTTGTGTTGCATAAGTAGCTGCACAAATAGCACAAGCTTGAAAGGTTAAAAGTTCTTTTAATGATTGAGGTCACTGCGTTTTATGAGGAGAGACTGGAAGATCGAAAAGGATTATTATAATGACTTTGGTACAAAATGCAATGTTATTTTCTGTCTTAATGAAAAGATTTCACAGTCTGCTAACAGATGCAGAGACACTGTATATGTGCGCTTCTGGTACATCAATAAAAGGGGTATGCAGTTAGATGCAATAAGTCTTGCAAAATCATATATCTAAAGGAAATCTGTTTATTAAAGAAAATAAAATGCATGAAGATTAAATATTGATTGTCAGCTCTTCCAAGACAGACTCGAGTCCTTCTGGCTCCAGCCAGGCCATGAGGGAGAAGGAATGAGGTTCTGTGTTTGGCGAAAGTTGTCTGGCCTCTTGTTTTACAGGCCTGCACTTTAGACCCAGCCGCAGTGCCTATTTTACAAGCGCGGCGAACAAGCCGGAGCAGAAAGCAATTACCAGGCCGTGTCTCTGCAGTGTCCTCGGGAGAGATTACTTGGTTGGAGGCAAGGTCTACACAGCAGAGGATGCTATTCCTGGGAAAACGCAGGGCTTTACCACCTGCTGAGGAAGCTGCCTGTGTTACCAGAATCCGCTGATGGAAAGCTGTGATATAAGAGATATGTTCTGAGGAGTCGACAGTGCTCACTGTTCACAGTGGTCTCGACTACCTCTGATTAAGGCTAATAGATAGCTGGATTTGAGTGAGGAGGTTATTTTATTGCTGGAAATTGTTCGCCACTGGAAATAAACAATTGAAAATATTCAATTTAGAGTAAAGAGATGGAGAATGTGTCTGTGTGTGTGTTTGTGTGTGTGTAAGAGAGAGAGAGAGAGCGAGAGAGAGAGAGAGGGAGAAATGAAATCAGAAGCCGAGAAGGAGTGATTTATTGCCATTTATTGCTGTTGGCACTCTTTCTTATGCATGGACGATTATCCCTGCATATCCTCCAGGAGATTTGCTTTCCTGCTGAGGTTACACCTAGCCTTGATCTAACATATCCCTGCCCAGCTAATCAAGGTCCTCTGGAGCATCTGAAGGTTTGAGCTGGATGTGTTACACATGGCACTGAAAGTCGACTCTGCAGCGGAATAATTCTGGATTAAATGACAGCGGGTGGGATGCATGCATAAACTGACAGAAGGATGGGCAGCAACTCATGACATCAGCCCAGGCGAGCGAACTGTGAATTCTTTTTATAGCAGCACACAAAGTGGTCTCATGAAGGTCCTTACACTGAGCATAATGTTAAAACAGTCTCTAAAAATCTCCTTTACGACAACATTAATTTCTGCAGGGGTCCTCATGAGGCTTTAAAAGTATGTTAGACCCAAACAGATTATGATTAAATATGGACATTTAAAGCCTATAAAAGGCATTCCATGCTTCTTATTTCAAGCCTGCAACATACATTAACATAGATTTGAAACCATGTAAAGCACTTTACCAGGCACTATTTCAGAAAAGAGTCCGGAGACAGATCAGCTGCGGCGGTTTTCCAGTTCTAACAACTACATAAACCATGGTTAGACCACCATTTATATTTGCAAAACTGGTTACACTTATTGAAAATTTTATATTGGTTTGTTATTTTCTCTGTCAGTTCCAGATTATGCTGGTGGTTATTTGGCTAAAGTTGTATCAAAAAGGAGAGGTCATCTGGCTACCTTGATTCAATAAGAACAACAATCTGATGGTCACTGCAATATCAAAATGTAACAATAAAACAAGCATTTAAACCCAAACCATAAAGGTTCATGGCAGTTCTATTATATAAAAATGAACTTCCAATTGAAAATGTATTCAGAAATATTTAGGACCACAAGGATCTGCAGGATTCCCAATGCTGTAAGGGTATTGTCAAAAACTTTATCGCATATCCCATGTCCTCTAGAGAAATTACATAGATTAGGGCTGGCCAATGGGCCAAAAACATGTCATGAGGATGTCTGATTTGACCCACTGTTGCCTAGTCCATGCCTTCTGTCCTTGCCAAGTGAGAAAACAAACATGCTGTTAATGCCTAATTCTGAAAAAGCATTTTTCTATTAAGAATCTATTTTTGAAGACACAGCTCACCAAAACACTACATTTTGGTCCCTCTAGATTAAATGTTTGGGCACCTCTGAGAGGACACTTAAGTGTTGGAAGGTAAAAGGATCTGACCATTTTATTTCTTACCAGAGTTGAGAGTAATGTGATACAAAGCATCACTTTATAGTGGTGTAATTACTTCACGGGTAATGTGATTTTAAAACACTGCAATGTGTAGTGATGAAATCCTTATAATCACATTGCAATTCCTTATTAGAACATGATTATTTGCCTTACTCATATGTTTATAAGAAAATGAGATTGCATGCAATGGTGGATGAGATGCTTAGAAATGTGGAAATGTTACGATTATTTTAAAATTCTTCCACCACTGTAAATTCAGTAATCAACCTGTCAAATCAAATAATCAGACAAAATTTCAAGGTTTCCAATACCATTAGCCTGATTAATCATTTTAACCAAACCTAATTGGATATCTAGCTCAGAAAAACGGGTGGTATATTGACACGCTTTCTCGGACTGTTTTTTCTTTCGAAATTATCTACTGAAAGGACTTCTTTTAATCATTCTTGTGCTTTGTAATTGGTGCAAATTTGGTGGAGTGTGGGTTTTAGAGAGTAGAAGTAGTGACATTACTTTTTTAAGAAGAAGTAAAGTAATCCATTACAGTTTAAGAGAGGCATTTTAAATGGACTACTTTTATGAGTTCCACGTCCTCTATAAACAACAGCAAGAGACACACCTTAATCTCTCTGATACCCTGTCAGCCAATGAAAGACACACAATTAGGTTTTTAGTCACTGTAGTTTCCGTGTAAACTGATGGGGACCGCCTCCTTTGTTCAGACAGACTGACAGAAACTGGTTCCTTTGTCTGTATATACAAGTCATACATTGTTGAGTCTCGTGAACTATTGCACAGATTACCCTGCAGTGTCAGACACAATGGCAAAGCAGCAGACACAATGCTAGATGTAAAAAGAACAATTTAATGGGCTTTGAGCATCCTTTATAGACTATTACAGAAAATCAGACATAAATGCTCACTTTTCATCTTTGCAAAGCCATCTAACTAAAAAGGCGAGACAGGCTTTCATAAAGGAGCCTTCACTGTCATGTGTATTACTCATAAGCATTGTGCAGTAAAACTATTGGAGCTTGTTCCAAGTTGTGCTGAACACGTAAAAAATGTTGGAAGAACGTCACTGAGATGCAATAAGCAAGTAAGACAGGAATAAAAAAGTAATCTTTTTAAGCTTAATAAGTAATCTTAAAAATCTTAAAAAGAACTGGTTATCGAAGAATATCAGACTGATTATTAAATAGTTATCTGCTATTTGTATTCTTATACTTCAGAAGGAAATTTGATATTTGGCAACTTATTTTAGTGATGACTTCCTTGAAGATATACTGCAAATATATTAATTTTGATACAAAGCATAAAACACTTTACACAGAATACATGTTTGAAGACACATCCATTTTCCATCAGAAATCAAGAGAATTAATACTGAGATTCTGTGCTTCTGGGGAGAAGGGGTTTCCATTAAATGTTGGCACATTACTGTGAGGATTTGATGCCATTCGGTCACAAGAGCATTATTGAAGTCACATACCAACATGATTAGTTCTTCTTCACAAACTCTGCTCAACCCAAAAGTGTTCCATCAGCTCATGTGTGGCTGCTCCTCAACATCCTGTTCTAATGAGTTTCTAATGCTTGTTTTCAGTATAAGCAGTGTGTGCAACTGAATTCCTGAATCTTAGAGTAGCTGATTTCAGTGGTCCAGGTATCTAATCAAATTATCTGGTGCTATTAGTCATACAGTACAAAGAGTATGTATGAATATACTTTCCTTCCCATGTTATTAATATTGAAATATTCAGATGTAGTTTCAGCACGAGCGAACCCAGCATTAGCTGATGTAACAGTCACATAAGATGAGAACCCTAAGTGACATCCAACAAAATATCCCATAAAATCGAATCAGATAAACTTTGCAAATATTTCACATCATTCCAAAATACTTTGCGGAGTGAGCTAGCTGAGCAAAGTGTGTTTAATATGGTTTTGGACATATTACTTTATATGCATAGTATTTGCACCTGTATGGCAAACCTTTTTTAACTGAAGGTCAATAGGCATTGATTCATTTTGACCTGAGGTACTTCAGTGTACACTTGTATGAATAAAACTAACACGTTGAAATTCGAATTATTACATATTCCAATTAAGCTCAAACAATTTCCTCCGGGATAAATAAATTTTCTGATTCTGATGAGTGAAAATGGAATTGGCCATATATGTCTCATAAAAACATATGTCTCACATGTTCTAAATTTGGAGAACAAATGTGTCATTGTAGTCCAGAGGAAAAAGAATAAGGTTTCATGTTACAATTGAAAGAACTATCCAAAAAAGAAATTGGTAGAGTGGGAATGGGAACCCTAACTGCTTACCTGGAGCTCCAGGTGTGATTTCCTCAGATGTTTCATCAGAAATATGGTTTCGTTCATGGTTGTGGGTTGATCTCTAATGTACAGCTACTCTTTTAGCAAATCCATTTCTATGATTATATTACCATTTAACCGCAGTAACTGTTCCTACGTTGAGGCAATAAGAAAAAAAAAGTTCTAAAATGCAAATGAAGCAACATTTTTAAACAGGCTGCTAAATATGTACTGATGCTTACCTACTGCTTTAGCTGTTTAACTAACAAATGTTCGCTCTTATTTATCCAATTTGGAATCTGAGCTAGCTGGCTGAGGCTTCTGCTGAGCCGGCTGGAATTTAACACTATTCCGATAAAGGTCAGTAACCACTGCGCTCCAAGGCTACCGGGGTGTAAATCATGTGTATACTCCTCTATGTGGGAAATCCAGAGGCTAATGAAGACACCTTACATAAACAAAAAACATAAAGAGGCAAATTATGAGAGCACTAATCTTGCAGTGCCCACACAGTACCCTGGTGGCAGGGTCGGAAAACCAGTTAGCCGAATAGCCAAAAGCATGAGCTAAATGCAAAATCTGGTGATGTTCTTACGCTTTTGTGTCTGACCTTTATTTGCTACTTGAATGCGATACAGAAAGTTTGGAACTTTTTCATATGGCCTACCGGCATCTTTAATTTATGAATAGTAAATGTTTCATGATTTCTTGCCAGAAAGCTCAGCTACTTTTCTAGTGAGGGCAGCAAAAAAAAAAAAAAACCCTCAAAAAAACATTCTGCCAAATGACTGAAAATGAACACAATCTCTCGTTGAGCCAGAGCAAACAGTGTTGTACTGCATGAACCGGGTTACACGAATGCTCCCCAGCTCCCTAGACCGCTGCAGTTTGGTTTTGAAATGGTGATGATAGGTGTGCTATTGATTGAACATTTCTGTGGACTAGCTCTCCTGTTTTATTGCAGCTCTCCTGAAGCACATGGCTCTCAGCGGTGACCTTGCCTACTATGCCTTTCAAAGCGACGAGTGTCATACAGTGCTGTGTAATTGCTTAGGTAGGATGTTCAACAAAGATGCATAGTGCTGCAATGTACTACTTTCAGAGTTTGTCTTCAGCGTGGCCTTGGGACTTTTAGGGGACAGGCACTCGGATTTTAAAAAGGACATTTTTTAAATATGAACATAAAGTCATTTTGAAGTAAACCACTCGTACCAGCAATGTTTATTGTACATTGCATAAGCACAAAAATCCATTTAATTGTTTATTTTAGCCTAGAACTGCATTTCTTAATCCTGCTCCTGAGGATCCATTATCAAGCTCTCTAATGAGTTCCAAGGCAGGGAAGAGTTCAATTATTCCCAACTATTTCCTGCCCCGACACACCTGACCCAGCTAATTAAAGGTTTCATAATCAGTTGATGAGCTGGATCAGCAATTTAATAATTACCTTGCTAACATGTCCTTGTTCACTTATCCAGCCGAGCAAATGGGCCGCCACAGATCTGTGATGATAGTGTGACATCGTCATGAATCTAAAATTTCTCATCGTGAGATTGCTATAAGAATATTGTAAGATGATTCAGTCTATTTCTAGATGTGTTTTTGGGTTGTTAGTAATTCCATGTAGTGCTGCTGTGTTATTCCACTGACATATTATTTTACTGGTTTTATCAGATACATTTATTTGCTTTAAGAATGATTTTTTTAAAGGAGGCAAAAACATCTGGCAAAAGAAAGACATGATTTAACTACATACAATTACTTCAAACAAGTACAGATTTCCAGAAATATGTAGAACATATAGTAGGTATAATATTTTTAGTACAAGCTCATAATGAGAGATATTAGATCTATTGACTAGATTTACGATCATTTCACTTGCTGCAATATCATTTTTTTTCAGCTTGCTTAAACCCCCGTTCAGGGTTGCTGAGGCATAAAAGTATAACATAGCCAAGAACTGTCCAGACATATTTAAGTAAAATAAGGTTTTTGAGGATACAAAAGACCAACACACACGTGGACACATACACCCACACACTCTGCGTTTAGGTGCTGTTGGAGAATGATGGAGTGTAATGGGAGTAATTACAGGAGAAATACTTTCATTTCCTTACACCTAATAATGTGACTCATAAGTAGCTGTAAGAATAAGAATAATGTGGGCACGCACAAACAAAATTTGCCTTTACGGCGTTACACGTTCTAGCTTTATGCCACTGCTTTGAAAAAATGAGGTGCAACAGGCCACAAACAAATGGTCATGGTAATGAATGTGAGATGTTGCCAGTGAGGCTTTAAACTGCCGACTATTAAGCTCATGAATTGTAACATAATGGCTGAATTTGCTGTTTAATGAGAGAACGGTTTAATGCCTGCTTCTGAAATGGACAAAATGCCACTGCACTATATCACTCACTGTACTCTATCTCTCTCTCTCTCTCAGCTTGGTTGCTTGTGCTAGCGATTGTTACAGGAGATTTTGTGTTAGGCTTTTGGAGCTGAATAATGCAGTTTCTAAAGCCTGCATTCTGATAAGAAATGAATAAGGTCAATTATGCAATACGCTTCCATGAAATAAATAAATAAATTTCTCTTTCACTGCTGAAATGTTTCACTTTTTGCAAGATTTCAATAAAGCAAAGGTCAAAGTCACTACACCAAGCATAGATTTACAACTACAATTGAACTGCTATTATTTCTGGTGTTGTCTTCTTTTTTTAATTGGGGAGGAGGATAAAAAGTCATAGAAAGAATGAAGTATGTTATGAAGCAACATCTGTGACTATATCTCAGGCAGCCAAAGCAAGTATCAGATGGGATCAGATATCTACATGGCTTTCGTGCGGCTCAGCATTTAAATAAAAATGTGCAACGAAACATGAATGAATTAGAAGTGTATCACCAGCAGCACAATAAATCTATTCCTGAAACAGCATGGAGGCGAAGCTGGAGGTAAACTTGTGCTGGAAGCTGTCTGGGGGCTTGGATAAGGTTGCACATAAAATGTGCACATCACTAAAGCACAGTGACCTGTATATCATAATTACACCATCAAAGTACAGAGCGTACTGCTTAAATGCAGGCAGGAATCAGGCACTGGCCTACCTTCAGCAACTCCACTGGCAGAAGCGGCTTTGAAAAAGTTGGGTTGGGTAGCAGGAGCTTTTCTGGGCCTGGGAGAGATGTGATGATGAGTGAACCTAGAAATACAATTAATATTGTTGGATACTTTGTTAACACTGTAAAACAGCAGCTTTAGTATGCACTCCATGTAGGATTTAATTAGCCTCCCACTTTTTGTAATTAGTTGTTCCTTCATTCGGAGCAGCAGCCTGGCCAGCTGTGCCAGCTTGTGCTGAGTTTGAACGCACGAGGGAAAGTACAAGTCACTGGAAGTTGTCATAACATCAACTTAATAATGCCAAGTTTTTATCTATCCCTTCAAATAATGTCAATTCAGTTGTTTTTATGCACTGGTGTCTCTTGGCAACACCCCAGCTTAAATGAGCGGAGAAAGGGGAGCCAGCGAAAATATTCGGTAAGGCAGCACTGGGGAAGAGCATAACGCAGGGTAACTACAACACAGATTTTTATGTTGTCACACAGATTCAAGTCAGATGTGATTTTTGCCATCTTCTCATATTACCATAGCAATGTCATCTGAGAATTTTGACAGCTGACAGACATTTCCTGACATTCACCTTGAAGATTCACCTTGTTTCAGGATGATAAAAGCACATTTTTTCCAATTCTCTTTAACACCACCAGTTCTTTTCACAGCGAAAGCTAGCCAGGCTTAAGAAGAGCCTCCACATGGCGAGGTCAGCTTTAACACAGTGTTACAGTTATATCACCCAGTGCAAACAATTAGAGAAGTTCATTCAAATGAATATGCTAAAAAATTGTCAGCATTTAAGTCACTTTACACTTGTCATAAGTATTTTGATGCTAATATTTTTGTGTATTTAGGTGGGAAAGCTCATCTAGTTCATCCAGTATGTTGTGTTTAACCAGTCTATTCGAGTGAAAGGTACAACTAGCTCCACCTATGAGGCAGGCTGTGATATCATGCCATTTTTTACATGTTACAGCTTTATACCAATGGGTAGATACTTTTTCATTTCTAAAAGCACTTGTCAAAAATCTTGTACCGTAATCTTGAACAAATAATTTTTTAATTACTCTGTGAAAACCATGTGTGTGTGTTTTACTCTGAAAACCAAAACAGGGCAGAACATGATTTGAAGTGATTCTGAGGCTTGAACTGATAGAAAACACACACACACACACACACACACACACACACACACACACACACACACACACACACACACACACACACACACACCTCCTTCTTGTCTTGACCAGCATGGGAAGAGGGCTATTTCTGGAAGGATGGTGGGTAGACCAGTGGGATATGGGATAGCACTGTGAAGCCGCCCCTAAGTCCTTTATGATTTAGACACACTGCTGCATATTAGACGGAGTCTTATCTCCTAGGAACATGTAGGGACACCTTCCCCATTTAATGTCCCCACACAGCGAAACAGCTCCAGTCCTGTCTGCCTTACCTACTGGCCATGAATACAAAAAGCATTCAGCAATAAATAAATTAATAAAAGTAATGTGAGGGATTTCCACACAGACCTGAATAGTTCTTGAAGCCGAATCTTCAAGAATGTTTTTGATGTGAGAAAGGACGCCGGCAAAGGCAATTCTAGTATCAATTCCAGCTGTCATGAGCCCTCCAGTGATGGCTGCCACAAAGTGAAATGGGACCTGATTGGTAGTGGTGAAGGCTAATGCCAGGAAAATATGAGCAAAGCAAGGGCTTCAGCACCTGTCTGTGGATTCTGTTGTCACACCTGAATGGTTATGGTATGATTTGTTCAAAGGAATTTACAGCTTTCAAGTGGTTTTCCAGCCTAGAGCTAATGCCAGTTTTCAAATACCAATGGCTTAGCACCAGGGGTATGCAGAACCGTATCCCGAACTGTGGATGGATACTTCCGGGTGCATGGTCAAAGATGTTTGGGGTGCTTCAAAATCTGACCTTTTAGGGGATCTTCAGATGATGCCTTTTCAAACACTTTCATGTATGTCTATGTAGCAACACAAAGAGCATCGGAAAAACACCATTTTAGCCTTTTGCCTTCACATTTGTAAACCTTATATTAAAGCCATACCTCCTTAAAGCCGACCAGTCAATAATGAGAATAGCCTCTTGTCACTCTTTCAACATGAAGGGAACACGAACATTCCACAGATGACCACATTCATGCCTCTAGTTTTAAAAGGTGTTGTCTGAGGTGTTGTCTATTCACCTTTATTACAGATAGTGTTACATGCTTTCACACGTGGTGCGCATGCATGAGTGATCAGTGAGTGTGATATTTATAACTAGATGAATATATCTAGATGGCGTTGTATTCTGGTCCCTTCTGCATGTCAAATGCTCAGGAGGATTCAATAACAGTAGACTTAGGGTAGTTATCAATTCAGAACCAGAACAGAGGAAAACGTTATTGGACCGTAGCGGGTGCAAATTGCAAATTGCAATCTCCGCTGAGTCTGGTGTGCAGAACTGGCAGCTGCGCTTTTCCCCACGGAATGCGTTGGTTCATAAAACAGTAACATGATGGGTATTTATGCATTTTACCTTTTCGAATTTTAATGACTATATCATCTAATATTTGTTGCAGCCCTATATTTAGTATTTTTACACACAGTGTGGTGACATAAACTGATCAAACTGACATAAATGCTATTTTTTGAACTGTAGCCAAATCATTTCATGGTTTAAACAGGTAAGAAAGTTTTGGTTGGTCTCTCACTAAAAGGACCTTCCAGAATGCCGTCCCAACTGTGTGATTATGTTGGCTGGATAGGTCAAGCCCAGGTTCTTTCAAAACCAACCCATGTAAGGTCAAAGGTTAAATCCAACCTCCCGTGGCACATGCAACGCTATCATCACCTACAGTCTCTCCAGTACCCATAGCAACCAGGGCTGGTCTCCATGGTAACGGCAGCAGCAGCAGTGCACGGTGTCCTTGATGTGAAGATGGAGGAGAGATATGAACACAAATTGTTCCTTGAAAAGTCTCCCGCCCCCTCCACACCCTCTCAGCTCCTGCTTCCCAACTCCCTCTGGTCAGCTCGACACACACTTGCTCTGGGGAGAGAATTTGAGAGCAAGAGAACAAGGGAGAGAGAGAGAAAAAAGGACAAGTGTCTCTTTAACCTGCAGAGGCAAGCAGGGCTGTCTGTATTACATTCAGGGGCTTTTCTACTCTGTCACACTGTGTCCAAAGATATGTCGTAACATATCAACAGGATTTCCATCCACCATAACACACTAGTGATTCACAGATTTACTGTAGACTGTAATGTGCAAATGAGGCCTGTTTTCCATGGACATGCCAGAAACTAAGACTTGTGGGTTTGCACAAGCTTATTTCTTGAAAAAAGTATTCAAATGGGATTCAACAAAGCAAGCAACATATCAAATGTAAGTGGCAAAGATCAGAGGTATGGGAGGAAAAAGTAGCCCGGCATACTAAAAGTAAACATGTTCATGTTACAGACATAGTCCAAAATATAGGCATCTTGAAGGCATCTCCAAAATGTTGGCATTTTTCGGCAGTATATTAATTTCTAAAGCTCTGCCATCATTATCACCATCAGGACACTGATGCGATGGCTTGGCCAGGCTCTCTGCTACCTGTTAGCTCTGACTCATTTGCCACGTGCAAGCTTATAGCTCCAAACTCACACACCAGACACGCACATGATTGCTATAGGGGTGAAGGGCCTTAGCGTTGTCACGGGGGCTCTTTCAATTGAAAATACTTCCTTTAAAGCAAATGTACCCACGTAATTGGGTGTAAGCCAACAGTTCATCTGCATTTCACAAACAAACAAAAACATCACATTTCTTTTTTTTGCCATGGCCCAAACTGCGGTGCCTACCACACTTGGTGATTGAGAGGTATATGCATCTCAAGTTGACAGAACAACAGAGGGTCCTCCCTTAAAGAAACTGCGTGCTGACACATCCCACAACGGTTGCTGAGAGACAGCTAGACAATGCTACAATGAATAAATAGAGAACATAAAGAAGTAAAAAAGAGAGACCTTGAAGACACTATGTCCCTTCCCACGAGTTGCACTAACTCTCTCACTCATTTTCTCCTTCTCTCTCCATTTCTTTCACTCTTTCTCTCACTCTCTCTGTGGGTGGCATGGGGCATGAAGCAGGCCTTTGTGAGTGTGCTTCATTCCAAACACACCGACCCAGCCAGGGAGTGGAATGCACATCATCAGGAGCTGCACACACCGGGAATAAGGACATGCTACATGGTCTCCAAGTTTTACAGATCATTAAACTTATATGAAATGCTGAGAACAGTCAAAAGAGCAGAATTATAGAGAAGGACCCTTTACTCCATTGCACACTGGAATGTCCCATTGCAGAGAAATTTTGGAAGGATGTATAGTGTGGTCCCAGCTAAGCTCCCTTAATGCACTAAGCTGCAGTGATGTGTCATTCAGAAACAAGTTGGCTCTTTGAGTTGGCTGTTTTAGGTGAACATTTGGACTTGACTCACATTAAAGGGCCTTTTTTAGTAAATAAATACACCACAAATTATTAAGTCTTATGATGCTGTAGCTGAAAACTAATCATTCTGTTGGTTAATCACAGACTCCCCCTCCTTGGAACATTCCAGTGTTGCCCACCTATAACACTACTACTACTAATATACCTACTATCATTATATCATTGTTGCTTTTTGTTTTCTTTTTTGCGTTTTAAGCTTTTAAACAGGCCTTGCATTTATTTATTTATTTATGTGTGTGTATCATATGTGTATCACACACACACACACGTAAACATATGTATACATATATAATGATCTGCAAATATATATACTTTAATATCATTTAAATTAATGGTAATAAATGATATTAAATTATATTAAAGTATATATATCATTTAATATCATTAAATTAATATAATTTAAAAGCTTTGTACAAAAAAGCCACACAAATGTTAGCTTACTCTGAGTTCTTTTTTTCAGACTTAAACAGCTAAAGTTGCACAGGCCCTTTCAATCCCCATTCTTTTTTCTCAAACCAGCCAAATATATTTGACGTAAAGGCAGATTTTCTGTGTGTAAAAACTGAAGTGTTAAAGCGGCATGACATCAGAAACAAAACAAATAAAAAAGGCAATCAATCAGCCAACAGTGTGTTTGGTGTCTGACATTTGCTTCCTTCGGGTTTGCTCTGAGATTAATGTGGTTGATAAATAACGAAGGCTGATTTCCCACCAGTTTGCATTATCCAAACTGCATGCCTAAACCGCATCAAACCTTTGCCTCAAACTGTGTAACATTATAACTCTATTATGTATGAAAATGGTTCAGAGTATTGACAGAATAGACAGACTACGATTATATGACAGCTATATGACATGCTTTTATCCATTTTCATAGCTCATTGATATGTCATTTTTTCAGAAACTACATAAATTATGGGGTGTAGGCTTCCATTACTCATTATCTGCTTTTGCCTCATTTCTCCAGTGCAGAACTAAGGAAGAAAATGTCTTGTAAACATGTCTTCTCTCCAAAACAATAGTTTGGCAATCAATCTAATTTACACAATTTTCTCCTTATCTCCAAATGCAGCCAGAGGCCATGCCTGGCCTTCGATTGCATTATCACTGTTAAGTTTGTAAGCATGTTTGTGCTCACATGTGTCTGCAGTGAAAATGCAATACTATGCCATTTTATAACAACAATGTGTGAAGGTGGACACTGCCTCTAATGGCTACTGTACACACAGACCAAACACACACACACACACACACACACACACACACACACACACACACACACACACACACACGCAGACACACAGTCAGAGCAGTGCAGTTGCATGCCTGCTCCCTTCTGATCTCCCGTGGCTCTGATGCACTCGTACACATCCTCCGCACATGAGTGGGGTTATGTCATACACACACACACACACACACACACACACACACACACACACACACTTACTTAAGCAAATCAGCCATGAAAGCTTGAGTCAGGACCAGACCCTTTAGGCTATCATGCCTACTCATGAGAATGTGCGGGTGTGTGTGAGTTATTTTCACTTTAATTTAAGCTTTAAGTAGGATGACGTATTTTGCATCAAACTAGCACTGGACATTCACAGAAAACCTGGAATAAAATGTCTTTTACAACACATCTACAGATAATGGATCAAATAAATAATGGCCTTTTTGAAATGAAGGAAACCATCCTCCTGTCAAACAAGATGTCATCAACAATACTTTTGTCCAGATAAACTGCACATTAAAGTAAAAGTTTGCCAAAAAAAACAGAAATACAAATGTACAGTTTTGCCCATACCCCATATATAAAAAGCCACGGTATGTTTATGTAACAAAAGAAGAAGGATAGAGTGCTAGGATATATAGTAGAGTATACACACACACACACACACACACACACACACACACACACACACACACACACATATACATATATATATATATATACATATATATATATATATATACATATATCAGTGCTTATGAGTAAGACACTGCATATATGTTTGTTTGTTTGTTTTTTTTACTTGTATTAAGCCAGTCCACCCTCTCCTCTGGATGTGGTCAAAAGTTTTCATCCACGTCACATCTAAATTCCTAATGTAGCACTGCACCTGGGGAAATAACTTTTAGAATGCTTTACCCAGCCTTGGCATTCCTCAGGCGGATTACCTTTGCACCCAGCATTTATAGCATCAAGTAGGGACATTTGGTGATGTGAATGATGATTGTAAATTCATGTCCATGCAGAAAAGTGCTCCTCTACAGGGTTGACTACTCTGTGACTTCAGTGAAGAAGTGTAATGCCACATTATCCCATACCACAACAAATACAGTAGCATTTGCACTCATTCTCTCTCACTTGCTGGTACCAGTATCATGTACAATTCATCGAGGAACCAGTGCTCTATGCTGTCTGAGCTGAAACTGCATGCATCAGTACACCATCATTGGATATTGATGCACACATTATGGTATTTGCCCCTCTCTTTCACTATTGCGCTTAGTCCTTTTTTAATAAACTGAAATTGGAACCAGCTGTTTATCAATTAATTTATTTTGCTGTGTTATATATACATTGTTAAGGTATCATCATATATCAACAAACTGTAGTAATTCAGTTTTGGACCTATGTTCTGGTTCTGGTTCTGGTATCAGTATGTGCCAAATATGTAGCCAAATAAGTTTTGCCGCTGAGTTTGAATGAGAAAAGTATCCACAGATTTTAAAGCATGTAGTCACTTTTGTGTAAAAGCAATGAAAAGCTATCCACAGTTCAGTCCACATGAAGCACTTTGTGCTCGTTGTGTAAAGAGTTTTGAAAAGGTGGTTTCAGTATTGGGAAATGTGATTTAGCAATAAGCCATGGTTGCTTATTGTTGCTGCCCAACCCCCCCCCCCTCCCCCGCCCCCAAAACAATATCTCTAAAATGGTAACGTTACAGGAGAAGGCAAAAACAAGTTGTGTTGGAGCATTTCTAATCACCAGGACTCATGCAATGTAAAGGGCAGCTGCTGAATTCAAAGGATGAAGTAAAAATTATGCTATATGACGCACTGTTATCTATAAAGATGAGCTGAAATATGTTTTGTCCTTAAGCAAGTCAAAGTATCACTTTAATATGCAGTTAATATGCATATGCCCACCCGTAGGCAGTGGAACATTAATGCTCTAAAATAAATAGGAGTCTGCTTATCATGGATGGAGGGAGAAAAGACGAGTCCTGTGTGAAGGGAATGGCTCAATGGGGCCATCTCTGGCCATCAGCTCCAGAGGAAGGTTGCCGGTTACACTAAATAAGGGTCAAATGCACAGCACTTGCCAAGACAGTTGTTTAGATTTTCAAATTAAAAGTGGCGGCTCGGCACATTCTGATTTGCCCTGGGTCGAGCGGGCTCTGCCGGCTGAATAAACGAGCAAGCCCATCTCTCCACCACTGCAGAAAAAAATCTGTTTTACTGTCATTCAAAATATTCTTCTCCACACACTGCACTGATCGTCTCTCTCATGCTCTCTCTCTCTTTCTCTCTCTCGGTGTCTATGCATTGGGGGTGGGTTGTTAGGGTCAGGTAGTGGCAGTGTGTGCTGGGGTAGATAGGGATAGAACGTTTGAAGGGAAGGCCGGTGGTCCGGATCTAAGTCGGGCTTGCCCTCCACAGCTCACAGGGACGAGGGGAAGCTCCTCATTGTGCATGCTACAAGTACTGCTCCCAGCGGAGCGGCAGCCTCATTAAACATTCATAAAGCGAAATCTGTTTTGCCTTTCTTTTCCTAAACACCGGCCTGGCTTCAAAGGGAAAGTGTGAAGGAGACCTTTTCTATATTTATTAGGCCGTGCACCAAATCCCCCGTCTGCATGAGCTGTGGAGATATGAACCATATGGGGAGAGGAGGAGAACGGTTGATGCAGGCCCTTTTACACACATTACAATTTAAAACAAAATGAGGCGCCTGTGTCTTACTCGGCCGATGTCTCTTCTTAAAGTCCTTCCACAGCCTCTGAGCATCTACAATCTCATCCATCATATGTCTAAAGATTAATTACTACCATTAATGTCATTTCCCAGGATGTGAGTTAATTGCCATATAACTTACATTACAGTGCTAACTGTTTTATAAACTAGTCACAAAGCTTTCATAAACATTAACGGCCAGACATTTAGTCGCTCCACGCAATGGAGATTTATGGAGAGTTATGGCACATTCTCTGCCACAGCTCTGAAGCCCTGCAATACCTGCGCAACTTCACTGCTTCATACTTTGTCCTTAATCAGTTTGAAACAAAGTGGAGAAAAGGGGGCAAAGTGACATCCTTGAGTGAAACTCACACACACACACACACACACACACACACACACACACACACACACACACACACACACACACACACACACACACACACAGTGTCTGGAGGCACAGCCACAAGCTGCTAATTAGTTTTATGAAAATGAGCAGTGTTTCACAATGCAAGACCCCACACTAGAGACCTCTGCCTACTTCAGTGTTCTTCTCTCCTCTACTGTGAAATGATACATTTTTCAACATGCATCAATAGCCTACATTCAGTTATGGACAATACTTTCAGCACACTTCCTAGTTTCCCAGACAAGAAACACAAAACTGACTTGGACAAAAAAAAACATTACAAACACATAGATGATAATGAGCAGATGCTAATGCCATAGGTAAACCTTAATAAACTTTCACAAAGTGTTCAGTTTTAAGAATCTGTGCACACTGTAAATCTGTATAATTCTTACTGTCAGAATTAGGAATAGTTTTAGTATATAATGATTTAATATATGTATATAAATTGTACCAGTGTAGGCCCCCCTTCTCCTGGCAAAAGCTTTCTCTGGAGGAATGGAGGCACTGGCTTGAGGGTGTGTTCACGCATCCTTTCAGCGTGTTCACCAATCATTGCAACCTTGAATATTTATGAAAGGCTAAATGACTTCTCAAGCAACATGAGCCTTATTCTTTACCTGTTTCTGGTTCTTTGCAACTTCTCTGAACGGACCTGGTTCCAAGCATGCCAATACGGATGCTCTCTCAAGACAGCTTGATGAGAAGGATGCACCTGCAGCCTGACTACCATAATGCCTCCAGCATGCAGTAGGGCCCCTGTCTGGTGGGATGTGGTAGAGCAAATTTGGACTGCCAGTCAAAACACTTCACCTCACCCAGAGACCCCTGAGGGCAAGTTGTTTGTGGTAGCTGAAGATCACAACTTTAGTGGGCACACACAACCCTTGGCTCAGGTTCTTGTTGGTCCTCACTTTGGGAGGATTAGGTGTGTCCTGTCCTGCCTGTGCCCAGACTTAGACCCCGAGTCAACCCACAGCCAGATTCCTGGAGTTGCTTCCTGTACCGGACATCTCTGGTCCCACCTGGCAAACAATTTTATTACTGGCTAGGCTGAGTCAGAGAGTTTCATAACCACAGCCATCGTAATAGAGTGTTCCTCAAAAATGTGTCACCACACCCTGCTACCAGGCCTGCTCAATGCATTAGGAACAGCCAAATAACTGGTAAGAAAAGTTTTTTCTTATATTTGGCATCCCAAAGAGCATGATCTGCAATTTATCTGATCATGGTATCAGATTATCTGCTTGATCTGATCATGGTATCAGATCATGTTCAACAATTTACCTCTCAGATATGGGACTCCTTTCTTTCAGACTTAGGAGTGAACATTAGTCTGACCTCAGGTTATCACCCACAAAGTAAATGTCAGGTCGAAAGACTGAACCAAGACTGAACTGCCCAGTTTCTGCTTGCCCATTGTTCCCACAATGAGCACAACTAGGCAAAATTCCTTAATATACCCAGAACTCTTTGAATCTTTCATTACTACAAAATACCATATTTTTATTTAGGTTTTCAACCCCATTCTTTCCCTGGGAGGCAGAGGCCAAGAGTGGCCAAGTTTGGGAAACTTCCCATGTGAACCTGCAACAAATTGTTCAGCAGAAGAAATTCATAGGTAATATCTAACTTCTGTGTAGTTTTTTTTTTTTTTTTGCTGAAAAGTACTTATAATCATATAAGACAATAAATTCTTCTAGCTACACAAAGGTTATTGCTTTCATTTTTGCTATGTGTTCTCCACCTCATATATCGTGTTAAACGCTTACTTGGGTAAGGATATCTTCATGACACTACTCTTAAGAAGAAAAATTTCCTTCAGCTCAACTTTAGCCAACTCTAAGACGCACTGCATCATACTTTATGACCTGAGAAAGCTTAACTGCAGCAGAAGAGAGAGTTTCATCCAGAGTTAGAAAAGAAATAATAACATGCGTCCGATCAGGGGAAATCACGGGAAAAAAAAATTCACCCGAAGAAACAGTAAAATAATAATCACTGATCATCATAATAAGAATGAATGGTTTTAAACAAAGTTATTAACACTTGCTGTACTGCACTAATGGGTTTAAATCATACCATGAAGTCGTTACGCTGCCCTTTAGCTTGGAGTGCCAGAGAACAGGCTGTGCGTACAGAGAACGGAAAGGTTACTGAGAGATCACAACCAATCAGGATCACTGCCATTTCAGTCTGCAGGCATACACTTGTCATGACTTTGTTGAAGCCAAATGCCCCTGGAGGCAGACACTCACCCTTCACATGTGGTTAAGTGTGTTCATGGACATGCGTATGCACATGCATGAAGGAAAGGGACTATATACTTTAGTCCAGATGTTTCCACACCAGTGTATAGATAGCTCTTATAGCCACTACTTTACTGCAAAAAATGAAATCTTGGCATGTGAAAAACATGCAAGCACAATTATCTGCTAAATGTAGATATTTGGAATATATATATATATATATATATGTCAAAAAAATATATAACCACAAAAATCTTTCAAAAATCAAAGCTTTGACATGTTTGAATGAACAGAGCATGTAAAATTATTAATATTGTATGATTTAATGAGTTTTGTTTGTTATCTGTTATCAGCAATATCTGTATTCTAAGGGTTATCATTTTGTTGCACACAATTATGCCCATGATCCTCTTTTACTCTGAAATAAGAGCAAAACAGAAAAGGCCTTTTTCTGAAATGGCATAGAAGAATAACTCAATCAGAAAACTGATGGTGTGATACATCCACAAGGAGCCTTCTCTTTGTATTCCAGCAATCAATCTATCTAACCTTCAAAAGCTGTCAGTCTCCACTGAGGAGTCATGCAAGGTCACTTTACCTCTAAAATCTGCTTTGATTTTTCATTCCATGTCTCTTTTTAAAGCTACACTGTGAAAATGCAGTTATAAGCACATGTTTAACCAATTTTGGCAATACATATTCTGTTGATTTTTTTTTACTTCAGTACAAGATGCTAGATCAAGATCTAGTAGTGGCAAAACATCAATGCACAGTTTATATTTGATTAACTATGAAAAAAAGTAATTGTGGTATGCAAAAGTTAAGAGTCCTTACTACTAGATATCCCAGCTTGCAGACACATTTTGTAGCCAGCGAGAAATCTTTCTATTCTTGCTTAAGGAATGTTCACCCTCTCATATTTGCAGAACACTTCAGGTACTGTGATTTCTTGGGCCTTAACTGCTATTGCTGGAGGTGCTTTGATATCTCTTCACAGCCTTTGCTGGCTTTGTAGGCATCACTTAGCTTCATTTTCATATCTTTAACCAGCTTCATAAAGGAGCCCAAAGTTATTGAGTATTAGAATAAAGTTAGGAGAGACAGAAAATGCATGGCATACACTTGTCATGACTTTGTTATCAACTGATGATCCCTAATCACAATTCTTGACCTGTCTAACCAGTCTTAATGAGGCAATTAAGGTTCTGAGACTTCTGGAAAGATTTCCCAACATTTACACATGCCACCATTACGTTAAAAAAAAAAAAAAAAAAAATCAAATGTGAAGTAACTGTGTATTAAAATGTGCAAGAATGTATTATTTTTGAGTAGGTTATTTGGCCAAGGTAACCAAAATGTTTGAATACAACTGCAAGTAGAAAACGCATGTAGTTCAGCATCTAAAGCGCACCTTGCAAAAAGGCATTACAGCATTGTCTGAATATACACTCTTAATTGGCAACATTTTTGCATAATATCTTATCAATGAAAGCTAAAGAGAGCGTAAAGGCTGTTTTCTAATCAAGAAATGTAATAGGGAATTATTTAATGTGTTTTACATTTAATCAGGCAAACAAACTTGGAGGTAAGAGCACCAAATGGGTTGTGCTAATGTGTGTGTGTGTGTGTGTGTGTGTGTGTGTGTTTATGTATGTGTGTGTGCGTTTGTGTGTGTGGTTGTATGTGTGTGTGTGTGTGTGTGTTTGTTTATGTGTGTGTGCGTTTGTGTGTGTGGTTGTATGTGTGTGTGTGTGTGTGAGTGTGTGTGTGTGCACCTTTTCATGTTTGACTTTCGTCAGCGGTAAAAACAACTGCATGTGTAAAATCTGTGCTGATCTTTGTTTTTGACCCCGGGGTTGAAAAGATGACTTAATCATTTATAGGTGCTTCTCTATACGTGCATGAATGCTGACTGCTCATCACGCCAACCTTACACATGCAAAGCACAGAAGTGGACGGAGAGGGAAAGACCTTGTCAGCTCCGATTTTGGTGCCAGAAAGCTTGGATTTGCACCAAAGCACTTGGCTTATGGCCACAATAAAGTCTATGAAATGAGTTAGAGGTCGTATTCCAAATGTCCTGGTGTCATATACAGGGTAGAACTCGAGATACCCTGTTTTTGTATGTCTCTATTCAATACTTTTTGTGCTATTTTATATACCTGTATATGCCTCTCCTCACATGCACACGCATACACAAACACCCTGCAGCACTATTGAAAGATGAAGCTGCATAGTCAGGTAGATCTGGCACTGGCTTGCCTCTCCCAGCTCAGTGCTTCTCATTCATATCAGTGTGTAGATGGCTGCTGCATACCAAACACACTCACTACAAAGAGCTGTCAACACTTCAAGCAAGACTTCGCCTGAAATCCAAAACAGCAATCCAGCAAAAATGAGATGAGAGTCAGCCACATCTCTCTACATTTTTGCTGTACCCACCCCCTTCCCTGCCTGTGGAAGGTAAGGAAGGAGGGGGGGAGAGAGAGAGAGAGAGGGAGAGAGAGAGAGGGAGAGAGAGAGAGAGATAGATAGAGAGAGAGAGAGAGAGAGAGAGGGAGGGGGGAGATAGAGGGAGAGAGAGAGAGAGAGAGAGAGAGAGAGAGGGTTCTGCCATTGCCACATCATAAATACCCAGACAAAGATCTTTGTTAACAAAGGTCTTTGTTAAAAAGGACTTGTACTCTGAAACTTGTCCCCTAAAGAACTGCTCACCATGTGACTATACAAGTGAAGATTCATCTGTTCTAGACTCCTGTACTGAGGAACTGAGGATGTCCTTGAACGAGCCTGCAAAAGTGTAGCCTATACTCCTTATCACCTACATTCACACAGCATATGTTACAGACATAAAAGTGACATTTTTTTTAAAAGCATCATGAAGTTGCAGTGGTGTGACTGCCCCAGTTGGGGACTAGGGTCAAATGTTCTGTACTCTATAAATGCAAATGTTTAGTTCCAAACACTTTTCTGCAGAACATCACAGTGTTCACAGTTCCCCTATTGAGAATTAGGGAATGCTCAGAGTGAAAAATCTTGTTTGTAACATCAAATAAACACCAGTGTTAAATAAGAGGACAGTTGTCAACTATGAAAGTATTGGTTATTATTATTATTATTATTATTATTATTATTATTATTATTATTATTATTATTATTATTATGTTTAAGACCTATATACAATGCACATGAACACAATTCCTCAGCTAGAGGAACAAATATCTATATCCATGAAGAAAAACCTCTGGTTGGGCCTGATAAAATTTCTCAGCCATTGGAAACACACAGTGTTTAGGTTTTAAACATTATTGCTTATTTGATGTTACATTGCAAATATAGCTATAGTGTTACACCGTGAATGGAATTCTGTAAACCACAGATAATTGTTTTTTTCTCTGCTTCATCTGTCATTCATCTGAATGACACAAAACCATATAAATGACAAAAAATGAGTCCTTACACATTTTGATTGATACTGCCTGATATGAGATATTTAAATCACCAATAAGCCATAATAATAAAACCACCTGCCTAAGGTTCCCCTCATGCTGCCAAAACAGCTCTGTTAGGCATGCCGTTGTTTCTGTCACCAATATTTTGACCAATCATTTAAACTCTGTAAGTTACGAGGTGGGGCTTGATCATCTCTCACTTGGTGAACTTAACTGTGTACCCTTGGTAATTTATTTGGCCACCTTGTAAAATTAATCCTGCCATCAGGACTGTATAGAACCCAAAAGGACTAAAGTCAAGGCTGCTTGTAATGCTGCTTCTCGACTTTAAAGTCAACTGTAGTTTCACTGGGCTATAAACTCTACAAGACTTATTGCTCTAAGATCAAGTCCTGACCCCACTGGCTAGCAGAGCGAAAGATTCTCTAAATCTCTCAGAGAACAAATGTTTTCCTCTGTAGAAGAAAAGAGGGAGAATCCTTGTGCAAAGATTTTCACACAGCATAGTCTATATTTTTTTGAAAATACCACAGAAAAGCTCACATGACATTCATATTATTTCATCCCGGATGATGCTGAGTGCATGTTGTATCTCTCTCTGTGCTCTGACCAGTTTTTCCTTACAGTCTTCGTCAAAACTATTTTGCTGAGGACAAATGAAGAAGCGTGATCATTTATTGTAATACTGAGAATGTAATATTCAATTGATTCAATTGAGGGGGAAGTGAAAAAAGTGTGAGACAAAAAGAATTCTTACTCAGAACTCCTAATGTTAATCAATCAAAACAAAAAAAAGTTTCATCATCACTATTATAATAAAACCTTCTCAAAAATGGTATTTTAACTCCTAATGAAATAACCGACATTTTAATTTGGTATAAAACAAAAAAGACACAAAAAAGAACTAGGAAATGTGATCAAACAGGAGTTATATCATTGCATCCACTTGTTGCTTGACCAGACATTCACAAAGGTTGAAATGAATCAGACAGCACTGGTGTATTGCGCACACTTAAATAATGGATCGGCAGTCAGGATGGCTGTTACACATCTATCTCAGGGGTAGGAGAGAAATGGGAATTATGATGAGGCCACGAGTGGAAGGGTCAAAGAGGCAATTCACAGTAAGAATGGTGTTACCACCCATTTGTCTTTAGAAGATATGGTCAGTATTGCAGTATTGAACACATAGAACTGTAACAGGATTGTAATTTGAAGATTTTCAAAACTAGCACCTCAAAATCAATACCAATACAAAGATCCTTTTTGATACCATTTTGCCTGAGAGAACACTGCAAGCAGAATACACACTATTTGCCCAAAAGTAGCCAGACCGCCCTGCCTAATAAATTAAAGCCACTGGAGCCGCTACACACGAGACTGAGGTCACCATGCTCAGTGCCAAGTATCGGTAAAGAGGTAATAAAGCATCCTGAACTGGGCTGTGGAGCAGTGGAAGTTCATTTTCTGGAGATATGAAGTTCCTTCCAGTACTTTTGGAATGAGTTGGAATGGCCTTTGTGATCAAGAATTAATCATCTAACATCAGTGCCTTACCTCACTAATGCTCTTGAGTCTGAATGCAATCAAATCCTCAACTTTGTGGCATATTTGTCAGTGATGGTACATTTAGCCAAAAATGTGAAATTTTGTATTTTTATGTAAGTCTATGTTTAATATTTTTAAGACTCAACAGAGGGTGAACAGTATCGTGAGGACTGCATTCTTATTCAGAATTCCTAATGTTAAACAGTCATTAAGAAAAGAAAGTTTCATCATCGCTATTGTAATAAAACCTTCTCAAAAATGGTATTTTCATCAGAAAAGTGATTTCCGAATGGAATAACATACAATGGAAAGGGAAGCTGACATTTTAATTTGGCGTAAAACAAAAAGACACAAAAATGAGCTAGGAAATGTGTTCGAACAGCAGTTATATCATTGCATCCACTTCTAAGAGAGAAATGGGAAATTTGTATTTTGTATTTTCTTGTAAGTCTATGTTTAATATTTTTAAGATTTTCATCAGAGGGTGAACAGTATTGTAAGGACTGGATTCCATCATTGGATAAAAATCTATTGATGGGGCAAAACAGCAGTGCACTTCCAGCCATCATGGACCAGGTGCAAGCTAGTAGATCAAAGCCATTTTAAAACAGCTGTATGGAGCGGCAATGGAAATAGAGTACTTGGAGCAAACTACTTAATTCATTACTGAACATCAGTGCATATGCCAGCTATGAACATCACCACCTGCCCACAAAAACAGACTAGGCTACTGCGGCCAAAACAAGCACCCGCAAATCTCAACTGGGATATAAATCCAAAAGGAGATAGGGGAAGGAGAGAGAGAGAGAGAGAGAGAGAGAGAGAGAGAGTGAGAGAGAGAGAGAGAGGTTTCAGCCTCTGAGGAAATTTAACCCCTGATGCTGGACTCAGTCCAACACTCAGAGCTATAACATTTTTTTAGCTGCTGAACGCGCGCGCATGTGTGTGTTAACGCTTTTTGCAGAAAGGAAAGTAAAAGGCAGAGGAAAAGAGAGAGAGAGACAGAGAGAGAAAGCATGAAAGAGAGAGAAAGAGAGAGAGATAGACAGAAAGAGAGTGCGAAAGAGAGAGAGAGAGAGAGTAAGAAAATGTGACTCGAAGCACAGTACATTCTGATGTGTAGCGCAGCTGCTGAGATGTATTTAACGAATCAAAAAAAAAAAAAAAAAAACCTCAAAAAAAACACAACCCATGAAGTGATATTAAAACAAGATGACGGCTACGGGCCAAACTGGAGCTGCTGGTCCTCAATGTAAACGCACACCATCAGCCACAGCCGTTCGAGCCTGCGGCATTTCCATCCAACAGGTTTTTCACTTCTACCGCTAGCAGTCCCACACACACAGCAGAGCACGAGCATAACGACATGCAGCTGCTTCGCTTCTCTGAGTGACAGGAGGAATGTTCCAAATCATCATCTAGAACCTTCACTAAACCAGGCTGTGTTCCAGTCTAGAAGTAGTTCTAAGCCAGGACATATTCCTGTCCAGAAGATGAAGGGTTTGTAGGTTTAATCCAGGCTGTGGTCCAAGCTAGGAGATGATGCTGTGTTCCAATCCAGAGGACGATGGCTTAAAAGTTCCAAACTAAGCTGTGCTCCAGTTCGGAATACAGTCGTTCTGTAGCTGTAAACGTTCTAATCCAGAAGATGATAGCTTTGGAGATCACTTCATGTTAGAACACTTGACAGATGCTGTGGAGAGCAGAGTTCTCAGAGCTACTTGAGCTGCACAGCCCAAGTAATGCCTTTTTAATAGCACTTAATGCGACTTCAATTACATTTTAGTCAGTTAAAAAAAAAAAAAAAAGCAATCGATGGCGAGGTCAGGAAATGTTAAGGCCATCAAAAATCTGAATTCGGCTCCTTTGCACACTCAAGAGTGAGTGAGTGTGGCCTCTCTCCTTGGATTGGAACAGGGCCCTTGTCTTGTCAACATTACTTTGAGTATTTCAAACTGTTCTCCGCAAGAATGGAGGAGTGTGTTGGTGTGTGTGTGTGGAGGGGGGCAGGAAGCTTTCAGGGTCGTGATCCATTGACCATCCCTCATGCTCTGTAAGTGGGTCATGTCAAATTCCGGCCCCCCTAACTGACAATTACAAACTAGCTCTCACAGGCACACACGTACACACATCACTGCTCCTACTTGATTTACTCAGTCAGGAGGGCAGACAAACTGGCTTAACCGACCGTCTGCGAGCTGCCTTGAGTCGTCACCTAGGTTTCACCCTAAGTTTTATAAT
>JBBJLS010000018.1:9826070-9840929 GCA_037577275.1 Bryconaethiops microstoma
GAGGGAGAGAGGGAGAGAGAGAGAGAGAGAGAGAGAGAGAGAGAGAGAGAGAGAGAGAGAGAGAGAGAGAGAGGACATTAAGAAAACATTGATGACTCAGAGCAACAGCTGAGAAGCTTCTGTTGTGTTCTTCCTCTGATGAATAAAGGTTTGCTATGTGACAGGGTTACACATCTAGCTAGGTTTTCCACAGGAGAGATCATCAGGCTTCGCTTGGAGAGTTATTAAATACATTGTGCTCCCGTGCCCTTAGAATTCATTTACAAACCATATTGGCTTCACTCAACCCAGAAATTACACTCAGTTTAATTAAATCTAACTAATTAAAAACAAGAAAAAGTTTGATCCCTTGACACTCTAAAATAATAAGGAAAAAGGACATGATTTAAAAAATGAGTGCAAAAATCACTGTGGATAAAGATTTAGAGAGATTATTACATTCAGATTCAAATAAAGAAGAATATTGGTGTGACTTGTCGTATTGTGTATTGTAAAAAATGATGCTTGAGATCATGTAATCAAGAAGACAACCACTGGTGATTAAACTCAAACATGGAGAACTCAAAGACCGGCATGGTGGCACCTAATTCCCCTACTCCTGTGATTATACCTCTAATGCTTAAGCACTTCATGGACTCATCAATGCTGGCAGCCATGTCAGCTTAGTCAGAAATGGATGTAAATGAATTAATTACCACACTAACACTGAACAAGACTGAAAGTCAATGTTATGTCTCAGGGAGTAAAAGAAAGAATTTGATGGTCTTCCTGGCAGTAGGAAGGGTGAGTATATGGCAGTTATCCATCATATGTGAAGAGTCATCCCCTCTTTAAAGGCAAGTTGAATGACATTTGGGTGAACTTTGCAGGGAAGCAGAAGCTATGTACTAATGAATGTCATTCTGAACATGCTGGGCCATGGCATTTAAATGCTCTCTTTTGCTGAGATGGTTACTGCTCCCACACTGCAACCTCTCACTTCTAGTAACTCATATGTAGAAAGACGGACCCAAATAACATCTTTGCTTTGTTTGGGTCATGAAGATAATGTGTTCGACCTGAGGACATAATGTATGTGACCTGCTGGTCTGTATGATCCTGACTGCTCTAGGACTTTTCTGGGGATGTTCATTTTTCACAGTTCTCAAACAGGATCGGTACAGACCTCTAAGAATGCGTTATAAGGATTTTGCAGTTTGCCATAAAGCTGCTTTGGTTTTTACAATTACTGCTTGTTATACATTTGAAAGTTACAACTTTGCAACTTACAAGCTAACATCTGTGTATAATTCATTGACATAATTAGACTGGCTACCTCATCAAAATATCTCACCAAAAGTAGCTTTAGCAGTAGTGAGCTAAAATGTGAATGGTGTTTTTTTAGAAATGGGGCAATAAGCAATTTGGAAAAACTGATAAACCAGAACAAAATGATCGATAAACGTTGATAATTTTCTTAATATAAAATGATTGTTACATATTCTGTATATCTAGGACAGTTTCCACTGGGCACTTGTAAGGCCAGTTTTCATAGGGCCTTTTCACACCCACCCTAACAAATGAAATCAGCTATGATAAAGAGTTGGCTCAGGTGTTTATTTACACACATACATACACATATGCACACACACACACACACTCTCTCTCTTTCTCTCTCTCTCTCTCTCTCACACACACACACACACACACACACTCGCTCTCTTTCTCTCTCTCTCTCTCTCTCACACACACACACACACACACACACACACACCACACACACACACACACACACACACACACACAATAATAATAATAATAATAATAATAATAATAAGAAGAAGAAGAATTTCCACAGAAAACATTTCCTATAGAATTGAATAGCTCCACCGCACCTGCACATGAGCAGTGGAACTGCATTCTCTGGACAGATGGATCTACATTTAATACATCTAGTACATGAGTTGGAGTAGATACAGCCTGAACAAAACATTCCACTCGTCAAGTTTTAAAAATGTAAATGTTAATATTAATTCTGTTCTTCACATCAGAGCTCATAGTTGCCATGGTCATTTTTCGCTTCTGGAGAACTTGAAGAAATACCCCCTGTTGCTACACACCCACACACACATACACACAGAATGGGCTGTCATACATTGTCTAAAAGAAAAATGCTAACTTCATCGCTGTTACTACTCCATGAATCCCTTTCTTCCTCTTCCCCTTCTTTCTGCATTCTCAGTGCCGAACAATAAAACTGCATTGGATTTTACGTGAAGGCTTCAACATGTTAAACCTGTAAAAATCGCCTTGGTGTGAAAAGGCTTCATGACAACTGGACATAAGACTTTAATTAAGCACGAAAAAACTGCTGACGATGTTTCCCAGTGTGGTAGCATGAAAGTATAAAATTCACTCTTATGCTGTGGCACACAGGACAACACACTGCTGCGTGTGTAAATGAAGAAAAACCAGGACTGGAATTTAAAATTACAGATCAGAGAACGGAATGAACATGCATACAAAATAGAATAGAAAAAACACTAAATTCTACTCATCAATCAAATAATGTTGAAATCATGAAATATTTTTCCACTTATTTGATCTCAGTTAAAAGCTAAAGTGCTCCCTGCATGTATGTACTCATATGGATGTTGATTACTTAATAATTCTGAAGTAATATTTGAGGATTTGAGGGGAAAGTGTACGTAGATAAAAATATTTCAGCTTTGGAGTATTTCTGTTCACAGTAGGAAATGATTTTCAAAACCATCTGGAGAACTAATGTTATTATGATGCCTGATATTCATTTTCTTCATTCTTGACAGGCGTCTGTGTAACCGATATCCAGATCTTAATCTACTTATTCCACGCTAGTGCTCTTTAATTTAATATACTGTGGTTGACCATTGTTTACATGTATTTAGATTTGCATTTATGTGCACTATGTGTGTGTGTTAGTGAAGTACACATGCAGAATATTTCCTTTGTGAAATACACATGCAGAACTATAAGTTGTCAACCTGTATATGTCACTGCAACCTAAAAGACTGCACTTGACAGACCATTTCTTTTATCTATACATATTTATTACATATCCCTTAAGTATGAGTGCAGAGCACACATACACAGACACACATTCTCACACAGGGCTATTAATTTGGCCAAAGGACCTCATTACACGGGTGGCTAGGTCATCGAGCTTCTCTCTTCTCATTGGTGGAGAGTGAAGATGAAGGAAACTAATCGCTTTTTCCACCTCACTCACATTTCAGGAGATGTGGTGAACAAACTCTTAAGTTCTCTCACTTTTTAAACTGAGGCATTTAACATGAATAATAAAAAAAACTATTTCAAGTTTCATCTTGTAGTTTTGACAAAGCGTTTATATAAATATATATGAAATAAAGGACCAACCCAGATGCAGCAGGAGTGTCAGCCTGCCTGAGGAGTTGCCAGTGGTATTACATTAACACCAAGACCGAGACTGCCGCCTCGACCAACTGATTCAAGTGGTGCCTATGATACCAGCTCCGCCACCGGGCTTCCTCCGATGAATGCAGAACTACAGACAGAATTAGGAGACTAGCCTTGACCTAGATGGCACCATACAACTAACCATTAGGCTCAACCAGCACATGCAAGTGAAGAGTCACCACTTTCATCAGCACTTCCCACCAGGTGCCCAATGCTGCACCCAGCCACCTGGTACACCCTATGGTGCTACCCAGGGTGCAGTCAGTGATGACTCTGCTGTGGAGTCCATTAAGTTCGGAATATCCAAGCTGCCCCCTCCCGAAGTGCTCAACCAAAAAAGCTGAGGTTTGTGCCGATATTGTGGGGAAGTCTGGGCAGTGCTGACATACCCACTATGGGGTATAGACTGAATTTGTGTCTTCGTCTCAGTTTTGTTGTCTGTTTGGTTATGTGTGTCTAACCTTTCTGTCTCTTTGCTTGCCACCCTAGATGGCGGCACAGCTGGTATTTTTTTATCTTCAAGTCTTTGTTTTCATCTTCATCTATGACAATAGTTGCTCTAACTCACCCTGTCACAGTTCACAGGTTCTGGACAGGAGCTCGGTCACTGTCGCCCCCGTCACTCATATCAGAGCTCCCGTGCAACCGGCCATTGTGTGAACATTGAACAGCACCACGGATCAAGTATTTTTACTAAGCTTGACCTGTTGAGCATTTAGAACCTTGTGTGTATTGAAGACTGTGTTTTCCACCACATCAGGCCATTACATGGACCACATGATGACTTATGGGTTGGTAAACACTCCCTTCGTCTTCCAGACATTCATGAATGATCATTTGCTGCACATATCGACCATGGAGAAGGCTAAGGTTGCTTCAGTAACTGAGTGGCCGGAGCCCTATACAGTAAAAGAGATGCAACAGTTCCTGGATTTTGCTAACTTTTACTGCAGGTTTATCCAAGGTCTCAGTGCTGTGACAGCGCCCCTTTCTGACCTCCTCAAGTGAAAGTCTAAGATATTAAAATGGACACCCATAGCAAAAGCTGCCTTTTGTATGTTGAAACAGCTGTTTGCCATTTCACCCAAACTTGAAATCCCTGACCCCATGGTACTTTTTGTGGTGGAGATCCACATGTTGGAGGTTAGATTAGGGGCAGTCCTCTCACAGTGCCATAGAACCCCCAGAAAGCTACATCCCTGCATCTTTGTTTTGAGGAGCCCGAAGCAGATGGAATGTAACTAATGTCAGGAACCATGAACTATCAAGGCAGTGTTCGAGAAGTCCAAGCAATGATCGGAGGGTTCTGGCACCTATTTATGGTCCTTTCCAACCTCCAGAACCCAGAATACATCTGGCAGACACATCATTTGAAATCTAGACACGTGGTCGCTTTATTTCAGTCACTTTAATTTCCAAATCATACTATCATGCAGCAGATGGCCCTCCCAAAGCTCCTGAGACCATTCTGCCTGCATCCATCTTGGTTGCCCCAGTTCCCTGGGGTCTGGATTAGGAGATAGCCCAGGAGATTCAGGGACAGCCTGTACCCCCCAGTTGTTCCTTTGATACATGCCAGAGCCCCTGCGTGAGTGTATGGTAGAGTGGGCACCTACCACTCCCATTTCGGGCCATCCTGGTATCTCCTGCACTGGGGAGTTTAGAAAGAAGTCCTGGTGGCCAATCCTCTCCCGTGATGTAAGAAAAATAGTCCGTTTGTGTTTAACATTACAAAGAATTCAAGCGAAATTTTGGGACAGCTTCACACCTCATCCACGTTTGGGAAGGGGCACCCTCACCATTGTCCGGATGGTAGCCCTAAAGGCGGGGGTACTGTCATGGTTGTGCAGTGCATGCCACACCACTGGTCATGAAGATCACTGGAGCACTGAGCATAAAATCACTCTCTCCCCTTCCTTTCCCTCACAGTTTGGTTTCTCCCACTCACATGATTGTTTGGCCCTGTTCTGCATGTCTCTCTCTTCCTACATATAACTAGCTTGAACAGGAGTCCAGTCTTCAACCCCCCTCCCATGCCAGCTGGCAGGAGTGGCGTGTTGTCTATGTGTCCTCTTAAAAGAGTCTACTAAGTATTGTGCCTGGCAGTGTGTCTTCAGTAGTGTGGACACTGACCAAGTAGACAAAGCAGCTGAAGCTGGCACTTCATGGGCCTTTATCCTCTTCACCATGGTCAGTTTTGAAGAGGCTTCTGAGCTAAAATAGCATTCTATACAGTACTTTGTTTGTGGACTGTTTTCATTCTGCTGCTTATCTGAAGCCACACCATGTTTTGGTGTTCCCTTTCTTTTAAAGTTATAGCTAATACTGCTTAAAAAAGAGCTACATAAATACCTCCTGCGAGCGCATCACCCATTTACAGTTAACTAACATATTTTGTATTATGTGTCTTGTTTTATGTATATTTTAACTAAGTCTCACTTTAGTGAAAAGGCACAAATACGACTCTCATTTTGAATATCAGTATATTGTACATTCGTAATACTTTCTTGGAGTAATCCATCCAAGTGAATAAATACTTCTCTCAAACAGTAATGGCTTCTACTACTCATTATATCATGACTTCTAAGTCACTTTTCCTGCTCTTGAGCAAGACAAGTTTTCTTTATTATTTTTTAAATTAGATTTACGAATAAACTAGAATAAATCTTACAGAAGTGTTACTCAAAGGAACTGAAGCCTGGCCTATTTAAGTGAAGTCTTTCTTTTTAAGCATGGAGGATTTTATACATCAGGTTTATATTAGCTTAACAAGAAGCTTCAACTGATGGCACAAATACACTAAATAGATAAGAATATGTCTGCTCTGAGATTGTACACACACTATGTGATCTGTACCATGCCAGAACAAGTTTTAACCCCAGCTCATCTGGCAAGTGTGATCACATGGTATACTGAATCATAACCAGGCATGTTTGAAGAGGTGGACTGGGACACAGTTCAGTTAGATGACTCTGGTCTATGGTAAAAAGACTTTGGTTTATGACAGAGGTGTAGTGTTCAGTGGAACTTCCGACAGACGAGAAAATTTGTGATAGTCGTGTTTCTTGTGGAAACCAAAAAAAACTGAAAACAAAATCAGTATCTGAACATACAGGACTTACTGTAAATCTCGCAGCTCACTAGATGTAAAGGATGAAGCAGTGAGGGATGTAATGACTTAAACATGCAATGTGAGAGCAGGTCAGTGGGGGGGTGGGGGGGAGGAGGCACAATTGTCTACATGACTACTGAGCTCAGTGTGAGTGCCCCAAGACCCAGGACCCCTGAAACTAAACAACACTAAAATTGAAGCTGATGTCTCGTGTTTTCCAGGTGCTTGTGTTCCGAAATTAATAGAGGTTTTCTTTCAAACCTGAGCAGACTTCAGGACATGAGCACTGTCATCATCCAGGGTCTACATGCTGCATTGCTGGTTATGGGATTGGTGCAGCAACAATAACACACGATCACTTGAATCCAATGCAATTATTAGGAATTATATTACTGACAACTCCCTTTACGTACTCTGTGTGACTGAAACATAAGGCCAAACCATATGATAATATACCATTACATGAAGCCTCCCCTCTGAGCTACAGTAACTACCGTAATCAATGTGTGAATGGCTGTGATGTAACTATAGTCTGTGACTCAGATTTGGGCATAACACTATACATGGATCATAAAGCCAGCTCTTTGAAAGTGCTTCGCCATATAGTGTCAGGTCCATCACCAGACAAACCTTTTTTCAAATCACAGCTCCAGTGCTCAGCTAGACTCCTTTAGGCCATTAATGTTTTGATTACATTTATCAGTTCATTAAAATCAGTCATATACTCGTATATTTCATTCTGTTCAACCACAGTTACTTTAACAGATTCTATCTCATTTTGCTGAACCCCTGCCCTCTATAGTACACTCATCTCTTAATCTTGGTTATGTACTCAGATCCTTTAAACTTGCAGTTAGTAAGCCCAGGTTCAAAAACCTGATCCTCATGATTTACATCCAACACCCATTTGTTGTAAAGATATTAGAGAAAGGATTCAGATCCTCCATAGCACTGAAACAGCATTAACTAGAGCCATGAATTATTTACTATTGTCTTTTGACCATTGTTACCTCACTATTTTTGGGCTCCTAAACCTCAGTGCAACATTTGTAACCATAAACCACAGAATGCTGCTTGACTGGTTTGAATGTCTTGTAGGTTCATATCATACTTGACTGACTGGTATCGATTTGTTTATGTAAATGATTGATCTGATTTTACTGAAGTAAAATATGGTGTCCAGCAAGGGTCAGTGCTTGCAGTGCTCGGCCCACTACTATTCTCTCTCTTTATTCTGCTGCTATGTAATGCAATTTGCAGGTATGGCATTACCATCCATTATTATGCTGATGACTCTTAGCTTTATATGTCAGCTAAACCAAACACCCATAGTCCTACTAAAATAGAACTCTGGCCCTGAAAGGCCAGCATCCAGTACTTCAGTGATTTCCCTGCTCAAACAAACCTGGTTCAACTCATCTGTTAAATGCCAAGTTTAGTGAGTGTTTTGAGCAGGCAAATAAATCACCAAACTGTGATTGGGCATGCATGGGTTAAAACAAATGATCTACATGGCCTCCGATTTATGCCCAGCACAACTATCAATAACCTAGATGTAAGTTTTCATTCAGATCATTCAAATAATTCATAAATGCATTATTTCACCTATGCAACGCTGCAAAGTTACAGAATATACTTTCCTAAAGGTGCTGAGAAGCTGGTCCACACCTTTATAACCCCAAGGCTGGATTATTGTAAAACCTTTCTGACAGGTTGTTCTTACAAGCTTAAGCTCTTTTAGAATTGAACAATTAGAATGCTATTCTCTCATCTCTGCAGTTAATTATAAGCTCTACAACTTAAATTGCACATTGATTTTAAAATATTTATCCTGATGTCTCTAAATGGTTTTATCTGTTTCTTAATTTTTGGTTTACTCTGATGGCCTGTATTTTGCTCACTATATTATTGTCTTCATTTTACCATCGTTTTCAGGCTGTACCTGCCCCTGCCGCCTGATTTAAGGCTAGGTCACGTTGGTCCTTGACTGGGTACTCCTGCTGCTTACCCTCCAGACCAGACGAGCTTAGCTTTTGGTTAACTTTCCACAACAGCTGAGTAGACTCCATTTACACTCTTTAAGGGACTACACCCTTTCCTCTGCCTTTCTGTCTCTTTCACATGCTTAGAGCTGAACAGAAAACCTCACCCGCATGCACTTTCTCTCTCACGAGCAGACTGAAAACTGTCCAGATGGCTACAACCACCCCAACCAAACAACTTTCAGTCACACTCTTTTGGATTCAACTTTTGCATTTACTATTTTGAGACAGCCTTGGTTATTACTAAGCTTTAGCTGGTAACTTATATCTAACAATAGGCAATGTTCATCCATAATCATTCATTATTATCTATTATATGTCCTTCAATTGCTAGTTTGAAAGTGTGTTGACCTGAGGAGGATGAAAGGTTGATCACTTTTTCTTGGTTCCTCTCAAGGTTTCTTCTGCCTGTAGAGGGAGTTTTTCCTTGCCACTGTGGCCTCTGGTTTGCAAACAGGGGGGTTATGTAAAGCTGATTCGTGACGACCTCCATTGTGAAAAACACGCTATACAAATAAGTTTGCCATTATTCTACTTGTCTTGACATTGCGCATAATTCAGATAATTCTCTTGGAAACACACACTATATGGACAAAGGTATTGGGACACTGCCTTGGGACACCAAGACATTCTGGACAATGCCATGCTTCCAACTTTGTGGGCACAGTTTGGGGAAGAACCTTTTCTATTCCAGCGTGACTGAGCCCCAGTGCACTAAGCAAGCTCCATAAAGACATGGTTGGATGTGTTCAGTGTAAAAGATCTTGACTGGCCCGCACAGAGCCCTGACCTCAACCCCATCGAACATCTTTGGGATGAACTGAAACGGAGGTTGCGAGCCAGACCTTCTCATTCAACATCCTCATAAATGCTCTACAGAATGAATGGACAAAAATTCCCACAGAAACTCCAAAATCTTGAGGAAACCCTTCCAAGAAGATAATATAATTAGAGTATTTTAAATGGTGTTACACTACTTCATTACAGGAAAAGGTAATTACATTACTGTAATATGTTCCTTTGTACAATGTCAGCCCAAACACTGCATATGATTAAATAGCCCTAAATATAACCATGCCTTTAAATATCAAAACTTGAACCATTATAGCACACAAACAACTGTGGCCAGTTCTAAACAAGTATTCTTCCCTCTTTCTGCAAATCAACATTCTACTGTCCAAGCAAAAAACAGTGTAAAATACATGTTAAATTCAACACCATGCAGCCCACTCTTTCTCCCTCCAGTCTACAGTGAGAGGTTTTGTCAGACTGAGCCATGTTTTAAAATTATCATCACCCGAACACATACATCACCAGAAGGCTGTGAGCACACACTTATCACCGTACTTCAGTCAACATGGCTGTCCTCAGCTCCACTACTTTTCTTTGGGCAAATGTTTCTATATTAAACCCACTCTGTGTTTGTTTATTTAAATAAAGTCAATTTAGAAGTAAATATTCAGTCAATTCCAAGCCAAATCAGGCCCTTAGATATTAAGTACAAACAAACTGTCTGGTTTAATTAACTAGAGATCAACCATTCAGTCCTCTTCCACCACCCAAGGCCTCTGCATAATCAGAGCTCACCCTTGCCTCAAAACACCAATGCAGAGAAGAACTTAAGATTTTTTTTTATCTTCCCACAATTATTTCTTAAAGGTTTCAGATAAAATGATATAATTATGGTCCTCTACCATAATTAAATCTAAAGGTATTCACATGTTTCTTGGACAACAAAGTTTCTTTCTTTGCGTATCTTATTTTTTTTGTACTAGAAGAAGTGGTTATGACCACAATGTAGAGGACCAGCTTCAATTCATAGAAATACAGATATTTTAATTTAAGCAAGGACATTTTCTTCATTTATTTTTTATATTATGTATTATTATTTGTATAAATAGTTTAAATGTAAATGACTACATTTATAAAAAAGAGAGAGGATGGCATTTAGGTATAAATAAGTCTTATATGCTTTGTCCCTGCATTTCTTACAGATATTTGGTTACCTCTGAATGATGATACAAATATGATTAATTGACAAATACTATTGCATGTTAGTGGACTTAATAGGGCCTGAAATGGTATGTAGAAAGAATAACATTCTCTGTAATTACACATATACAAAATCAATAAATAAAGTAAGAAATCTTATTGGTTGTCTATGCATTAGACAAAATGACAGATTTGCATTGAAAAGTTGAATAACTAACCTTAGGAAAATTTCCATGTCTATAAGCGGGTGTCCAATTTTTCCCACAAAGGGCCAGTGTGGCTACAGATTTCAGCCCAATCAAGTAGGACCTCTCATGACTCAACTTGTTTAATCAGTGGGTCTTAGGTCTCAGTCTCAGTCAAATAGTTCATCCTGCTCTAGCTTTGTCGAAATGAAAACCTGCAGTCACATGGTCCCTTCGTGAATGAGCCGGACACCCGTTAAGCTCACAATCTAAATAATTTTTTTTTTTTAAAGAAAGAAAGAATAGTTTGATTATGCTAATTCAGTAAATATAGAACTGTGTTGCTGTTTAGGTCTAAAATCTTTTAAAAGTTGTTTTTAAGCAACAGGCCAAACTGTCCAGACTGATAGTAGCCAAGTTATCTTTTGAAATGAGAAACAACATATCAACATTTTGTGACTATTATTAACATGTGTCTTATTTGTCAAGACATGTTCAGGGCATTCATACAAATATTTCAAATGAAAAGAATTAGATTTTCTCCAAACCAACACTCCCAAACAAAAGGTATTTCATAATAAAAGCATAATTCTGGGGTCGCAGTGGGTGCAGTGTGTTTGCCAGGCCATCACAGGTATGTTGACAACATCTTCATGAATGCACTACGTGACATACCCATAAAAACAGGTCACTGGACAACTGGCTGCTTAACTCTTTTAAGTTCACACACAAGAAAATGTGATTCCCTCTCAAATGTCTCTCTGTTTATTCAACACACACACACACACACACACACACACACACACACACACACACACACACACTCATGCACAAACATACATGCACAGACGCACACGCAAGCACACTCACACATGTAAAAATGATGCCAACCTGACTAAACAACACTAACTGTCACTTTTAGCCTTGTGCACACCCAATTCTGTGAGTACAGAATGTGGAACAATTGTTCAAACAATCCACTCAAACAATCCACTTGTCAGCATCATAAACAAAAGAATCACCATTGTGCAGTCTTAAATTAGTAGTATGGGTTATAGACATACTATTTAGTTCCTATGAAAAATGAAAAGAAACATTGACTCAATAAAGTCATAAAAGTTGCTTTGGCAACAGTACTTAGAAATGCCCCTTACTGCACTCTTTCAAGTGTCCATCTAACAAGAACATGAGAAATAGCTCAATCTATTTAATCAGGCTGGCAATCAGCTGACTTCTACTCTTGAGGTCACCCCTGCACCCTGCTGCGTTGCTACTGGAATATTCTGTACTCTCCATATTACTTTATACGCAGCAAGACTGCCTGATATAAGCTCTGCAGAGCTATTCCATATCTCAGTCTTGCTTTACAATAAGGTCAACAAGGTCACTGCAGAGTTTGGTATTGAAATGGTCAAGGAACTTTGGGATGAGATTCAGGACATCACTGGGATCTTGAAACATTTAGAGCTGAGATGATCAGATGAATCAGATGATTCTGATTAGATCTGGATCTACTGACTATTTTAACTGTTTTTTTTTTTTTTAATAACGGGGCTATTCGTGAAACACTCAGGGCTATTGCCCCAGAAGTCCAGGCCAAACAAAGGCCTTGCTCTGAATTCTCCTCATAGTGAGTAATTTTCTCTGCATGCATCTGACTGGGTCTGCCAATTTGCAGAAAGCAATTAAACTCTAATGATTCACGTCACAGCACAGTGCTGGATGTTGTCTCAGAGGCTTCATTGCAAGCCAACACACCACATGTGTTCACACTTCTTGTGAAACTATTGTTGTTCAGAAGATGCTGTAGTTTGGAAACAGTAATAACAACTGGCTGAACAACAATGCATTTTTGTTTTAATTTCCTTTCCTCTTTTAATAATGTTAAGCCAGGGCAGCTGGTCGACTGGTGGTTAGGGAGTTATCCTTGTGATCGGAAGGTCATGGGTTTGCATCCGAGGAGTGCCAATAGTACCACTGAAGTACATTTGAGCAAGGTACTGTCCCCACACACTGCTCTCCATTTGCTGCATTGGTGGCTGCCCACTGCTTCACTTGTTGAATGGGGTTAAATGCAGAGAAAGAATTTCACATTGTTCACATTGTGTTGTGTGGTGTGGTGTGTTCATGTGTGCCTATAAGAGCCACTTTACTCTTTACTTTATCACCTACATTTATCACCTGAATGTCTGTCCATATGTACCAATTTATGATTAAAAATCTGCAGGCGCCGACCCCATGAATTGCAGAAAAAGTGGAGTGAACTCTTTCTGTTAATAAACCTCTAAACTGTTGAACTCAGTGCCATCTTTTCATGGTACACACTTTCAGAAACCTCTGTATTTATTGTTTGAATTTGATCTATGTTAATGTCTCATATATTTTCTCTTAATATGCTGCCCAATTTAGTTGTCTCCAATTCCACCCACTGACTAAGATTCCCCATCACACAATACCACCAACACTGGAAGGGTGAAAGCTGGCATATGCTTTTTCTAAGTCACGTGAACCTGGCTGATGCATTTTTTAAAATATTACTACCACAAAATCACTGAATATCTTAACACGCTTGAAGGAGAGCACTGACTGCCAATTCTCTTCGGTCAGCTAACAGGCACCTGTGCTGGCTAGCATCAGGCTTTGAGTGATGGGGAGCGGGAGGGCCATCCTACCCATCCAGAGAAAACAAAGCCCATTGTGCTCCCTTGGACTTCAGGTCACGGATGGCTGGGGCACCAGATGATGGGTTACACCACTCGGGAGCATGATATTAAGTAATACTCTAAACTTTCATGTACAGAGGGGTTACACCAGTCTCGTTTCGAGTTTATGACATTCACTTCCGTAAAAGCTTAATTGAGACATGAGTGTTTCGGTTTACACCGTTAGCATCGTACTTACGGACTATGTGGCAAACTAATTTGGCTGTGCGCGGTGGAAGAATACGTGGTAACGCGACGTATGAGTGAGTGAGTTGCCGTACAGTACAGTCTACAAGTACAGTATATTTATGTCCTTTTCCTTTTTCTGTGACTTCACCACGCCCCAAGCGGCATTATTGGTGTTCTTCTCCCTTGTCTCTCCCACAGCCCACCTGACTGATTAGTAGGGCATGCTGTCTCCCTCGTGATTCCTGGACTGTCAGGAAGGCTCTTAAACCTTCTGGGTCCACTACCCTGTCAGGAAACCTTCAGAGTCCATCTCTGTGGCCTGGAAGGAAGCTGGATTGTGTCATCTCTCCTGTGCTCGTGTAGGCTCACTGCTCTCTGGCTTCGCAGTGTCATGACGAACTATGTAACTGGCGGGACTCTGAGGAGGAAGGAAACTCATCAATCGAGTGCTCCTTGTAACTCCAAGGAAGGAGCAAGAGTCCTGTATGAGTACGAGTTACTTGTGGTGCCTGCAGAGGAGCAAAGCCTCACTGGCTCTGGACAGATCCCCTGAGGCCCTGGCACACCGCGGTGCGGCTGCATTCCTTGTGTCCCTTGTGTACACCCATGTTCTCGGCGAGTCCCAGACATGGAACTGATGCCTTTGCTCCCGCGGATGAGAGAGGCCCCGGCATGCCATGGTGCGGCTGTATTCCCTGTGTCCCTTATGCATCCCCGTGCTCCTGCCTTCACTCTCACGGATGAGAGTGGTGCATGGCTCCTGCAGAGGGGCAAAGGCTCACCGGCTCTGAATTGATCCCCCGAGGCTCCGGCACACCGCGGTGTGGCTGCATTCCCTGTGTCTCCTGTGTATCTATGTGTTCCTGGTGACTCTCTGTGTCCCATGTGTATCCCCGTGCTCCTGCTGACTCCCGGATAGGGAGTTGACACCTTTGAGGATGGCTATGAGCACCTTTATGAAAGACTGACTATAAGTTAAGCTGTCCCTGAACGGTTATTAAATCCCCTTGTATTTCTGGTACTCCTGCTTCTGTGTCCTCCTTCCCTGGGGTAGAAATGACAAATTGTGTTTTCATGTTCTAGATTAGGGCTGTCAAGCTCTGATCCTGGAGGGCCGGTGTCCAGCACAGTTTGATGGTTCCCCTCCTCAAACACATTCACTAAACCTGACAATTAACTGG
>JBBJLS010000018.1:9841029-9856635 GCA_037577275.1 Bryconaethiops microstoma
ATGAGCGACTGGGCTTCAGCCTCTTCCTGCTTGTTGATTTATCCACAGGTCTCCTGCCACTTCTGTAGTGTGTAGTCTGCTAAAGATACTGAAAGTATCGCTTTAACAGCAGTTCAAGTGCTGTTGGGCTCACTTGGGCTACAAATATAGATTATAAAACATAAAACATGAGCGGCTGGGCTTCAGCCTGGACTATTCTGAGGGTTTGACCCAGGAAAATGCATTAATGACCCTAAAAGAATTAGTGACATTATTAACGTTTGTTAACATATTACTAATATGTTAACTGTGACTGTGCTAATTGCAATATTTCATTTTTGCCATATCTCCTACCGAATAAGTGGTAGTCTCGGGGGAGGACCTACACCCCAACCTTGGATTCAACCCTGCACTTCTTGCCCTAGCGTAGCATTAGCCTCTGGCATTTTTTAATCCTGTGATGTTTTTATGTTTTAAAACGTCAAGGGTTTACTGGAAGTTTTGTGCAGTTGGTCCATACATCCCTTTGATTTACACTGGAGGATAATGGAGCCGTCATTAATGGAGTGTAAACAGTGTTGTGCTGAGTCAGCAGAGCGGACATGATAGAGAGCCAGAAATGATTTATGGGATTCAAATACTGCACAGTGAGAAGCACATGGACACATCTGGACTGCCTCACTGACTCCTGCATATCTTGCCCTGTGGCAATAGGTAATCAGCCACAGTGCTTTCCGAGTGATGGTGCTTGCTAAGAAACATTCAGCATGAATGTGCAGTCCAGCACTGTGGCAACATTAATTGCCATCAAAGAATAACACTTGGTTCCAGTTAGATCCAGCAAAATCAGAACTTCGTGGGGGCCTTGATTCATAAGAAGATTATAAAAATGGTGTCAGTATTCATTTCATGTTTATTTCAGTATCTGCCTCGTCTGTGTGGTGCTCACTTATAATAGAAGTCAGTGGGCATTTGCTGAATTCTATTAAGAACATCTGAAATGTATGAATATTCAAATTAAAAGTTATTAAAATTAGACCTTACTGGTTAAGATGGAAGATGGGCCTTGCCAAAGCCACTCTAAGGAAGATCCAAAACATGGGAGTATTACAGTAGAAGTGCATCTTTTCCTTTATTCCAAGGCTTTCTGGTGTTCATAGTGATCAGTTGGAGATTGTGATAGCTCCACCCACATCACTAACCACAAATTTTACCCTGTACTTTTGTGGCCTAATTTACAATTGTCTTTGATCTTTGAATTCACAAAAGTGAATTTTTAAAAATGTCATTTTTGCATGGAGGTGGCATGAGAGCAACAACTGATAGTTGAGTATTATCAAATATTGAAACCAGTCTAGTATTTATCCATAAAAAAAACAACTAACCTTTAAAATGAGCTGCATTTGACTTAATATGAGCAAAAGGAAAGAACAGAAAAAACAAAGGAAAAAAAGATTAAATAGGCTGGGTAAACCTCAGATTTCACTGGTAATGAAAATATGGAAGAGTGATCAAAAACATTTCCAACGATCTCTGGCACAGACATGTTCGGACTGTTTGAGCACCAGCAGATGGGAACCATAGGGAACTCTATCACACTTTCTGTGAGGCGTGTAAGAGAAGCACATCATCCGTGTACATTCTAAGTACAAGAGGCGGTAAGAAGCTCTGCTACAGGCTTGCTTCCACTTGAAGTATAAGAAAAAACAAAGAAGGAAGGTCTCAGCAAGCTCACAATATCGTCTACATAAAATTGTGATTGAAATTACAAAAACATCCCATATGGCAGAGCCAAAGTGTGAAGAATAACTAAAGAAGGTCTTGCCTACTGCACTGCTGAGGGCACTAGACTTGCACACACCGTGACCTACAGACTGTAATAGGTTTAATGAGTTTACTTTATGGAACCTTTTTTTTGTTGTTCTTTGGTTTTTGGTTTTGGTTCACAACCTGAATTTTTGGGTTTGGCCCAATTTCAGTACATCACAAATCCAATAACAGTACTAACCTGCAAGAAGAAATACAGACTTAACAACATTACACATCACACAGTGTGAGGGTCTGGTAGTTCATGCTAAATTGATTATAGGATTGTATCAGATCCAGCACGTTCTGCTGATCTTGGACCGATACTACCCAGTACTGAATCAGTCTCATTTGCCATTTTGCATGGCCATTAGCTGATGAAATCCAACACTGCCCATAGATTTCCATTATAAATAGGTTTTTCAGGTTTTGTGTTTCATGATAATCTACTTTACGCTACAACTGTGTTTTAAAAATTCTGGAATATCCCTATAGGAAAGGGAATTCCCAATGGAGAAGGCCTTTTGACATTCCCAACAACCTTAACTGGTCAATATTTGACCTGCTTCTGGGACAAGTTGACTAGCCGACACAAATGCGACCTTATAAGTGGAACCCTGTAAAAGCAAACGTCCTGCGTTGGTTGGCCAGCTGGTTGGCCAACTGTGTACAGTCTCTGGGCACCACGGAGTTGCATGATCAAGGCTGCCAGGAAGTATCTCTGATCATTGACCTTTCTTTGCTCACACAACTAAGTACTGGCAGGAGAACCACTAACTTGACCCCCTAGTCAGAACAAAGAGCTGCTATATTCAGGGGAAAGTATCTGGAGCCATCAGCGCTTGAAATTAACATAACAGTAAAAGTTTACTCAGCTTAGCCCTGCAACACACATGCTGATTTGACAAAAAGCGCCACACATCTGACAATCTCATTTTGACCTTCTCAATTTGGCCGTTCCTGAATGCTTTAGGATGTGGGCTTTGTGGAGGGAGTTTATTATGCTGTGCTCCCGAGAAGCAGTGGATTTAATTACATCCCTGCTATATAAATTTAATAACACATTTACACATGTCTGTCGCCGGGCCAGTTTTTTGATTTTCTGACGTTTACTGCAGTTGTTCAGTAGCTACATCTTCTCTATTTAGACCAGACAAATAAGCATCTGGCTTAAAACGTTTTCATGATGATAATGATCTCAGACAGTTATCAGTTCTCTGCTCTCTTCTGCTTTGCCAACTTACAAGCAACGTTTTTATTGGCCAATAAAGGCATCAGTTGGTGCTACTGCCTCAAACTGCATCAGCCTAAACGTGCTGATTCACCTGCAGTGGTTCTGAATTCTTGGAACCATTTACGGTTAATGGGGAATTTAATTGTAGAGGCAGGATTGTTCACAGTGGTGGTGAATGGAACCAGACATCCGCCTCTAAAAGCTTCCTCATAGAAAGTTGATCTATGAAATGTTTATGAATGATGTCTGAGAAGCTTTTGGGTGGCTGGTGGCCTAGTGGTGAGAGCATTGCCCCTGTGATCAGAAAGTTGGGGGTTCAAATCCCAGAACCGCTAGTGGCACCACTAAGGTACCCTTGAGCAATAGGTGCCGTCCCCACACATTGCCTCCTGGGCACCCCCCTGTTGGTGGCAGCCCACTGCCTCACTTGGTGAATGGGTTAAATGAAGAGAAAGTGTAGTTTACACTGTGTGCAGTGTGTTCATGTGTAACTATAGGGGGACACATATTTTATATATATATGTAAAAGAGATGAATGTATAATATGAGAAGTAATTGTCATTTACCGTCATTTACAGTAGATATACATATATATTTAAGTTTGATACTATTTTTGATTCCTAGCCAGGACAGCTGAGGGTCCTGTCTGTGTGGAGTTTGCAAGTTCGCCTTGTGTCTGTGTGGGTTTCTGCCTGGTTCTCCAGGTTCCTCCCACAGTGTCACGGAGAGGGACAAGAAATGTACTGACAGGTTGCCCAGTGTAGCGTGAAGGAAGAGCCCAGTCGCGGATACAAATGAAAGAGCCGGTAATTCACGCGCTTTGATCTGCGAACACTCCAGTCACGGAGTAAAGATCCCCACCAGGAATCAACATTCACACACGCACACAGAAAGGTATATAAAGGCTTCAGAGGAACCAGAGTACTCACGGTACTGAACGAGGAGGGCTTGGAATAAGCCTGCATGGGATCCAAATGTCTGAGTGCAGAGAGGTACCTGCTTCCTGTATATACCCTGAGACGTGAGTCATTCCTGGTGCTCGTTAGACATTATGTGACTGGTGCATGTGACACACAGTCTGAAAAGGTCAGGTGAACTGGAGATACTTAATTTCGCTCTAGGTTTAAATTTGTCTGTGTGTCTGTCCTGTTCAGAGTGTCCATGCACCAGTTTGGATAAGCAGTTTCCAGCTGAATGTGGATTTCTGAGCTGTTTAAACCTCACTTCAGTCCATCGGTAGCTCCTTTGGTGCTAAACAATGTGAGCCACCCACCAAGAGCCGCTTTCAGAGAGAAACGAAGTGCCTTTAAGGTCAAAGCTGGGCTAGATGTGCTGAAGCTATTAGTGTCTTTTTGCCACTGGGGCTTGTTGCCACACCAAGACTCATCAGTCCTGTTGTATTTATCAAGGAAGCAGAAGCTCTCCTTTTTCATATTCATCTTTTCGACTCATTCGACTCATTATGGGATAATTAGTTAAAGTGACCTCTTATGCATCCGCAAATTAAGAAAAAACATTCTTCTCTTCTAACCAGGTGTCAGAATTACTGATGATCTTCTCCAGTGACCGGATTTGGGCCGATGTTTTAACCAGCTCCCATCCAGCAGCCTTGTGTGTGTGTGTGTGTGTGTGTGTGTGTGTGTGTGTGTGTGCTGGTGTTTTCGTTGGCCTGTATGTTTTTGTTCTGTACTCCTTGTGCTGAATGAGTTCCTTTCATTTCATATGTAAACACTGTAAAGCCTGACAGCTCTGTTTCTACTGGGCTACTCTCATTGCTGTTCCAGCCCCCATCATGCACGCTCATTTCCTACGGGGGTAAACTGTGTGTGTACCCTTGTGCCAAGGTTTGGTAGAGTAGCTTGGCTGTGGTGGACCTTCTAAGTACATCCAGCAGAGAAACTGAAGCTTGTGAAGTGCAACTCTTCTTTTTTGGGATCCTTTTGTTCTGAACTTTGACTGAACATGCTGCTGTACATGATAATACCAATGTTTTTTTGATGTCTTTAATGCATTTTCCTAGTATGACCTTCTGAACCACTGCACACACAGTATTGTGATGAGTGCAAGACTGTAGCCTTCTCCCTCAAATACAGCTTTCAAATACAGCTTTTAAAAAGTTCTAATGTTGGCTGTCTTTATAAATACTATAGACATCGCCAGCACTAGGAGGGTGAAGGTGAACACATGCTTTCTCTGAGTCCCGTGAAGCTCTTTCACATCTTTTTTAAACTGTTGCCACTGGGAAGTCATTGCTTGGAGGAGAGCACTAACTTAAGGTCCTGCCTTAACCATTCAGCTGGGAGTTTTCAGTTCTGTCCATTGCTGCATTTTTTTTTTACTTCACACTAAAGTTCAGCAATCTATTATTTTGTATTGTGATTGCTCTTCTATCCATTCCGGTTGTGCCATCTGACTTCAGAGCTGCTAAATATCTCATCATCAATAGGACGAAGTTCACCTCGATGCTGGTGTTACTCGTTTGACAGGATGATTATGTTTCTTGTATAACAGCACAAGCTGTGGTTGCTATGGTTACAGTGCCATAGTAGTTATGAATCAATATGGGGGACTATGAATACTCCATAAAGACAGTAGTCAGCGACACAACCGTGTGACGCTGCGCGCTGAAAGGTGCTAAAGTGTACCTCAAAACACAGTTTCCACCATTATAGCTGGTTACTTCTTTAGTTTTGGACTGGATCTGAAAGGCTAATGTAGTCAAACTATTAATTAATTATGCTACAGCATCATCCTATGATTCAAGAATCATTTACATTTAGCAGATGCCTTTACCCAAGGTGACTTCTTTTCTCTAATTCCTATAGCAACTTGGGGTTAAGGGTCTTGCTCAGGAAGCCAGTGGTAGTATACTGAAGGTAGGATTTGAACCCATGATCTCTTGGTCCAGGGGCAAGTGTCCTTCCCACTAGGCCACCACCATTTCAGTCAAGTGCAGTCACTTCTCATAACCCTCTGTGAAAACAGATCAATGGTGTTGCCTGGTTTTTACAGTGTGTTGCAATGCAAACCAAATGCAGCTCTGTGGTCAGAAACTGCCCACTAATGAAGGACTAGTTCAGGGCTGAACAAAGTGGGGCTTATTTGCTGAGACTGACCTGGAAGGATGTTTGATGTGGCCCACAAGAAAGGTTCTCAGCCTTTGACAGAATGTGTATTATCATGGAAAGTATTTTTTAGTTTCTTCTGCTTCTACCAGATTGGCAACAACACAGTTCGGGTCCTAGTGATCTACCACGCTGGAAAGTTCCGATCCATCACAGTTGGCTCTATTCAGGTGCCTCTGAAAAGTGGCTAATGAGTATGTATGTATTGTTTAAGCCTACCACACCATGGAGAAACCTTTATGTGATCCTCATCTGTGAAACGTTGGGCTGAGGTATGTTTTCCCTGAGGTGTGTGTTTTGGAGACGTGTGTGGAATGTAACCACATGGGTGTGATTCAGTGAGAAGAGGCTGTGTTTATTCTAATACATTACAACCACCACACAGACCCCAGCTATGGACCAGGGAAGCATTGCAGCTTCTCGACTGGGATTTGAGGGAAATACTTAATGATAATGTAACGTCTGGGAAAGCCATGGATTCTTTGGAATAGTAAAAGTAAGAGCCCACTGCATGACGTCGCAAAGACCCAGAGCTGATCCACTGCTCTTTGTGAGGAATATTCCAGGCCAGCAGGTGCCACTGCATTTATCAGCTTTAGTCAAGTTCTGTCCTCCTCTCTACTCTCTTTCCCTTCATCTTGCCATCTTCATTTCTCTTTTCTTTTCTGTTTTCTCTCCTTCTCTCTTTTTCTCTGTACTCTCATTTTTCCTTTTTTTTTCTTCTCCTTTTGGTATCTTTTTTTTCTCTCATCCTCTTCTTTTCTCTCCTCTCGCCCTCCTCTCTCATTGTTCTCTCTTCTCTTCTCTTCTCTTCTCTTCTCTTGTTTTTTCTTCTCTTCTCTCTTCAGTTATTCTCTCCTGGTCTCATTCTCTCTTCTATGGTCTCTATCCTTATCTTCCTCTCTCTCACTCCCTTTTTACTTCCTGCACCTGTTTGGTAAGATATGTTGGTTTTATTGCTTAGAGGGTTGAATTAATGACCTGCTGACATGAGCGGTCTATACTTACAGCAGACCTGGGCCAAAGTTGAGCCCACTTTCCACTGACCGGTGTCCAGCGGGAAGGATGAGCCCCGTAAAGAAAAGGCCATGTGGGCTGCAGACTTTACAGTAAACTCTGTTTGTGACTCAGTGTGGAGGTGCAGCAAACAAATCAGTGTACTGGATCGTGATCACTGTGTCTTCTGATACAGTTACTGCTTTAAGCCATAACCAGTATCACTTCATGAGAACTGATTTAACCCTAAACAAACTTTTATAAAGGTACCACCTGTCAAAAAGTCTGCATTTGTCCATTTGATGTTATTTCACTTAAGTAAGTGTTATTACAAGTTTTGGTGGTATAACATGATTGGGAGAGTCCTTACTAGTGAGTAGAAATGGGCTAAATTGGGCTCTTCTCTTCTCTCATTGTATCCTCTTTTCTTCTCTTTTCCTCTCATCATCTTCTCTTTGCTCCCTTTGCACTCTTCTCTTCTCTTCTCTTCTCTTCTCATCCTCTTCTCCTCTCTTCGATTCTCTTCTTTGAAAACTGGAACAAATCTCTAGATTGGTCTTTCGAATTGTTGGAATAGGACTTTATAAGGACATTTGAGTTTCTTATCTATTTCTGCCCGTCCAAGTCAATTATACGTGCAAATTTAAATTTGCCTAAAAATCTTCAAATACATTTCAGCCTGCACAGAAAGCCCAACTAGTAGTCTTTGATTGGGATTTGCAGGGAAACACTTTAACAATACTTTCCAATTTTTTTACTCTTTCAGAGTCCTGGCTGTGATGAGTTCCTGGGCTCGGGGAAGATGATGGATAAGTGTGGTGTGTGTGGAGGGGATAACACAGCCTGTAAGCTGGTCTCTGGCCTGTTCCAGCACAGCCTTTCCAAAGTGGGCTACCATAAGATTGTGGAGATTCCAGAGGGAGCCATCAAGATCAACGTTACCGAGATGGTCAAGAGCCAAAACTACCTCGGTGAGGCAGGTTTACATATGGGCTAATATGAATTAGACTCCATTCATTTAAGAATTTTTAACCATTTCTCCTTGAGGTGGTGTTGTTTTTTTTTAGCTGGTTACCTAGCAGTTGTTTTCTTTTTTCTCATGTTTTGTGTTTATAACATAAAGGTTTCTTGTAACAAGAACATCTGGGCACATCCATGAAAAAATATAGATTAAATGTGGGTGGACAGTCGGACTTGAGTGTGAAATTTCGTAACCAATCCATCGTGAAGGTGGAGGTCAAAGTAGGCGATGGTGTACTAGTCACTAATAAATTTACTTTTGGTAGAGACATTTACAATTGAACTTTCTCACAGAAGTTGGCGTTCAAAGTCTTGCTTAACAAGTCTTACTGATGGAGCATAGTGGGAATCCCAGTCTGCAGTGTGAAGGATAGTATTACTCATAACACCACACCATTTTTATTGGTTAGCTTGGTGGAAATTGGCTGGTTGGTTGGTAAGTCTTTGAGAAGCTTACAAGTATTTGGGTATTTTGTCAGACTTCAGCAGCCAGATTGTGTCCCAACATGCAGTGTGTCAACTGGGTGTGTTTCATGAGTGTGAAGGGCAAAACTGCCAATATGTAAGGGTGTGTCTACATTACCTCTTGCAATAGTGAAACAGCTAGCGAAATCCTATTAGCTTGCATTGTCAATTAAATGTAATTTACACTACTATGTATTGTGTGTTATTATTATTATTCTTATTATTCTTATTATTATTGAAGAATTTAGGGGGTCAATTTTAGATGTGGATAGATGTTGTCACCAGATCTTGCCTGACGAATAGATATCCTCACAATATCTCCTGAGAAGGTCTGGGTGCATTTAAGCCATGACAAGGTTTGCCAAATATTGATACGATGATTTATTGTAAGTAAAGAAGGCATTTTTTTGTTCCAGATCCAGATCAGAAAGCACAGGCTCTTGAGGAGTGCTTCGCATTAAGATGATTTCAGAGATAAAAGGCCGAATCTTTAAAATGTCAAGCAGCTATTTCTGGTCTTGCTTTTCTGCGCTATATGGGTTCAGCTGGCTCTTTATGAAGTTGTGGTTGGATTTTTCAAAGTTGAAAAGAACTTTAAACACATTAAAGAATCCCCATTTATTTGTAGATAGTGTGGCCTTCACCAGAGACCTTATCCTCTAACTTTCATCTTCGCAAAGCCCACCCGTAAAAAAAAAAAATTTTAAAGGCAAAAATAAAGATCCCTCTGACTCCGAGATGACACTGTCCGTGTATGTGTGTGGGGGTAAGAGGGAAAGAGAAAGAGAAAGCGAAGAGGGAAAGGGCTGCTGCTATTTCAGGAGTGACTGGAGGAATGTCAGTATTTTATTGTTGGAGACATTGCTTTAATGAGAGCCATGCTGAAGCCCAGCGTGTGTCTGGCTCCCTCTTTGGCCTTCAGGGGCCATGTACATAAACAAGCTTTCATTAGCGTTGCCTTCCTTTTAGCTTCACCAGACACTTTAACCCTATAAAGTTGTAATTCAGGCAAACTAATCGAATGTACACAACCATACCCTCATCCAATCGTGGGACATTAAAAGTTTTGCAGTGAAAGCTTAGAGCCTGCCATTTTAGTGTGCATGCATAAATCATCACACAAGTATGCTGCATGTTGATGGACAGTATAACGTAGTGTCATACAGTGTCAGAAACCACATAAGCAAGTTGTGTTTGTCACTGTTGTCTGATTAAATCAGAGAGAAGAGGAGAGGCGGAAGGGCAACATCCATGGGACCATCAAAGAAACTGCATAGCAGTGGTTGGGAAGTTGTACAGGAATTCCCCTGCAATGCTGCATTCACTCAAAAAAAAAGAAGCTTGTGTAGCAATCTTTGGTGTAGCTATTTGGGGGAGAGGTCAAATCACCACAAACTGCTCAGAAAAGGGTCACCCGAATCCAATTGAAATCGTATGAAATGGAATTTGCTCTCCAAAGCTCTTCTTTGATCTTCACCAATTGTTTGGCTACCAGCATCACCACAGCAACGTACATGATGCCCTGACCCCTGGGGGTTCATTGGTAAAGACAATGGATATGTTATATTTATATATATATAAAATTATAAGAAGGGCTTCTATGAGGGAAAGCCTGTTAAAAATGGCTCTATATACGACTACTGACTGCCGACACTTAAATAATATCTGGTCATCTTTTGGTCCTGTACAGTCTGTGCCTTTTCAGTGGACCTATAAGGTAGATGGAGCACATAGAGTGGTCAGAGGAAGCATGACTGGGTTTGTGTAAATCATGCCTTTATATAGCAGCAAGTCTTGTGTGTGTCTTTTTGAGCTACAGTGTGTCTGTGTGTCCTGCAGCTCTGCGGAGCCGATCTGGACGCTCCATCATAAACGGAAACTGGGCCATTGATCGACCTGGAAAGTATGAGGGAGGTGGGACCATGTTTACTTACCGACGGCCCAATGAAATCAGCAGCACTGCTGGGGAGTCCTTTCTGGCAGAGGGGCCGACTAATGAAATCCTGGATGTCTATGTGAGTGATCGTCTTCAGACCAGGACAATAATTTTTTTATGTATATTAAATTCCTAAGAAGGCGGTAAAAATGCATCAAACCAAGTATCTGCATTGATTTTAGTATTGATGATATTGATGAAGTAATAGTTCATAAAGTATTCTCTTGCTGGTGTAAAAACTGGAAAAACTTCCATTGTTTTTATTTCACTGCTGTGTGAACAGGTCCTTCAGTCCGAATATCGCTAAATTGGTAAAATACTGGGTTACAAATTGAATACTTGGGATCATCAGTCCAGGATGGAATGGGTGGAGAAGAGCAAGAGTGACAGGGAAGAAGACTAGTGAGACCAGCTGTGTTGTCTGGTTTGATGGTTTGGAGACAGTGGCACTGACAGAAAGACAGGAAGCAGAGCTGGGGGTGACAGAGTTATGATTTGCTTTGGGAGTGACAAGAATGGACAGGATCAGGAATGAGTTTAGTAGAGGGACAGCTCATTCATTTTCCGAGTCGCTTATCCTGACCAGGGTCGTGGAGGGGCTGGGACCTATCCTAGAGCTCATAGGGCGAAAGGCGGAAAACACCCTAAACACGACGCCAGTCCAGACTTTACCGTAATGTAACAAAACGGCCTGATTGGGGCAACTGTTTGAGCAGTTAAAAATGGCTAAAAATCAACTTTCCTTCATGTTTATGTGTATTTAATATCTCTTGGACATTCTGTTGCCACCTGATCACATGATTCTGAGCTGTAGTCTCCACCAAGACCCTGTTCCCTCCATGCTCTGCTCCCAATAAAAACTCAGGGTCCGCTGGTGCATGCCGTCCTCTTCTCACTCCTGAGTCACTCAGTTTGCCTCACTTTCCATGTGGTCCCATAATAATGCCTGAGCATGTAAGAAGGCCCATATTCATCCCTGATGGCTCCCTCTCCTTTGTGTTTTAATCCTCAGATGATCTACCAGCAGCCAAACCCAGGAGTGCATTACGAATACATCCTTCCATCAGAGAACTCGGTCAGCATGGCCGGGAACACTGACGAAGGTCAGCAAGACTCAAAATGATCTTTTTTTAACTATTAGTGACACAACTGTCATAACTGAATCTAGATCAAATTAACAATTAATATAGTATACTATTAATATAGTATTAATATAGTTCTAATAACCATTTTATGACAAATAAACTAAATGTTAGTAATTGAATGTAGATCAACTTGAAGTGAAAATGTTCTAATTCATACCAAATTATGGCTAAAATGAACAAATATTTACATAAAATAAAACCCCTTTTTGTTGCATATGTACCCAGAATAAAGAATAAGCTGTAGTGAGCTATGCTTGTCATAAAATTCACATTCAGAAGTGATCACATAACATGATGTATAATTATTACAAATAGGTCATTTAATAAAATCCTGTACCCAAAAATGTGATAACAGTGCTGACATCTTTAGGCAATATTTTCACCTATACTGTGCAAGTTATTATTTACATAAAAAAATATTTGGCTTTTTTCGTGGCAATATATATATTTTTTCATGCATTTTAGTGCTGAATTATTAAGAAAAATATCATTTACTAATTTTGTAACATAAACATTGATGTAAATTCAAATTTCCATATAAAATATTGATGTATATATTTTTTTGTACTGTCTTGGGATGGTGAAATACTGCTGTTCTCAGAGGCGGGAGGTTTGAAAGTAGAGTGTTATTCATTTCTCCTTGCTGCTGATTGGCTGCTGTCCTGTGATGCATCTCTGGCAGCTGCAGTTCATCATTCCTGCGTTGAAACAGTTTCCCCCGTGGAGTGTCTCGAGTGTTCTTTTATTTTTCGTTTTGTTCTTCTTAAAGCCCTGAATTCTTATTACTGTAAATTTAATTGAATTATTATTGTGTTTACCTGCTACTACCAAAGAAAACGTGAGTGCATGAATTACACTACAGTCTTTACAAGGGTAACGTGGTATTTTACATTCTAGCACTGCGGAAGACTGCAGTTCAGTATAAACTGTATAGTAGGGATATGGGTTTACCTTTACATTTTTTTAAGGGTAATGTATTAAGCTGAGTTTAAAATGAAATTAAAGTGTTTTGGGAGCATATTTGGGGGCATATTTAGAGTTTTAAAAACATTTTTAGATATTTTGTTTTACCACATCACAAATTCACTTTTTTCACATTTCGCGGGTGCTCTTGGAACGTAACCTGCAAATTTCAGGGGTTTGCTTTATTGTGTAAACGTCTTTTACTGTGACATTTTGCTTTGATTGTCAGTGATGCATGAGGATGCAAGACCACCTCTGCAAGTGGTTTGAGTGATTTACACTTGTATTTAGCTCTGATGCATTTTAGAACCAAGTGTAAACAAGGAATATACAATACTGTGCAAAAGTCCTGAGCCAGCTCTCATTTCTTATTTCTCTCATTCTCATTTCTCTCATTTCTTTATTTTGCTTCGAATCACCCTGTTGGTACAAAAAAACAATTTGACTATCTACTCATATTGAGTAGATTAAATGAAGGAAATGGGAACAAATGTTTTACTGTGACAGGCCGCAAAGTGCCAAAAGATACAAGGAGCCTAGATAAAAGAATTCCAACCACCCAGCATTCAGCTTCACCAGTATACTGATCACCGCCTGATCATCTGGAATCATCTGCACCTGTTTCTTCGCTGGTTCAGGACTTAAGTTAGATCTTCTTTGTTCTGCTTAAATGATTCTTATGTGGGTCACTGTGTGGTTTAACAAACAAAAAACATTCTTCTGAAACTGGTTAGGTTCAGGGACTGGACTGGACATGATAGTCCTTCAGGAAGCCTGAAGAACTGCTTCTCAAGGCTATTTTAAAAATACAGGAAAATCTTTCTGTGAAGGAATGAGGGGTGCCTCAAGACTTTTGCACAGAACTGTGTGTTTAGGCTGAGTTTGCTCTCTATAACCTGCTTTCTGCAGGGAATACAGTGATCAGAGGGGAGGGGTATGACCCATATGGCCGGCCGTCCCAGGAAGGATATGAACAGACAGGGGGGCACAGGTACCTCCCGAACACACCTGACAACCAGGTACCTGTGGCCCAACCACCTCGTCGGCACAGAGAATACAACTGGAAACTCAGTGGCACGACTGACTGCAGCGCATCCTGTGGAAGAGGTCAGAACTTTCACTTTCACTCAGGCCCCTTACAGCACATATATTTTTTCTAAGGGTATACAGCAGGGGTGTCAAATTCTGGTCCAGGAGGGCCGGTGTCCAGCACAGTTTGATGGTTCCCCTCCTCAAACACATTCACTAAACCTGACAATTAACTGGCGAGGTGAACCAGGTGTGTCTGGAGGGGGGTAGGTGGTGTGCTCTCCTGAGTCTCCTCAGGAAGTACTGATGCTGCTGGGCCTACTTGGTGATTTAAATGGTCTTGAGGGTCCACATGAGGTTCTCTGTGATGTGAACACCAAGGACAATTTCTACTGAGGAGCTGTTGGTAAGGGAGTTGTATTTGTGATTTGAAGGTCATGGGTTTAAATGCCAGGACTGCCCAGGGCACCACTGCGCAACCCTTGGTACTTGGTACTGGTGCTGCATTGTCGGCTGCCCCTCTGTTCACACTATGTACTGTGCTGTGGTGTGTTCATGTTCTTTCATGCAGAATGCTCCAATTCCATATGCTGATGCATTTTACTTAGCATGGACATACATACATCGCAGCTATTCTGGAGGCGGAATTGAATATGTAAAAGGAGCAGGCCCCAGGATCTCTAAATGTAGAGATTTGGCATGAAGTCAGAGTGGTTCTTCTGTAGCACTGCTTCAAAGAACCCTCTTTAGCACCTTCATTTTTAAGTGTAGAAAAAGAAGACTGCTCTGAACTACAAAGAACAGAGCTGGGTATGACGGTTGAATTAAGAAGCTTGGTTGGCAGTGGACAGAAGAACAGACTCTTTAGCAGTAAATAAAGCATTAAAAACTGCACAGGTGGCAAAATGGACAAAAAGGAGCAGCTGGGAATTTCTGCAGCGTTGTCGACAAAACACTGTCCCATAACCTGCTCTCTCTGCCAGCAGATGTTTCTCCAGCTCAACATTTGTCTCCCAGCTTCGTCTTAAATGGCAGGGAGCCGCTGCTAAAAACTCAGACAGCTCAATCACACAGTGCTGTGCTTATGCAGAATACAAGTGTTCGGGGACCGGTTTGGCGAAATAACACGGCAGCTGCTCTGTCTAATGACACGTCAGTTCTACAGCTGTCAGTCAGAAAGATGACCCTTATTCTGCTGTTCTGTTCGAAAAGCACACTTCAACAGAAAAAAAGTAATGAGACTGCAGAAACCAGCATATTGCTTCTGTCTTTAAAAAAAAACAACAAACATTTATTTATTTATTTATTTATTTATACCATTTGGCCATGCGTGAGACAGAAATGGTCTCAAATGACTTGGACTAAAATCATGTTACATTAACAAATATGCTTGAGATGAGGAACACTTTTTCCTTCTCCTTTAAATGACCCTATTTCTCCAAAGAGTATCCCAACATAACATGTATAATGGGCCTGAGGTCACCACGCTCAAAAGCAGACATGAGCTAGAGAAGTATAAAGCACCCCAGCAATTAGTTGTGAACAGGGAAATTGTGGTCTCCTAGAGTGATGGAGCTCCAGCTAATATGGTATTTTTGAACCAGAGCTAATCATCCAACATCAGTACCTGACATCACTTATACTCTTGTGGCTGAATGCAGACAACTATTCACAGCAACATTCCATCTTGGTATCATTAGGATTTCACTGATAATAATATTGAAACTCATAGTGCTTATTGATACTCGATAGTCTTAGTGATACTACTCTGCATAATTTGGTATGAAATATAAAGACATCACATGAAAAGATGTGAAAAAATTCAACAGCTACTCTATCATTACTTTTTTTAGAGACATCACAAGCTATTTTTTGTAGCTTCCTATACACACACACACACACACACAT
>JBBJLS010000018.1:9856735-9869448 GCA_037577275.1 Bryconaethiops microstoma
GCTGCATAGGTGGGTGGTGTGGGACAGAGAGAGAGAGAGAGAGAGAGAGAGAGAGAGAGAGAGAGAGAGAGAGAGAGAGAGAAAGAGAGAGAGTGCAGTCTCTCTAAATGTCAAACCTGATCCCTGCCCACCTAACCTGACCACATGCTGCTCTGGCGCTCATGCTCTCACCAGTGTATATATTATTTATGGTCATAACCAAACGTGTTCTTATGTCCTGAGCTCTAAAACAAGTCACAACATGTGGAGCCAGTGGGAAGCTCAGAGTCTCACACAGAGAGACACACGTCCAGCTGCCGCAAAGCTCTCACACTCTCTCTCTCTCACTTATTGGCACACTAATAAATCTAAATAAAGGAAATGTAAATGAAGTATGATCGTATGTATACAGGGATGATTCAAGAGCATTCTATTAAAATAAAGCAAAGGTATGTTGACAACTATCCCGAACCAGAATGGAAGAAGACACAAGGCTGTTTAATCAGTAGCCACAAAGCACAGTTCCAGAATTACAGAGTTTGGTAGCACCTTTGGGTCACCATGTCCCAAAATCCACCTTGGTTCCTCTCAAAAGTATCTTCCTTCAACTTTAATGAGTATTTCTTCACCTCTGTAGCCTTTGGCTTGCTCACTAGGGGCTCTGACCATCTAGACCCTCTGACATTTGGTAATAAAAAGCACTATATAAATACAATGGAATTTTATTGAATTATGTTTTCCAAGGAGTTTTGTATGATTTTAAAGAAAAAAATGTGTTTGCCTTTACCAAGAAGCAAAAATTTGATTGTGGTTGGATCTTAAGCAGGTCAACAATCCTGCCACGACTTTTGCCATAGTCGTCCCGGTAACCTGAGGCAAATCCACATGAAAACCTTTGGGTTGAGCCCAGGAAGAGAGTGCACATGAGAAAACCCAAGATTCTGCACTGAGGAATACCATTAATTGTTTTTGTTTTTTTTTTGGATTGCTCTATGTATGAGACATTTATATGGAGGACTGTAACAGTTGATGGTTTTTATGTCTCAGCAAAAAGTTTCCCAAAGCTTTTAATACTTTTATTTAATACTTTTATCCATAGCTTTCGTAGGCCAGAGGTTTTTCTGGACTCTGGGAGCCTTGTACGTAGTTTCAGAACACCAACAATCCCATATGCCTTACAGAATCAGACACTGATCCTGACAGGTTTATGAGACAGCTGTTCTTTTCTTGCCTTCCATATCTTACCTTAGCAGGTGAGGCCTTGGGAACAAACCCATTAAATCACCCTCACTTACCGTAAGCACTGCAGTCAGGCCAGCAGAAGAGGAATATAGTAAGGCTGTAGCTGAGAAGTACTGGGGAGCTTGTGGGGATTATTGGGTGCCAGGCCACTGTGAGTGAGCTTCATGGACCACTGCAGGACATGGCCTTGCATTAGGATCAGTTCACTGGATATAGGGCATTTACTTTCAACTGTTGTGATATACGCTACTCTGTTATCACAGGTCAACCAGTAGTAGTCCAATTTATATGACTCAGTTAAACCCCACATTTAGGGCTGTAGCTTGACATGCAGCCTGAATACTTGAAGCACGATAGTCTGGTTTCCTGGAAGATGTGTTCTGAATCTGAATGCACAACGACTGTGTATGTCTGTAAGCAGTGAAATACTGATCTGTCCATGAACAAATTGATTAGAAGAGAGAACCCAGCTAACAAGGCCAATCCTCTTAACATCCTCTGTTTGGTCATATGAATGCTAATGAGTCAGTACAAATATAAAATTATAATTTAATGCAGTTTGCAGCCTTTTCGTGTTATCTTGAGGGCCCTTTCACATTTGGGACATATAATCTTCACTTTTGAACATTTTATTTCATTTTATTTTTTTGAATGTAATTAGAAAATGCCAGCTACCCTTTGCATTGTGTTAATATTTCAGGATAGAGCCCAGAAATGACTAAGAACAAATGAACAACAAAATAACACCCTCACACCTTTTAAAGCCATTCTGAGAACGTCCTTAGGACATCATTTAGCTTGAAATTAGCCACGGGTAGCAAGTTGGATGCAAAAATCGGCATTATACTTACAGCACAGAGTATGGTAACTAATCTGCCTAAATGCCTTGAGCAAACAGCTTCATGGTCTGTTAAACTTGTTACAGTAGCCAAATATTATTGCCTATTAGCCAGGCAATTAGGTTTGTGCACAAAGACTGACACTGCTGTAAAGGAAACATACATAGGTCATCCAGATCGATCCCAGTTATGATACAAACAGTAATTTAATGTCAACAACATGAAAATGGACACTACTCATATCAATTGGCAGTCAGCGGGCAGGGTTCAAACCACAAGCATCTGCAGTGGAACTCACCCGGGCAGAAAGAATCCGATACTGGAGAGCACACTGCTGAGCGACAGACAGAGACAGACGGGGGAAGTAAGTAGCTTGAGATGAAACTGCTCCAGGCAAAATGAATAGTTTCATACATTTAATGCATTATATAATTTGAGGAGTCTAGAAAAGGTTTGATATTGAAAGGCATTTTATTAGTCTCTTTGAATCCTCAAGGGACATTTTCAGTGCACTGTGGGAAAATAAGGAGGCTTCTCTTTTTCACACATCTTTAAAAGGAGAAAAGAAGGGGGAAAAAATCATGAAAGGTACAAAGGGATAAAAAAGGTGAGGGAAGGAAAAAAGACAAAAAAACAACCTGATCTAAAGTGGAGAAAAAATCCCCAGGGAAGAGGGAGGGAGAGAAGGTCAATTTCTCCTTTGCTCTGAATTTGCCTGACTTCACATTATTGTCTCTTGAGCATTTTTTCTGTAAAAGGATGGATCTGCTGACGTGCCCAGACACATCTATACCTATCTGTGATACCAGTCTGATCTTATCCTCTCTTCATTGCCCTGAAGCTAACTGATTCATCTTGGTATGCTGTAGATTCCAAGGGTCCAAGCAATTTGATTCATTCGCACATCTTTTCTGATTCGAGACTCTTCAGTAAAGATGTACAAGCACACAAGAACATGAACTGAAACTGTTTTACTGTAAATAAAGTACATCATCACCAAGGGTCGGTTTAATTCCCGCATTCTCAGCAAGTGTGATGGGTATTTTAGTTGCAGCACTCATCATTTTCAGGCTTACATAAGAACCAACTGACTGGCCTTGCTTCATTATATTATTACCAAGTTTCAAACAGTGTATCTGCTGAAGCACCATTGCCTTCGAAAGACTTCATCTTGACTGCTTTTCTGGCCTTTTGTTGTAGAACCTTGAGGAGAGTTGAAAGTATATGATTATGTCTGTATCTGGATAAATATCTGGAAATTAATCTAGAAAAGTGTCTGGATCAGGAAAATAAGATATGTTCCTTTGAAATAAGATTTCAGTTGATAAGATTTTGGAATATTTTGCAGTTTACATTTACAGTATTTGGCAGAGGCTTTTTGCTAAAGAGATGTAAAAGTAGAGATGCCTTGTAAAAGTATTCACCTCCCTTGGCTTTTTACCTATCTTTTACATTCTAACCTGTAATTTGAATGTTTTTGATCTTATTTCATGTGATGGATCTGCACAAAACAGTCTAAGTTGGTGAAGTGAAATTAGAAAAACATATATAAAAATAATAATAATTTAAAAAAAAACTGAAAATTGGCATATGCATATGTATTCATACCCTTTGCTATGAAGTCCCTAAAAGGTTCTGGTGCAACCAATTACCTTCAAACGTCACATAATTAGTGAAATGAAGTCCACCTGTGTGCAATCTAAGTGTCTTTTCTGAAAGGCTCCAGAAGCTGTAACACCACTAAGCAAGAGGCATCACACCATGAAGACCAAGGAGCTCTCCAAACAAGTCAGGGTTGAGTTATAAAAAAATATCCAAATATCCCCCGGAGCACCATCAAATCCATCATGTTCAAATGGAAAGAACATGGTACCACAACAAACCTGCCAAGCGAAGGCTGCCTACCAAAACTCACTGACCGGGCAAGGAGGGCATTAATCAGAGAGGCAGCACAGAAACCAAAGGTAACCAACTCCATAGGACCACAATAAACTGTACCCTCCACAGAACTGGGCTTTATGGAAGAGTGGCCAGAAAAAAGCCATTACTTAGTGTTAAAAATAAGAAGGCACGTTTTTTAGTTTCCCAAAAGGCATGTGGGTGACTCCCCAAATGTATGGAGGGAGGTGCTCTGGTCAGATGAGACTGAAATTGAACATTTCAGTCACCAAGAAACTGCTATGTATGGTGCAAACCTAACACATCCCTTCACCCCAAGGACACCATCGCCACATGGAGGTGGCAGTATCACCCTGTGGAGATGTTTTTCAGCAACAGTGGCTGGGAAACTGGTCCGATTCGAGGGAAAGATGGATGGTAAATACAGGGATATTCTTGAGCAAAACCTGTGTCAGTGTGCCTGTGATATGAGACTGGGACAGAGGTTCACCTTCCAGCACTACAATGACCCGAAGCATAGTGCTAAAGCAACACTCGAGTGGTTTAAGGAAAACATTTAAATGTGTTGGAATGGCCTAGTCAAAGTCCAGACCTCAATCCAATCCAGAATCTGTGGTCAGACAAGATTTTTGTTTACAAGCGAAAACCATCCAACATGAAGGAGCTGGAACAGAGGAGCACTGTAAGAGGTCTACTCAGTCAGTTTAGGAGAGGAGCTGCCAACCTTACCACTCTCACGACACCCCAAGGAGATGCCATATCCAGCTGCTACCTTCTACCAGGTCAGTGTTTTGTGCAGGAGAGGAGCTGCCTGGAGTACAGCTTTCAGATTTCTGTGATGGGCAGGACAGACAGACTAATGGAACAAGCAACCCACGCTAGCAAGAAGCATGATGGTGAAAGGACACCATAGTCAGGTACAAACTTGGTATTTATAGAGGAAACGCAACACACGTGCAGACCATAGGGACACAGGACAAGGCAAGTCAGGTGCACAGGAGAAACCCAATGAGTGAAAACAGATGGAGACAGAGGTGCCAGACTCAATGTCATGCCGAATGGGTTGACAGAGGGTGTGGCTTGTGAGGCATGACCGGGACAAATACAAGTTATTGTTAATTATTGCTAAATTATTACTTCTCTAAAATCCATTAATTAGTTATTCATTAATATTAATAACTAATTGTAGTTATTATCCTCTTATTACCGAGTAAATAATTTACCCAGTTGGGGGGTGCTTTGCTTTCTGTAAGTACAATAAACCCCCAAAATTTGTGGGGGTTACATTCCAAGAGTACCCACGTATGAAAAACGCGAATTTGTATTCTATTTTTATAGTGTAAACCCTAAATATGCTCCCAAACATGCTCCCAAAACACTTTAATTTCATTTTAAAATCAGCTTAATATATTCCGCTTAAAAATTGCAAAATTGCAAAAAGATATATTGCTTCCACAATTATTAGTTCGGTTCTAAGAAAAAAATCAGCGAACGACTGAAGCCTTGCGAATTCGCGGGGGTTTACTATACTTATATTTTTAAATGTATCTTCTCTAGTTTTTGTAATATTTTGGCTTTATGCATAAACATCTGCATTATGGAGCTGAGTCTGAGGGATTGGCCAAATGCTTGTTCTCAGATAAGTATTGCATATTTTAGATTCATTAAACTTTCTTTGCCTAGATGGAATATGAAACTATCACAAATGTTTCTTATCTGAATGTTTAAAAATGTCCCACATCTGAAATCTTTGCTCTTTTAATTTCAATATATATGTAGAGAATGTTGCAGTTTGTTGCAATGATGGATGCCTGGCATCAAATTATAATGCCAAAAAAACAGCTCTAACCAGCAATAATTTAATCTCATAATAACAATATGTCTTTCACCTAAAGTCCTTTTTGGTGACATTTATATTAGACTACTATATTAAAAATGGCAAAGCAATGCAACGAATGAATACTCATGTACTCAAATATACTCAGGCTGTAGCTGAAACACATTTATAGTCTGGAAAGGAGAATATCATCCTAGCATTATGCTCAGAGTCCTTCAACCTTTTTGCTTTTTTCTTGAACTACACCGAAACATGAACTACACCGACGCACATTTGTGAGTGGATACTGTTTGTTTATTCTTCTCAATGAAACATTGAGAAAAAAACAAACATTTTCTCTTGGTATAAGATTTGAAAAACTGGTAGATTTTGAAGACTCAAAACATGTCAATTGGTCGGAAAGCATCAGACGCTGAAGGTTGAGTGGAACAAGTGGTTCGATGCCTGTGGTATAGTTCAGAATGGACAGGGGTAAAAAACTGATGGACTCAAGACTATCACAATACTATATCAAAAGGTCTGACTGATTTAGCGAGAGACATGATCAATAGTGGAGTCAGAGGAGACATTCACATGCCTCCAATCAACAGGCCAGACTTCCCACCGTAACCAGGCAACAGCACATCAAAGCTTCTGAGCGGAGGAACGCAGGCAGCATCATCAGATCTGGTTGTTTGGGGCGATGGGAGAGTGGGTGTGTTTTTGTTTTAGAAATGTCATTAGATGACCTGTGATTTGCCCCTTTCTGTCTCTCTGTTACACTCACGGTGAGACTGTCAGGATGACAGATCGGTGAGTAGATAAGAGGGAGGACAATAGGGACACAAACGTGTTGCGGGCTCACAGGTTGGAGCTTATTTGATCAACACTGATGAACAAGCATTGACAAGGCACTCGAGTGTTCTCGCACTGACATCACTGGGGCTCTGGGTCTCACCTTTTGAAATGATTCAAAATTGCAGCATGAACACCAATAACTGTTATTCAGCAGTCTGACTGAATGGCCTGGGGCGACACATGCAAACAATTACAAACTGAGCACATACATATCCCTAAAACACATGCTCTGACAGTTCTGATCTGAAATAGCAATGAAAATCTGCAGTTTAAAAGACATTACACAGCAATGGGTGAGGAGTACTTTAAAAAGTGTATACAGTTATACAGTTGTGAGGAATACAATTAAAAATTGATAAAAAGAAAAATGAAATAAAAGAAATGTTGTGTAAAAATAGTATCACTCAATTTTCATTGCTTTTATAATTTGTATTTATTATTTTTTCATGATAGCAAAGGTCCAGAGTCACTTGGTCTGAAATCTAGTTACAGTAACATACAAATGTTAAGAACAATTTATTTCTTCTCCTAAATGTGTTACATTTTTAACGCTTTTCAGACATGCAGAACAGCCATATTAAAAAGAATTCAATAGTATAGGCAATATTTTATATTGTCTTACAGAGCCCAGATGTAACTTGTAAGACTTGGACAAAAAGCAATTTTGAAAAGTAGGTTTATTGTCATTTCAGTCATATATACAGAACACAGTAGAATGAAACAATGTTCTTCTAGGATCACAGTGCAAAACAAAAGCTCTTGAGTAACATTTAGTGCAGTCGACGTTTGAATGAAAACTGTATTATGACTGTGATCTAGCAGAGAAGACATTAGGTGTGAAAATGCAGAATAGATTTCAAGAGCAAAAAATAATAATAATATTTCTGCAAATAATAGCATTGTTCCCATTACAGTTAATGGCTGCTCATGATAGGTTCCTTTCTTTTAAAATATGAGGTTATGAACTGAATCAGAACCTCAAACTCCTTCACATACACACACATATTGCTGCTGCAGAGCTTCGGCTGTAAGTCAATGGACTTTTTTTGCAGCTGACTCTTTTTCTACAGTGTCTGCATAATTGTGTCTGCATCTTTGAAAACTGGCAACTTTGTTACCACTAGATCCATTTTTCTTCATCTGTGCTTAATTAAAAGTTTCAGTATATTAAAAATACCATATGCTTTACCATCTGTAAGAACTGACTCCTCGTGGCTACTAAACAACTGTTACTGTTCTCTTTTTCCATGTTAAGTCACACGTCAGTATGGCAATCACTCACAACTTAAGCAAAGCCAGAAATGGGGTGACTTTCGGGCGGTTTCCCCAGTTTAAATTAGGCCAAGAGTAGGTCTTAATCTAGAATTGTTAATCAGTCCCTAATAAAAAGCTTTCTGAAACGCAGCCTAATTAGTGATTACTAACACCGGACTATGGAGTCTTAAACCAAAGCAATCAGGATTAATTTAAAACCACCACTGCTAGTCTGCTTTAACCAAACTGAGATTGCCTACAAAACATGGAGTGGACTTAGAATAGCCTAATTCTCTATGAAACTGGAGAAGCAAATCCAACTATACCAATGGCAGTAGAAAAGAGACAGCGATCAAAAAACTTCACTGAGCATGAAAAAACTTTCTACAACAGTTTCCAGATACCCGATCACTGAAGCACACATCTGCTGTGGAATCAAAGAAAAAGACTGCATGGCAATCCATCTGTAATGAGTTCAATTCAAATGAACAAACATCTACAAGGACAATTCACCAACTTCAGGTAATAATAGCTAACTTTATGTAACCTTGTTAGCGGCCCTACTTCTATTACTGGTATGTGATGTTATTGGGTTTTATTACATACAGGTTTTGTGGAATAATATAAAAATAAATGTAAAAAAAAGACTGTTACTGAAACCAGCAGAGAACAGTTTAAGACTGGTGGAGGACCTGCAAATAAAGACACCGAGCAGATGGGTGAATTCCTGACAGGAATAATGGAGAACCAGCAACCTTTGGAGAACATACCAGATGATGACCATCTAGACAGTTCAAATGAGGGATCATGCACACCTGAATTGAGTAGATTAGTGCATTGATTTAGCCTTTCTTTCTCTTCTTTCAGACTATTGTTTGTGTCGTCTGACAACTATTTCTCCTTAAATGTTTATTTGATCATATGAACTGTCCTTTTTTCCATTTGTAGGAGAAAGTCAAATGGACAGAACTGCAGAGTTGCAGGGCAGTTTACCCTCCACATCCTCAGAAGCTATGATGTCTACCAGCACTGCTCAAAGGAACAGACAAGTCACAATCCGTTAAAAAGGCTGGCTACTGAATTTCATGCACACAAGGAAAAAGGAAGAGCATGAAATGAAAATGAAGATACTCCAAGTAGAACTAGAAATGAAGATGAATGAGAGAGATATGCAACTGTCTCATTATACCAGCAATAAATACAATTTTATTACATCATATGTTTATTACATCATATTGAATGAGTTTCTTTAATATACGAAACAAAAATGTACTTTTTAGAAAACATTCATTTGACCATGACATGTAAAAATGTATATTCCAGCTGAACAATGAAAGTGTACATGTCAAAAATGGCTAATTAAAGTGGCACAATGCAAAAGCATCTCTGTTTGCAAGTCCTTCTCTGTGGTTAATTGTAATTGAAAAGACATCTGGATTGTCATCTTCTAGTATTGGAGGGTCTGGGCATCCTTGTTGTTTCAGGTAGTTATGAGGAACAGTTGTTGCAATAATGACAATGCAGCATATTCTTGGAGTGAATCGAATTGTTTTCTGAAGGCACTGAAAACGACTCCAAACACCAAACATGCGCTCCACTAGACCCCTAGTTCGCATATGAGCTTGGTTGTAGCACCTTTGCTCAGATTTAACTGTCACCAAGCAATATTCCATTATGATCTCCTCTTTCAAACTGAGCATACAGAGATGAGTTCAGTAAAGTCCGTGAATCATGAGTGGCACCTTTTCAACGTGCAACAATGTTTGAAAACTGTAACTGGGGAGTACATACACCTTGGACAATAATGGAAAACCAGTTCTTGCGATTCCTGTATTCCTCAGCATCTGGGGTACAGGGACGTTTAATGGGAATATGGGTTCCGTCAATGTAGCCTATGACTCCTGGAAAGTTCCCATATTCATAGAATTGTACCTTTTAATTAACTTGGGTTGCAGCATCCGGGACGTTTATGTACCGTCTTCTCAATAGACAAATAGCCTTGCATACTCTGTGAACGACTTTACACACTGTTGGTTCACTGACCCCACATAAATCCCCAGTTTCTCTGTAAAAGGTGACACATGCCAAAAAACGTAAAGTTATGAGCACCTGAAGACTAACTGTGACAGGCCATCCTCTTTGGGTAAGACATGAAACACTCTGTTCCAAAAGAGAAATGATCTCCACAGCATTTACTTTATGCATTCGAAAACAATCTCGAAAATTGATTTTATCAAAAAATTGCAGTGGCTCATTTCTGTCAACAAGAATTTGTCTAGCAGGTGGTATTCTTTGATCATCACTGACATACTCTAAGTTATCCATGTGTCTTCTTCAGCAAACAACATTAATCTGAAGTTAAACCTGCTTGCTGGCAGGTTTTATTTAAACCTCAATTTATTCCTTCAGGAAAGAAGCTTAGTTTATTCAGGAATAGGCTTAGTCTAGGACTGTTTCATACCTTGACTGAGAAAGCAGATACATGTTATTCTGCATTAAAAGGCTGTTTAAATCTAGGACTAGCTTTAATCTCTGTCTGGGAAACCGCCCCTTTGAGATCATAGACTGGAGTTCAGAATGCTTGTTGGTAATGTATAATCAACCTATCAATGAGGAATTATTGATTATTTGTAAGTGGTGCTAGATCTAATATATTGTTCAGTAAACCTAAGCAACACATGGCAGAAGCTGAACACTGACAGTGGCTGGCAGGAACGACTTCCTGTCTGGCTCTTTCCTGCACAGTGGTTGAAACAGTTTAGAGTTAAAAATGCTTCTATGGTTGTCACTTAGCTGTGTAACAGTAGAAAATGAGCATTGCATTCATGTCCTGGCACAGTGCAGTGTCTTTTCTGTTGGACCAGCCTTTCATTGCGGCACTGACATACCATTATTTTTCCCTAATAAGCATTAAGAATATTAAGTAGATCAACTATAAATTAAGTCACTGAGTCTGTCTGTCACCACTGTGATTCCATCACATGTGCTGCTAAAATATCCCCTTTCACTGAGAATTAAACCAGTGCGTGTGAAAAATTTGTGCCCTTTGACTCTAGTGCTCTATTTAAACTCCAGAATGGCGCTGGCCTGCCATGGCCTGCTGAGATTAGAATGAACAGAGAGCGAGAGAAAGAGCCCAACATGGGATAGCCGGCGAAGGGAGAAAGGGTGGGAGCGGGGGCGACAGGAAAGAGAAAAGCAGGCTCAGAGCACTCCCCCGCTCCAACCCAAAAGGGAAGCTGGCACACAAGTGCAACCCTGGAGAGTGGGCCATGGCCAGGACATGGGATTTCTCACTCATAATGAACTAAGCCTATTTTAAAGGGGGATGGAGTGATTATCCGGGAGGCTGGGTAAGAGAGAGGATCTGAGAGAAGCCATGGCTGACTGTGTGAGGGGATCAGTAGGATCAAAAGCTGTGGGCAGCACCCTTTAGGATGCAGGCCACCCCTTAGACCCCAGTAATGAATACTGATCATACCGCTAATCTCCACAGCAACTGCAACCTGTTTAATTAGATGAATGCCATACATAGCGATCGCTTATTTGTGTCACTTTCTTTGACTGATATAATTGAAATAATCTTTTTCTTTTCTGAGTGACATTATGGCTTCAAGGGCAATGCACATAATCCTGGACTGGAAGTCTCTGCTATACATCTTCCAACATGTCCACGCTTTTTTTATTTAACTTCTTTACAATACTGTGTTTACTTAGTATGGGCAAATTTGTTTTTTTAGGAAATTCACCTAGTCCTGTAATATGTATTATGCAAGGACTGAGTGAGTTTTGGTCAGTTATACTATTGCACATAAAGAGGTCATGTAAAAATATGGCAATAGTAGTGTTACTTACAAAAACACAAAAAATGGACTAAGTGAGTTTTGTAAATTTGCTCTTCAATTATCACAGAGACTGAGATACACAGCCACAATAATAACAGATTTAGAGGCTGTATTTAAGTGAGCAATTTAAGAGAACATTTGAGTGAAATAAATAGTATAACGCTGTGTTTTTTGATGAACACTTAATTAATTGATCGAGGTGCTAAATACACCCGGTCCTCTAGACCACTTAGAAATAAATGGATGTGTCTGACTTATTCATAGCTTTTTATTTCTTTAGTCATGGCTTTCTCCTCTTGCTCACTTCCTGATACTCAGTACCTATTGTGTTGAGTTTTAGAACACCTTACAGTCAGCAAATTTCTCCGTAGTGCTACATGCAAGACCAGAGCTACGCATGTTCAGGTACGAAGCAAATATAGAATCAGTTCCTAATAATTAATCAACAAAACAGGAGAGGTTATCAAGATATCATTTTCTGTTTTATCCCAAGGATGCTTTATGTTAAGACAATCAAATAATTAATGCACATGAAAGCTCAAAGCTTAAGCTAAAGGCAGACACAATCAGTGCTAAACTTATAACATAAACTAACGCCGTGCACTTGAACCAACTTGTCCCAACAAAACTGATGAATGTAGATCATGAGGGCAAATATTCTAATGTTAAGTTTTTTGGTCGATTGCCCTCTACTGTACTAGAAAATGACATTATGCCAATCAACCCCACTCTCACCTATACATACACAGCCCTGCCCTGACTATTTCATTTATGTCACCATTGCTGTGTTGTGTTCTGAGCACTCTGGTGTCCTCCCACAATCCAAGAGATGCAAAATTGCCCCTAATCGTGAGGGTGTGAGTGTGTTTGTCTGTGTTATTGCCCTACATTTACGGCATTTATCAGACATTTACGGCATTTATCAGACGCTTTTATCCAAAGCGACTTCCATTTCCTAACTACAGGGGACAGTCTCCCTGG
>JBBJLS010000018.1:9872671-9890210 GCA_037577275.1 Bryconaethiops microstoma
TCCTTTTGATGTGCTATCTGTCACTGTTAAAATAAACCTACCATTAAAATGATACTGTTCTGAGACTTTCCATTTCTATGTCATTGGACAAACTTACAAAATCAGCGAGGGGTCAAATAATTATTTCCTCCACTGTGTGTATATATATATACATATATATATATATATATACACACACACACACACATATATATATGTGTGTATATATATATATATATATATATATCTAATCTTAAAATGCATGTTTAAAAATTCCTCCTCCTCCTCCTAACAAAATGCTTATAGACACTTGTCTATTCTGCCTTAAACTCTCACTCCAACTGCCTCTGTAAATCCCTCTCTATTTATTATATACTGCATACTCTCTGTCCTACTGCTGCTATATTTGTACTTCTATTCTGCATTTTTGCACACTTAACTCTCTGCTGCTAGAATAAAGTTTCTGTCATTATACTGTATTCTTTCAAACCAGTACTATAGCTGTCAGCTGCACTAAATGTTGTCTTGTCCTCTTGTTTTGGACTCTCTTTTTCTTGCACTGTGTGTATGTTGTCCTATCTGTACTTGCAGTCTTGTTTTGTTCTGTTTCTGTTCTTGTGTTGCACCATTGTCCTGGAGGCACGTTCTTCTATTTCACTGTGTGCCGTGTATTGGCTGAAATGACAATAAACCTACTTGACTTGACTTGATAAGTTTACCATAAAATGCACTGCTGTTAATCTGTATTGACTCGGTACACCCTGTATTGACTCTAGGCTTATTTTATTTTCTATTTTCAATAAATAGGTTAGGAAAACATGTCCCTTGCCTCTTGGAAAGTAAATGTAGTGTATCTTCAAAGCACATTTAAGTTACACAATAGGACATTAAGGACCATGAGTGTAACTTCAAGGGTACATTTAAATTGTTTGTACCTTGGTAAACAAAAAATGTACATGCACAGAGCAGAATATTCAAGTTGTAAGACAAAACCAAAAAAAAGCTCTGCACAATACCCATATATCCTTAAATAAAAGAAAACACAAACAGACAAAATGGATTGTTTTAAATATGTAAGCCCCCCCCTCCCCTTTCCTGGCTTGTGCTATAAAAGTAGCAGTTAGTGCCACAGGGAGGCCACTGGTATTAGATACCATGGAGATGGTTGCCACGCTGCCAGAGCCAAGCAGTGAGATCATTTGCTCACTTCCTGTACTCTGCTCTCCCTCCTGAGAAAGCCAGAGAGAGGGGAAAAGGGGGAGATATATTAATACACATTTTGGGGGGTACTCTTAGGCTAATGGTCTTCTTGGCACTGGCACAACTTGGCATGGCAGGCAGGAAACTCAGAAAAGTGTTGCTCACTCTTCACAAGCTCTGAATGCCAGCACAATTGATGCCTTATGAAAAGGAATAAATACATAAATTAATAAATTACACAATGCAGCCAAAGTATTATTCTCCCTTGACTAATATTTGTTGGTGGCTGTGTACTGTAACTACAGTACCTGCAATTGAAAATAGTGCTGAAATATTCACCAAGTGTTCATTGTACATAATGTAAAGATATTCATAAAATGTGACATTGCATAAACATTACATTCCTGCTTCATTCAGATATATGCCCCCAGTCGTTTGAATAATAATAAAATGCATTGGAGTTAAGGTTAGGATGAGTACCATGGTTAGAGTTAGGAATAAGAGAAAGGTTCAGTTTTTGAATTAAAACACATCTTTATAATTATAAGAAGAACATGACACGTTTAGAATCACGGCACTCTTTTTTTCAAGGTACAAGTGGGATCTTTCTTTAATTACATCTCAGTTTTCTAAAACATACTGACTGTGCTCAGAGGCACTTGTTTTGAGTCTGTACCCGACAAGTCACACAGCTAATTTTCTCAGCAAGGATTACAAAGCCAGAGCTGGCGTATCCATGTGGAGTTAGAAATATAACCCATAAAGAATAACTAGTGGGACACATGTTGTGATATTCAGTAGCATTACTCAGGCCTCAAAAGAAAACAATCCACTTTTGTCCAACAGAAAAAGGTCTGTAGCAGGCGTGCACAACTCCAGGTCAGTGTGCAGCACAGTTTGATGACCACTCTGGTCAAATGTGCCCGATTCAATGACTAGGTTTAGTACATTTAGTATGTTGGTTTGAGTAGGGGAACTACCCAAGTGTCACCTACACATCAGTCCTTAAGAACTGGAGCTATGCACCCCTGGTCTATAGATTCCAAAATATAATCTTGTTCCATGAAGGTACGTTAATGTTACATGAAAGTACATGTGATTACTGAGAATCAGTGAGTGAAATGGATGTTTAGCATTTCTGGAGGAAAGAAAAACTCTGAGTTTTCTTCTGAATAGAAATGGTCTTTAAACACAAATTTAGTGGTAATAAATTAATAGTAAGAATGTTACATTAAAGTACATTAGCACCTTAAACATTCCAAGCACATTACATCCTAAGGCTTGCTATCAGCAATTACATGGTAATTACTCAATATCATTCTTTTTCTTAAGTGTGAAATGGAAGCCTGGAGCTGCTGGTGGTTCCTGACCACTCAATAGGTCAAATGGAAGAACAACTCTACTGCTTATGTGCCAAAATATTATTTTGGTATGCAGTTTTTTTTTTTACTGTAATAGACCCTTTGTACTACATGTACATACATTTTAGACCTACCCTGAAAACACTGGAAAAATAAAGACCAACATCTCTAATAACTTTAACTGCTTTTCAATTGAGTGCTTTACTCTTGGATGATTCAGTTTACCACTGATTTTGAACAACTTCATGTTTACTTAAGTTTACTACATTCCTACAGTACAGGTTTTAATGCAGTTGGAGCCTCTCAGTGCCGGATAGGGACTTCTGATGAAAAAAATAAAGATCTTCATATTTTCCTGAAATATATGCTATGATAAAATCTTGACTTTTAGGCACTGTATTGCACAGTTACATAGAGACCTGAAGCAGGTGACTGGTGATGTATGCACCACTGGTAAATCAAGAGAACTTGTAAGCCGAGGTAAACTGCACAGAGGGAATGAAGGGCCCATGTTTTATTCACGGCTCAGTTGTTATAGGTCGATGACACAATCAAGGGGTGACTCCCATGGACCAGTGGCCTAGCGCAGTAATACATGTTTATGCATATGTATGTCTGGTTGGTAGGTGTTTAAACGAAATGGAGATTTTATAACGATGTTCATTAATCATTCAAAGTAACCTCAAGTTCAGCCAACGCTCTGGTAATGTACCAAAATTAACTGGCATTCCAGGGTGACAGCCAGCCACATTTTGATGAACCAGTTACTTTCATATGGTCACTCGACATCCTGCTCTAATTACCCTCCTGCTGCACAAAAGAGCTATTACACAAACACAAAAGACTCTAATATGTCTGTTTGTTCCTCTGATACGTGTACAAACTGATAAACACACTATTATAATGCCATCATTCATAAATATGGGGATGACAACACACAGACATGATTCATGACCATTCTTGTTTTCAAATGAGTTTGGATATATTGTGGTCATAATGACATACAACACAAAATGCTTTGCTGGGGTGATAATATGCACTCAGAATGCATTTGAAATGAACAGTCAGTTTAACAAGGTTGTGGCTAAAAATGCCAGTTGCACACAGGACCACTTACTAATTGTGCCATGCTTGGAAGGAACAAGGTTGAAAAGATGAGGCGGAACAGAGAAGCCAATAACAAGGAGATGATAACAAGGAGATGCCTCTAAAACAATGTGCACAGGTAAAAACCATCAAAACAGGCAAACAAGGCAAATGTTTGAGGCCCCTGGTTTGCGAAAGGGGCTTCCAATAGACACCCACACCACCCCTTTGACAACATTTTTTGCCTGTGGCCCCACAAACTCTGAATGTAATTCAACTCCAGCTCTGTCATGGATGGACCCTTTCCGAATCAAGGTGAGTGGGAGACACAGACGCAGACTTCTATGATGAAGAGTTTATTGACAACTAACAAACCAACAGAAAACAAACTGACGCGAGGGCCGTGCACGAACTTAGATATATGAGAGTTTACAAATAAAACGATAGATGTTGGATAAGAAAGAGGAGGAAGAAGATGGTCCGAGTAGGAATAATAATGCTCCACGCCACATCTGAGGATCAGCGTCCCTTAAATAGTCAGCTGGGGCTAATCAGCCCTCTGCTCAACCATCCTCAGCTGTAGGTGGAGCACCGATCAATGGTCCCATTGCGACCCCCAACGGGATCATGACAGTACCCCCACCAAAGGCGTCACTCTGGGGTGCCTAAGCAAACCCCCCAATCCACATGACCAAGGGGAGACATAACGAGGGTCGATGAGTCCGGTGCGGGAACCGGTGCAGGGTCAGGAGCTGGAGCAGGGGTCGATGAGCCCGGTGCGGGAACCAGTGCTGGGTCAGGAGCTGGAGCAGGGGTCAGTGAGCCCGGTGCGGGAACCGGATCAGGAGCTGGGGTCGATGAGCCCGGGGCGGGAACCGGATCAGGAGCTTGAGTCGTTGACTCTGGTGTGAAAGCCATGAGGAGAGAGCCTCTGCGTTCGTGAACAACATTGCAGGAGACTGGGTTAATTGGAACTGAACTGATGTTGGATGCTGAGCGGGGAGAAAACGCTGAGATGTGCGGAGTTGAGCTGAGTGCCAGAGCTGGGGCTGGACCCAGTGCCGGAGCTGGGGCTGGACCGAGAGCCGGGACTGGGGCTGGACCAAGAGCCGGGACTGGGCTTGCCCGAGAGCCGGGACTGGGGCTGGACTGAGAGCCAGGACTGGGGCTTGCCCGAGAGCCGGGACTGGGGCTTGCCCGAGAGCCGGGACTGGAGCTTGACCGAGAGCTGGGACTGGAGCTTGACCGAGAGCCGGGACTGGAGCTGGACCGAGTGCCGGGACTGGAGCTGGATCTGGGCTTGGGCCACGCGAAGGAACTGGAGCTGGACCTGGACTTGGACTGAGCGCAGGAACTGGACCTGGACCTGGACTGAGCACAGAAACTGGAGCTGGACCTGGACTGAGCGCAGGAACTGTATCTGGAGCTGGACTTGGACTGAACGCAGAAGCTGGAGCTGGACCTTGACTTGGACGGAGTGCAGGAACTGGAGCTGGACCTGGACTTGGACTGAGCACAGAAGCTGGAGCTGGAGCTGGACCTGGACTTTGACTGAGCACAGAAGCTGAAGCTGGAGCTGGACCTGGACTGAGCCCAGGAACTGGAGCAGGACTTGGACTGATTACAGGAGCTGGAGCTGGACCTAGACGGAGTGCAGGAACTGGACCTGGACCTGGACTTGGACAGAGTGCAGGAGCTGGACCTGGACAAGAACTGAGCACAGAAGCTGGAGCTGGACCTGGACTGAGCGCAGGAACTGGAGCTGGACCTGGACTGAGCGCAGGAATTGGAGCTGGACCTGGACTTGGACTGAGCGCAGGAACTGGAGCTGGACCTGGACCTGGACTGAGCGCAGGAACTGGAGCTAGACCTGGACTGAGCGCAGGAGCTAAAGCTGGACCTGGACTGAGGGCAGGAGCTAAAGCTGGACCTGGACCTGGACGGAGTGCAGGAACTGGAGCTGGATCTGGACTTGAACTGAGCGCAGGAGCTGGACCTGGACTTGAACTGAGCGCAGGAACTGGAGCTGGACCAGGACATGGACTTGGACTGAGTGCAGGAACTGGAGCTGGACCTGGACTGAGCGCAGGAGCTGAAGCTGAACCTGGACTTGGACGGTGTGCAGGAACTGGAGCTGGACCTGGACTTGAACTGAGCACAGGAACTGGAGCTGGACCTGGACTTGGACGGAGCGCAGGAACTAGAGCTGGAGCTGGACTTGAACTGAGCACAGGAACTGGAGCTGAACCTGGACCTGGACTGAGCGCAGGAACTGGAGCTGGACCTGGACTGAGCGCAGGAGCTAAAGCTGGACCTGGACCTGGACCTGGACAGAGCGCAGGAAGTGGAGCTGAACCTGAACTTGAACTGAGCGCAAGAACTGGAGCTGGACCTGGACTTGAACTGAGCGCAGGAACTGGAGCTGGACCTGGACACATACTTGGACTGAGTGCAGGAACTGGAGCTGGACTTGGACTGAGTGCAGAAGCTGGAGCTGGACCTGGACTTGGACAGAGTGCAGGAACTGGAGCTGGACCTGGACTTGAACTGAGCACAGGAACTGGAGCTGGACCTGGACTGAGCGCAGGAACTGGAGCTGGACCTGGACTTAGCGCAGGAACTGGAGCTGGACCTGGATTAGAACTGAGCACAGGAACTGGAGCTGGACCTGGACTGAGCGCAGGAACTGGACCTGGACCTGGACTGAGCGCAGCAGCTAAAACTGGACCTGGACCTGGACGGAGCACAAGAACTGGAGCTGGACCTGGACTTGAACTGAGCACAGGAAATGGAGCTGGACCTGGACTGAGCGCAGAAACTGGAGCTGGACCTGGAGTGAGCGCAGGAACTGGAGCTGGACCTGGACTGAGCGCAGGAGCTAAAGCTGGACCTGGACCTGGACGGAGCGCAGGAACTGGAGCTGGACCTGGATGGAGCACAGGAACTGGAGCTAGACCTGGACTTGAACTGAGCACAGGAACGCTGAGGCGGCTAGAGGTATGAAGTGTCTGGTTGATGCCGTGGGGAAAACTGGAGAAACTGGATAATGTTTCACCGCTACTAAGGGGGCAGCCATCTTGGCCTCATCGGATTTGGAGTGAAGAAGAGAGACTGGAGGGGTTGAAAGATGAGCCAAGGAAGTCTGCTGTGTCTCATTTGAGGTGGAGCATTCTGTCATGGATGGACCCTTTCCGAATCAAGGTGAGGGGGAGACACAGACGCAGACTTCTATGATGAAGAGTTTATTGACAACTAACAAAACAACAGAAAACAAACTGGCGCGAGGGTCGTGCATGAACTTAGATATATGAGAGTTTACAAATAAAACAATAGACGTTGGATGAGAAAGAGGATGAGGAAGATGATCCGAGTAGGAATGGTAATGCTCCATGCCACATCTGACGATCAGCGTCCCTTAAATAGTCAGCTGGGGCTAATCAGCCCTCTGCTCAACCATCCTCAGCTGTGGGTGGAGCACTGATCACGGTCCCATTGCGACCCCCAGCGGCCGCAGACCGGGATCATGAAAAGCTCAAACTGTATTTTTATGTTAAAGAAATTTGTATGTTGAAGTTTAGGCACTTTTGGTCACACAGTTTTATTAATTTTCTAAGTGAAAAGTCAACACACCATCAGTTGTTGTAAAATAGCTGCTTTAGTCAATTTTGACATTTGATTGCAGATAATGTTGTGACAACTGACACTTGTTGGAACAGGCCTCCATTATATTTTTAATGTTGATTTATGTCACTTGTCATAAAAGGTTTTTGTATGTGTCAGGTTACCTTACAAATGTAACCTGGGCGGCATTTTCCTCGATTCGTTAGTAATTGTTTGAGAGATCTTATTTGACCAACTAGGCCTTAATCCAAGTCAGATGTAGACTTTTAATATAATATTGTCACATCTACTTGCTCGGGGAGTGAGGCGAAGCACAAAGCGCAGGTTCCAAAGATGGTATTTTATTATAAAAGACAGACTCTACACAATAACAAAAACCAGAGAGGTTTGATGGCCTTTAACACAAAGTATACATTTAACGAGGACACAAGAGGAACGGGTAGTGTGAGGGTTGACCAGCAAATGAATACATGAACTCCAGAACTTAAATACTAAACACACTCTTAGACATGAACCAATCATAAAACACAATCACTTAAACTAAAAACAAGACAGCTAACAATGTGACCAAAGACACAAACACACTTAATTCAAAATAAAAGTCCCATTCATAATAACTTAAATAACAACATTGTGGCCTCTAGCGGCCGGTAGCCGTGGACGTCACAGTACCCCCCTCCTAGAGCGCACCTCCAGGGCGCCAACAGACATCCCATCACCTCAAGGCTGGAGGAGGGGTACAAGGCGGCAAACAAACACCCAAAAAAAGAAACCACACAGACCCGTGGGACCCACATGTCCTCCTCTCATGGGCGCATTTGCGCTGGCCTGTTCTGCGGCCAGGTTGGCCTGTGTGTATCCCACGCATCCACTCTACTGGAGTAGAGCCCATCACTTATACACCCCCCTAAAAAAATTAATTACAATTTTCACCCCTGCTCCTCTGGCGGACCTGCCGTTCGTCTGCCTTCTGTGCGCAGACGAGAGATCCTGGTGTGGCATCTGCGCTGGGGGGGGCCAGGCTCGGATCCTGAGAGATTCTGTAGCTGAGGGCTGAGGCCTCCTGTAGCAGCGTCCAGATGCTTCCACGGAGCTGCGAGCTTGAGCCATGACGAAGCTGAGGGCTGAAGTCCAGAGAAGCTACGCCGAAGTCTCGGTGGAGCTGCGATCTCCAGCCACTTCGAAGCTGCGGGCTGAAGTCCTGCGAAGACAGCGCGGAAACCTCTGTGACGCTGCGAGCCGAAGTCTCAGCGGAGCTGCAGGATGGAGTCTTTGTGAGGCCGCAGAACCGGCGCGTAGAGCCGTAGAGCACCAGCCGTAGAGCACCTAGTGACCAGCAGTGGAGCCGAAAGAGCACCAGGGGGTAACCTGATAGCCAAAGTGCTCAGAGCGGGCTCCAGTTCTGGAGCACATTCACTTCGGAAACCCTCTGAAACCCACTGTCTCCGTGCTGGCATGAGGCTGGCTCGCGATCTCTTTTGGAATGCTGGTGCGGCGGCTGCCCTCTCCTTGGGGACTCCGAGCCTGGGAGTCTGTGCAGGAACCTGCTGCGCCTCTGGGGTTGGGTGGTCAATCTGTCACGGTTGGGTGCTCGCAGAGTGAAGCAATGCGCAAGGTGCAGGTTCCAAAGATGGTATTTTATTATAAAGGACACAGACTCTACACAATAACAAAAACCAAAGAGGCTCGAGGGCTTTTAAACACAAAGCATACTTTAAACAAGGACACAAGAGGAACAGGTAGTGTGAGGGTTGACCAGCAAATGAATACATGAACTCTAGAACTTAAATACTAAACACACTTACAGACATAAACCAATCATAAAACACAATCACTTAAACTAAACACAAGACAGCTGACAATGTGACCCAAGACACAAACATACACTTAATTCAAAATAAGATTCCCATTCATAATAACTTAAATGACAACATTGCAGCCTCTAGCGGCCTCTAGCCGTGGACGTCACAAATACAGACAAATACAGAGAAATTACAGAGAAATTACTTCTCAGGTTATTGTGCTTAAACTCATGGACCACAGGCTTATACTTAATAGACATACAGAAAATGTAAAAAAATGTGCTTTAGAATTTTCAGAAAAACGTCATATATGAGCTTGTTCAGAAATTATGTTACCTTTCAGAAATGATGTTAATATTTTTTCAGAAATGATGTTAACTCATTTATAATAACAACAAAATAGGTCATTAAGGATTGTCAAAACTTGCTGTGTTTTAAGTATTTTAATGTCAGTTCAGTTCTGATATCATGTTCTGCATTCTATTTACACCTCTGTCTCAGAGACGAGGTAAATGGGCATTATCCATGAGCTGTGAAAGTGAAACACATTTTCAAAGTTAATGTAAGTCTACGATCTGCCAATTTTTTTTACTGGTAGACAACAAAACTATTACTGACATGTTCTGCTTTACTCATTGTGCTATGCCACTTCTGATAAAATTTGTAGTTAGTAGACACAGCACATTCAAAACTGAGAAACAAAAGTAATATAATTTAATAGGTTTTTGTCAGATCTACAAAATGTAGATGTTAATGTCTAGTCCACTGCACGGGGTTTATGGTAACTTGGTCTTTCATCCAGTGAAAATGAGGCTACAACAAAGAACAAAAGGGACATATACACACACAAGTTAGGCCAAGGGTAAAGATAACACACAGAGCACAAACAGGAGATAAAATTGGGTGAAAGATACACCTAGTATGTGAATAGATTGACACAAGTACAAAGATTTATGAATTGCTCAACAAGGTTGCATTGGCCAAACATTTATAAGGAAAATCTGTATTTCTGTGACTTTTTTCACATAGTTACATGCATTTGTTAAGTAATGTCAACACGAGAGGAAGAGGAATGTATTTTGTGTTTGTACATAGCATCAGCTGTGTGTTTAGGCTTGTATGCCAGGTTTGTACATAACACATGTTTTTTCGGGCATAATAATTCCTGTTTACACTTACACAACCTGGCACAGAAGGCCCTCAGTATCCACTAAAACAAGCCAATATTGACTGCTTCATGTAATGCAGTTGCTCCTTACTTTTATACAACATCGCTTTAAAGTGAAACTCTATTGAAATGCATAGTCCTTTATTTTATCTATTTTCCACATTGATGATTGACATCATGATGGGTCAAGAGGGAAACTCTGGCTTTTTTTTACACCTCATTCTTTTTCAGTGCCTCAGCATAAAGGGACTCTGGCAAGCATCCCCTAGAGCTCCATCATCCTCTATTCCTCTCACTTCCCTCTTCCCCTCTTCCTCCTTTCCTTCAACTCTCAGTTCAATGATGGCTCTTAGGACCTCCCTCTCATCTCTCATGGATGACCCTCAGCTATATATTCTGTGACCTGATGACTTGAGTCAGTGTCTCGCAACACTCCTTACATTCAAATGCCAAGACAGAAGATGGAAGGTGAGGAGAACAGAAGAGAGAAAGAGAGAGAGAGAGCGAGAGAGAGAGAGAGAGAGAGAGAGAGGAAGAGGGAAGGAGGGAGAAAAAGTCTGTTACCTTGAAAATCACAGTAAAACTTAATCCTCTGTCTTCTGAGACTGAATAGAGCCTGTAGAGTGATTATGATGACAAATGTCCTCTGCAGTCTATTAGCCATAGGAAAAGCAGAACCAGTAGAATTGGAGAGCCATAACCCTTTTGCAAAAATTATTCAATTTCAGAAGATTTGAAGACATACTAAGAGCACTAAAACAGTTTTAAACTTGATGATTTAAACTTGATGATAAAAACTGCAACTTGCAAGGTTATCAGTGGTTTTTGTACAAGAGCTGGCCCTATACTGGGGGAACTGCAAATTTGATTCCTGGCAATATATTAGCCATCTGTGGCTAGGAGTCCAAGAAAGAGTAATTGGCCTCAGTCTCGGCGGGTGGGTATGATGGCCCTCTCTCTCCCCAGTATGATGCTAGCGTGTGCGTTAGCTGGTATTACAGGTCAGGTTGTTAGTGTTCTCTTCCAAGCATGTTGAGCTGTCCAATAAGGTTGCATTTGGGGCAGTTTTAATAAAAAGTGGGGGCATTTTGTGTGTCCAGGAGGAAGCACGTGCCACTCTTCACTTTCCCAGTTTGATAGCATGTAATGGAGCTAGTAGGTAAACTGGGGAGGGGTTGGCTAAGTGTCTTTGTGACCAAATAATGACTTCAAAAACTTCTAGAAGTCAATGGTTTTGGACCACAACCAGGAAATTAAACTACTGGTTTAGTGCCTGTCAAAGAAGCCAACAAGAGTGTAGCATGGGATGATGAACAACTCACATTTGTTACAAAACAGATGGCAGTAGTAATGAGGAAATACCGACAAATCCAAAAATCCTTTTTAGTCATATATTTCAAAGCATATCATTGCCATCATGCTTTGGACTTGTTTTCATTGTACAACCTAAAAACAGAAGGTGGTAATGGATGACATTAGCAAAACGATGTCCTGTTCTTGCCTTGTTGACCTATTATCAGAATCTTTATTATATCAGTGGGTCACACAATCTGCTGAAAAAGGATTTCATTTGCAGCATCTTGTATAGCGTGACATGCAGCAAATGCCAAGGACCACTGTAATCATACAGTTTACAACAGGCCTTACACAGAGCCCGCTGTCTGGCGGCTGCCAAGATGATTCGATAGCGATATTATGAACTCAAATTTCCAGCACATTGTTTCGCTTCCTGCAAGCGATGAGTTGGTCCATTCCCTAATCCGGCTTTAGAGTACATCAGATTTAATCAGATTTAATCATTTTAGCTATTTCTGGGGTCCCCGCAAAGCGTTCGCGGCCGCCACACAGCGCAGGAAGTGGTGAAGAGGCATTTAGAGAAGCTACAGTGGCCCTGCGCCCTTCTATCACAGTGTACCACTGATGGAATGTATAAAGCTCTTTCTTCCACTGCCAGCCCATTGCCTCAGTAAAATCAATTTACAGTGTCAATAAAAAGCGTTTCTAATCATTCCCAGGGCATCGCAATTTACAGTGCTCAGGGTGCCATGGTGGTATTTTTCTTTTGTAATTGACTCCCCTCCCCACTCCGCAGAGCCTTCTCTCATCTGGCTTGCAGAATAGAAGATTAAGCTAGTGTTTATCTTGTGTTAAACGCTTCAACACGACGCACAAGAAAAGCAGTGCATTTTCTGAAGCAGATTTGAGGACACCTAGTGCAATTTGTATTCATGCCTGTGACCTATAGCGCTGCTCTCCTCTTATTATTTTGCCCAGGAATCTAAAGATAGCCTGTTAAAAGCAGAGCAATAGCGAAATGGTGTGTTTATCACAAGAAGGACGTTAATGGGGTTTAACACGTTACCCAGAAGAGGAGTCAAATGGAGGAGCTCAAAGGAGCACACCCATTTAAAGCCTGTTCACACAGAGAATCAACAAGGAAATCTGTGATTATCTGCCCCCACATATTCATACACACACACACACACACACACACACACACAAAAAGTGAAAAGTGGAATGACAAGGTGGTTTGCACAATGCCTAGCAGAGGTGATAATGGGACACAGCAGCAGGTGTTCAGAAGGTGTTTTCTGACCCTGATCTCAACAGGTGCACTGTAGTTCTGACTTCCTCTAAATATCTTTATCTCATTCACTGCATTTCTCTCTCTCTCTCTCTCTCTGTGAAGAATTCATTTTAATCATTAAACACAGTTTCACGACTCACAGACCCTTCTTGCCATTTAGAAGCACCTAAGTATATTACTGTGGCACTCAAATATTTATGGACTTCAGTGGATCTTCAACAAGCCTGGATTCCCATTGTATTAAATCCCCTCACAAGAGTCTTTGTGCTAACATCCATGCTAAATGCCAATTAATAAGAATATAATGGGGCTTATTTTCCCACTGTGGCAGTGCCACGGAGACAAACAATTCTAATTATGCCAGCAAAATTCGAAGAAGAAGCCGTAAAAAGATGGTTAATTTAATTATTTTTTTTCACTTCTGTCACTGGACGTGTGCTTTTAGCTGGTCAAGCACACCAGATAAGATCTACATATATACACTTGTCCTGACAGATCATCAGATCCTGCCTGAAAGTTAATTATGTTTTCCCTCTCAAGTCCTCTGGAGGAGTATACCTTGATCATGATACCTTAAACTGCACACAGACACACACACACACATTATGTGAGCTATCACATGTTCTATACAACCTACAGACTGAAGTGTTTTGTTCAGTCAGACAGAAAGTTGTTCTAATTCCAATTGCTTGCAATTTGAAGCAATATGAAATCTACCAGGGTTTTAACAGGGACGTATTTTTGTACAAGGCAAAGCCTGCAGCAACTAAAGAGGCTAAACTAATGTCGTGACTCAACTCACACCCAGAGACTTAAGACTCACACCTCAGATACTAGACTGAGACTCACACCCAAGAGACTCGACTCAGACTTGCACTCCAGAGACTCAGCTCTTACTCCAGGAATAAAGGCATGATATCTAGTTTAAAGAGCCTGCATGTAATATAAAAGTTCTACACACATCCCATTTGTGCAATCGCTTCTCTGAATAGCCAACCTTTGAAAGTAGTGGTTGTTTCTTTAATTGCATGATTATTTTTGGCACCCACATATATGAGTGTTCTTTCTGAGAGTACGTATGGTTGAATGCACTCTTATGTAAAGGAGCCGTAATTATTATAATAATTAGTTTTTCTAGGGTTTAATCTTGCAAGCAGGAACAGATAGAATGCACCAGTGAAAAATTAGTTGTCCAGTCAATCAATCAATCAATCAATCAATCAATCCATTCATCAATCAACCCAACCCAAATCAGTTTCTGTCAATATACATCTAGCCACAAAAAGTACTCATGTTACACAACAGAATGTTCTGGCAAAAAACAGAGGCACTGGGTCCTTAACATTTTTAGCTCTCATCGAATCCTTGCAGTGAATTTCGGCATATGGTTTGGAATCAATGCAGAGTCAGCAATATAGTTATGTTTATTTCAGCCTGTCAGAGTTTAGTGAAGAGGTGCTCTGTGGAACTCAATGAAAGTGGCTTAGCGCTGTGCAAAAATTCCGTATTCACAAATATTCACAATGTCATAGTACCTGTGTGACTCTGTAGAGGTTCGGGGTTTGTGTGATTATGGCTTGGCAGGACTCTTCCCTCTCCACTTCAATAGCAATGGAATCCTCTGTAGACCGTAATAAAAAAATAAATAAATAGAGAGGCAATAACAGACGAAAGATGAAGCTCTCAGTACATCAATGGTCTCAGTGGAAACAATTTCAGTTTTTTTTTTCTCTGTTTCTCCTTGTTTGTTCAACATGTATAGATCATTCTGCTACACGAGTGATCAATAACCTTGTTGAGGATTTGGTTTGTTGTGGGAGTGAAGATCCCTAACACTCATTTTAAGTTTACTGGGGTCTAAATGGTTTAAATCACTCTAAGTGATCCAATTCAGCTACATTTATTTAATATATCTGTAGCAAGCTACATGTGTGATGTTTGCACGTCAAGACATCTCAATAGAGTAGCCGCGGTTTACTCAGGCCCTGCTTTCAAGAACAATGGCAGAGTAAACAAGGAGAGGCTTGTGGATCACAAAAGCTCTCCACCATAATGGATTTTTAAATAGAGAGGGGAGAGCAGGTCTCCAGTCAAATCACTGCCCTGTTTATTCACATCCTCCTCTCTGAAATAACTTAATCCACCATTCTTACAGCAGATTAGAGAACATTTGCTTCAATTAAAAGCAAACTCTACAGCAGAAATGCAACGCACAGCACATCAGCACACCCGTCCTGCTTTGTGTGGGGCTTTGGGTCGATAACGGTGATGTGTACAACCAGTTTGCATTTTCATTCTAGAGACAAATAAAAGCAGGATATGGTTTCCCTCATCATCATTCATCAATATTTCACCTTTCAACCCCAAAGTAATAATCATCATCATCTCTTTTAGCATTCCTATCACCATCACGGATCACAGCCCCAATGTAAGCAAAAACCAGTGACCCCACACTGATCATTGCCTAAGCAGCAGTAAAGTGATCAGTGCGGGGACTGGTTAGTCCTCACACTGGTTAAAAATCTGTCTGCACTTAATTCTTAAATTCGTGAACAGTTATACAAGGTTCAGAAGAATTTGCCATTGATCATTTTGCATTTTTGTATATTACAAACAGGAAGCTGTAGCTATAGCAGCTGAATGGGTTATGTTTTCCAAACCTTAAACCATGTGTAGCAGTCCAGGCTGAAGCAAAGGTGCTCTTAAACTGTATGTTTCTATGACAGAATCTGTGATTGTAGGCCTCTCTTTCAAATACAGGACAAATACTGGACAATGTTTGTGGGAGACCTGAAAAGAAATCAATGAGCAGCAAACTAACAAAAGCAACAGTGAAGTTGAAACCTCCACTCCCTCTTCACTGTAACAAAAGTCCATTTATCCGGTATCAGAAAAAAGGATACTGTTCAGATAAACCCCATGTTATTAACAGTGTAAAAGTACCCATGCAATATGATGGTCCTAAAGGTACAATTCAAATACAAGGTAGGACACTTAAATGAGTTTTAAATGTAAACTACATTCATTTAATCAGGAACGGGGGCATATTTGTACCTTTACCTTTTTTCAAATTAAAAGCCTGAGTGAAGACAGGCTACATGGACACAATGCAGTAATTGTTAGCTATACCAGCTGAAAGGTTTACGAGTTAAGGCAGAAATAATTTCTTCCAAATGTGGATAAAAGTCCCATGACACCGACACTTAATTCTTAACACTTTTTTTTTTCATTAAATAAAAGTTCATACAAATACATCTGCTCACATAACAGTGCATATTGTTGTGTACACAAACAAACTGCGACACCTAGTTTCATATGTGCTGTCACACCCTTAGGACCATAAACAAACATCACTGTGGAACCGTGAATGGCACGCATACTAATACAGACATTCTGTCTTGCTGAACACATGTTCTGTTTGGCCGCATGTTTGCCTATTACACATAAGTGCAATACACAAACAACATGTTGATGTATTTGTCTCTAGAGCACATAACCTTTCTCTCTTTCAAGACCAAGACTCCACATTTAAAGCATTTAATAAATTCTTATCATATTACTCTCAGCCAACATGTCTCTTTGATTTTCGTAGATCATGGGAATTTCTATTTGTAAGATTTTAACAATCTTGTTTTTTTTCAAAATGGTCATTTTCAAATGAAGGAAAAGATCCTTTAACTGAATGTACATTAATATAATGTATTACAAGTAATATTATGCTGCTTGTCGTTTCAGTTCTCCATTTTACTCTCCGTATTTCTGTTGTCTCATTATGCTTTTATTGTAGCTTAATCTGCTTGTTGATATTATTTTATACTGCTTTCTACTATTATATCATTAAGTTTTGGTTGGAAACAATAGAAAATTTAACACTGAAGATTTTTCTATCCATGGTATCAAGATTAATTTTGCAAGCACTCCCACTGATCAGGCCCTAATCTCCCATTGACTGAGGGCCTAATGCGTCAGATTAACCACCAACATAATAAGGAAGCATACCGGGGACCAAGCTTCATGTGAAGTAAATGTCACTTTAGGCATTCAGGAGGTTCTAGATACCTCACTGACTGTGAGGGTGGTAAACAGATATATTCCAGGAGTCACTCTAGAACTGCTACATTCAGGATAAAATACGATAAAATCTTTAAAATGTTTCTATCAAGCTTCAGGTTAAATATGGAATGTCCTTTATAATCTTCAGATTTCCAAATTTGATCAAAAATTGTCAAAACAAGGTTAACCTGCAAGGTTAGCTTTATGCTAACATATTACTAGAATACCAAAAGGTTTCTAGAAATGATCATTATTGTAGAGGTGTGATTTTACTGTTTTAAATGGGTCTGGATGCTCATGAAAGCCTAGCTCCAAAAGCGAATGTCCACCACTGTTGATTTTAAATGTGCCCTATAATTAAAATATATCCATTGTGGATCAATCAATCAATCAGCCTTTATTACAGAGACCAGATGAAAGACATCACATAAAATAATTTCATCCTTGAGACACCAGACAGAAGTACAGAAAGAAAAAAAAATACACACACACACACAAACACAGATAAACATACACACACACACATATATATATATATATATGGAGGGAGGGGCATGCAGTATGAAGTCACAAATTAGGTACGCATTTGCGCTGAAAACTGGTATTTTGCGTACCACTTACATCTATGCGTGCTTGCGTACCACTTATGTCAATCCCCGTGTGTATACTGCATGTATATATA
>JBBJLS010000018.1:9909145-9949016 GCA_037577275.1 Bryconaethiops microstoma
AGCCCCCAACCACCCCGCCCCCTGACCATGGTGCGTACCAGTTAATTCATGTAAGTACTCATTAGAGTACTAGAGCAAAAAAAATTATGTCAACCCCTGTATATGATCTTTTTTTTTATTTTACCAGTTTTACATTCACTGGACTTAATGGCACTCTAGACACACCACACACCCACTAACTCTACTGCGCACTTATCCGTAGCCGTAACTTCAGTCAATGGTACGTCTCTGCACAGTGATCACAGCTTTATGTAGTTTTGGTGTGATAAAAGCAGTCCTATGTTCCTTCATGTACAATAACTGGTTAAAGGCTTTAACATTTTGAGGGTTTTTGATTTTCAGCATAGTGTGTCTACACATCTATTTAAATATCAGCAACAACGTAAGTGAAATAACGAGGAGGATGTCAGCATCTAATTTAGCTAACAATGCACTTTTCTTGAGCAACATCACTACAACAAGGTTCAAAGACATCGCACTGAGAAGTCTCATGGAGTATCATGTTAGCGTGACAAAATGGAAATGACATTGGAAATGACGATCTTGTTTTCCCAGTCCTTGGAAGCTAACAAACTAAGCTCATGTTGCCCATTTTACTATATCTGCCTATGGCAGCATGCACTACAGAGGCTGTTCCTCTGCTGTAATAAACTTCTCCATGCACTGCCCACAAATGCATCTTTAAAAAATGTGTCAAGTGACCATTCTGCCATACATGAACACACCACAGCATGAAATCCTTCCTCTGCATTTAACCCATTCACCAAGTGAAGCAGCAGGCAGCTAGAAACATTGTGTGGGGACGGTACTTTGCTCAAAGGTACCTCAGAGGTGCCACTAGCAGTCCTAGGATTCAAACCCACGACTTTCTGATCGCAGGGTGAACACCTTAACCACTAGGCCACCAGCTGTAATACGTTCTGTAATAAACATATTCATGCTCCGCCCAAAAATGCTATCTTTTATATCGACTGTTTTCAGGCTGGATGGGTTAAAAGAAAGGCAAGAGGTTAGGTAACATTCTTTCATTCCTGATGCTGGGGTCCTCTGACAGGAATGAGCACAGTCATGGGGGTAAATGAGACATAACAGTCAATTTTTTCAGGTGTTTTTAAAGGTGCCTCAGTCACACAGCTAGCATCTCCCAAGAGAAAGCTTCAGTGCCATGTGTGTGCAAGAGAGGTGGAACGCGCATCCACATGTCAGGGACCGTGTCTGGCAATCGATTCTTATTCCCCTGTTGCCTCCATCCCAATGCCACTGGATTCAACAGAGCTACACTGTGCTAGCGCTGAGTTATCAAGTTAATCAGCTCTGTCAGGCAAGAGTTAAATCATGAGACTGACGCTTAGTCACAGGCTGCTACTAGGACATCAGGCCAGCACGGAGGCTCCAGATCTAAGCTCCAAGATCATGATGAGCCATTCGCAGCTTGCAGAATGGTGTCACGTTGGTGTGACTTTCTCAGAAAAAGCACCAGCCTTTAGTCCAGCGCACAAAGGGAAAACATTTACTGATTACCCAGATAATTGTCTCATTGAGATCTTAGTTATAAGCTGGACTGAACTAAGATGTTGACATAAGATGTATAAAGCTTGTTTATAATCTCAATAAAATGCATGCCAGATGACATAAGAACCACATGAAACACCCTATTCATGACACATCCATGTTTTCTTAAGTATGAACTTTCTGCCATTTTAACATTTAAATGTTGTGTGCATTATCTGTCCTAAAGTATTTAGACACCAGCTTACTCAATATTCTTTCTGAAATCAAGGGTAATAGAGAGTTTGCTCCACCCCCAATGCTGCTGCAACAGTCACCAATCATTAAGGCTTTATACTGGATGTTGGAACATTGCTGTAAAGATCTGATTGCACTCAGCCCCACAAGCATTAGTAAAGGTACTGGATGAAGCCACTTCCACTACTCCATAGCCCACTTCTGGGGAGCTGTATACCCCTGTAGCTGTATACCCCTGCTTGACATTGGGCATGGTGACCTTAGGCTCATGTGTAGCTCATCAGGACCATCCCCATTCTATTGCCAGTGCTTTTCTATGGAGCATACAGAAGGTATTTGTAGACAATTCCAACACCTATCAGCAATATGACACCATAAATTTGCAGAATGTACCATTAGGAAGGAATGTCTGAATTTTTTCACATATCATGTACTTCTCATAATATATTGCATATCTTGTCATGTTGCCAGGTATTTCTCCGGCCACGTGATTTCCAAAACATCACACACAGATTTTCAGTGATGTCACAGCCTGGCTTTTGGCTACAGCAAGGCAGTAGGACAAGGCCATGTGGCTAACCTGAAGCTAGCCAAAAAACGATGGCAGGCAGTACTGAGCTCTGAACTTGGGACAGACTCAAGACAGAGCACTAAAAACCACTTTCATACTCAGACCGTTCCATTGCACCCCTCAGGCAAAAACCATTAATTTATTCAGAGGTGTAAGATATCCAGGAAATAGAGGCTATGAGGACAATGCATATAAATGTTTTTTTTTTTCCCTTTAGACTACTGTTACTTATTTCAGGAGCTATTTCATGATAAATGGCATACGCCTGTTCTCGAAAGTCTTGAAAACTCCAGCACAGTGCAGAGTTTGAGAAGGTGTTTCCTCTAATCCCATAAACCGAAATGAAAATGCAAATATATTAAAAAGGATTAGGAAACAAAGGTTTATACTGAAAGCTTTCGCACAGTTCAGTTGAGCAAAATTCGATTCCTTCTCCAAAGTTGATATTTTTATTTTGTTGCCTTTTCTCAACCGTGGAGCGATAGATCAATTCCTATTAGTCTGCTATATTTTCAGAACTCAATTGCCATTCGTCCAGAAGCTGCCTCGAGTATCTGAGAACACTTAATAAATGGCAGGCTGTTATTGACTTCAATTTAGAGAAAGCTGCTGAATGCTTTTCTTCCATAGAGGCCCAGAGCACCTCAGGGAAATCCAGAATTGCATTGCCATAGGAAACATATTACCACAGGTCAGAACCTCCAGTTTAAAGGATTTATCGCTGAAGCCCCCAATCATATTTCCACCAATCTCTATTCTCTCCTACTGTCTCTGCTCCTCTTGAGCTTCGCCCAGGTGAGAGTGCAGCAGTGCTGGACCATCCATACCAATACACCTCTGACTCTCTTAAAACTTCAACACTTTTCTTTTAATTACACTTGTTTGAGGGTGATAACCCTCAAAAAACAGTTGCAAGAATGAAGTGAAAATCTAACTACGTATTGTTATGCAACAGCTTTTTATAGAGTGGCTGATCGATCACGTTACCGTTAAACTATCCTATAGTAGTAATAGATGTAATAAGAACAATCCAAGATGTTTTTATTTTCTGAAATGGAGCTTATATTCTTGTTCATTTACATCCTAACCCTCAGTACCTCCTGAGCCAGTGCCATATTTCAAGTGTTCTTCATTCTGAAGACAAATAGCAATCCTTTTCAATTACTCGTTTAAAGTATCTCACAGGACCTAGTTGAGTGCTGAGAAAAAAAATCCCCTATGTTTTAAAGAAAACAGCTTTACATAGTGCTGGGTGATATATCATGTATACCAATAAACTGATATTGGTGTCATAAAATAGGTGTTAATTTGTTGTTTTAGCATTATTGATAGATAACATTAGTTACATGTCATGTGTGTTATTAACTGAGTGCTTTAGATTGTTTTTAAAAGGTCAGGTTAATATAAAATCTACAATATAAAATAGGAAAATGTTAGATTTTCCCAAGAACTTTCTATCTGGTTAGCCTTTATAAAGCTCCTCTGATGTAATTGTTTAAAGAAAATAAAGTAGTCAGATTAAAACAAGCTTCGTCAGGTTTCTAAGGCATTGTTTTAGTACAGAGTACCAGTGCCTGGAAGGCTTTGTTAATGTTAACTTAAGACAAGACACCAGTCACATCAATTATTTTTAAATGAACACATCTATACGCATCTTTATCTTAAACTGTAATCATGAAATATGTTTATTTCAGAATGTTCTGTCAATTTGTGCCTACTTCTTTCTAACGGCACTTTCCAGAAATTAGAAGGGGGCCGAGGGTTTAGCTCTGCTCACAACTGGCACAACTGGCATATTTCAGTAAAGAACTTGTTTCCTGTAGAATCAAACTAGAAAATTCAAACATTGTCAAGATGTATTGTCAGTCTCTTCTGCACTAACAATATCCCACAATTCTGAGTTTTAAGTAGGTAATGAACTCTTATGCATAAAGCAGGTAACCTGGCCTGCCAGAGTGTGATCACTGGAACATCTTATTGATAAAACATGTAACTCCAAGTATTCCTTAAAAACATTGGTGAGGGCCTCACAAATGTAATTTCTATACTTCTTAGAAATATATTTTTTTAGCAGAGGAAAAATAACAGAGGAAAAATGGACCCTTATGCATTTCCTGTGTTTTGACTGAGTCTCTATGGTATTTTTCATTGGTAATATTTTTCCTTGACATTTCATGGATGAATCAAAAATGGTTATAACAGTCTGTTTCATACTTTATGTTTTCTTGCCTTTCTTTAATTTTACATGTCTAGTTTTTGTGAATGGATGGACTAATTAAAGGCTTTAATTAAGTAAAAAAAGAACAGTAATTATAATAATAATAGTAGCAGCAGTAGTAGTAGTAGTAGTAGCAGTACTATATAATAATAATAATAATAATAATAATAATAATAATAATAATAACAATAATAATACTTTACATAAATTGATTATTAACAGTTTTTATTTTTATCATAATGTTATTTCTTCATCTTTATCAAAAAGGACATTTCATCACCTCACAGGCCTTATCCACACATATATCTCAATTTGTCACATACAATTTGCTGTTGAAGAATGTGTGTGAATTTGACATTATGGATAAAAAAAAAAGAAAGGAAGAGGTATTCTTTAGGAAGCATTCACCGTTGCCGGTTTGTTCTTAGGTGAAAAGGCAGAGAGGTTCAGGGTCTCGTGCAGCTCAAATTAACATCTCTTTACCAAACATCAAACATTGACAAAGTCCCTTTTTAGTGCGAACTGTTGGCACAGCAACGGCAGGATAATGAATTCAGACGGTATCGGAATGTTAATTTCACACAGCCAATCACGTGCTGTCATGCAAATACGACATTTGCATACGATGAAGGAAGATGTGAATGTGGAAAGGACTCTTAAAAGCAATGAGGCTGTTTGTTTCTCCACTCTTTCCTGCATGTAGTAACACTAGTCTGGTGGTGTAGAGCCCAGCATCTGAGGCTATAGGGCTGGCAGGACAGACACACACTATTGGAATTAAAATGAGTCACAAATCAGCCCTCGCTGCTTTCCAATTTGCACAGCCCTTCTGAAGGGAGAGCTGCAGCTCATCCCTGATTGGCAGTGAGACCTGAAATCTCAGCTGCTGCTCCTCTATTGGATTATGGGGCACTACACCATAAATGATATCCTCAAGGCTAACATTAGCACTGCGCTATTTCCAACAGGAACCAAAAATACTTGTGCGTGTGTAAGTCTCATGGGTTGTGCAGCTGCGCTGTAAATTTTGCCACTGCACATAATCAATACATCATCTCTACTGCCCTCATAGTCGTTGTACATCTTCCTTTAAAGCCCTGGGGGTTAATTACAATAGGGGGGAAGCCACGGCCTACATGAAGCACTGCGCACTTCCCTGTGTAATGAAAGCCCAAATCTTTCGAACAAGATGGCATAATCCCGAACGAGGTCTCCAAATAATTAAGGTCATTTGTCTATAAACAACACAAACAACCGAAGCAGGAAACAGGAAGTAGGCATTAATTCAGACTTGTGAAATCAATCACAGAGGAAATCAGAATCACAATTATGATTAGCCAGAGTTCAGCACTCAGTAGACAAAGTGCTGTAGCTTTCGGCTTAGAGAAAAATTCGAATGTTCATTAAGTAAATGATACAGAAACTGAAAACTTTTGACATCTAGTACAGATCTATAGTATAGACTATCTAGCACACTATTAGTCTACTATTGTATTCTAGGGTGGTACACTATGGACAAAATACTAGTATTGCAATCATATTGATGCAGGGTGCAGTTAAGGTTGGGTCTCCAGTCCTGTAAAATTAATTGACATTCGATCGGTTGCTTGGTTTCTTCACTAAAGTCAGTGGATGAGTAGCTATGCTCATGATTAAATCTAAGGTAGATAGATGTCAGTTCTTTTATAGGACCTAATCTTCTCTACTGTCATGTTGCAGTGTTGCCTAATGCCCAAACATTACACCAGTAGTGCACCTTTCCAAACTGATGGTCTATATGGTGATCGATTTTTATATAAATATATATATAACATACATAAACATGTAAATAAGAGCAAAGATATAGCTATTGTCACTCCAGTCAAGAAAGACAGAAGAGAACATGTATACAGCATGGGTTATTATAAGGGCACTCTTTTTAATGGGCCAATATTAAATCCTTAAGAGCCGATGCAATTGCATCTCACACCAGTATTAAAGCTGATTTAGGTTAGTTTATCATTGCAGTAGCCTGCCCAAGGGAAACAGTAATTGTTGTTGAGGGTAATCTGAGCTAATCAAACCCATTCGTTGTGTACAAGTGGTTTGATTGGATAAGGAGAAGCAGAAGCTGAAGAAATGCTATAATATGACAGTTTTGGGATTCTGGGACATTTTCTTTAACAGACAATCAAAATCCAGGACGAGCCAAGAAAACCCTGGATGTCTGGTGACCCTAATTGTGATACATCCTGCAATGTTTTCCTTCTCTTCCTGCGTTACACATCTATATACAGTATTTTGTAACTAAAACAAAAGAGCTATTTAAATAACAATTTAAACACTTGTGAAAGATTTACTTAATTTTGACCAAAATAGTCTGGAGTATAAGAAGACTAAGGTTATTCAAAATCTCTTAGAAACACTTGCTGTGAGCGTAATTAGTCAGATGCTCATAGCACAAAGCAAAAACAATACTGTGATTGGTTTGGAGGACATCTTTGCGTACTGCAGTCTTCTGCCACATCAGTCTTGCAAAATCACAATAATAACCAAACAAAAAAAGTGCAGCCACACTGTATTCATAAAGTCTTGGAATGACTTCTGCGCTAAGAATGTACATGGAAGACATTAACCTTATTAAACTAAGAGCAAAATCCAGAATACGTACAAATATTCTGATTCCAAAATTGCTACAAGATAGATTCCAGGTATCTCTGTAGCTCATTTAGAGACAGACAGGATTGATCAGAGGGCAAACAAAGAGGCGAGACCAGGCTGGTCCTCACCTTTCCAGTTTCCATATCTCTGCAAGGTGCTATGATGAGGGTCAATGGAGGTGAGCAAGATCAGACAGGTAATAAATCAAACTCTTCCCCTCCCAAAAAAAGAAAAAGCCCCTCGCTATTATAATACTGAGTAGATGTGCAAAATAGAGCTTCATCATTACAACCTGGATCAATGCTGCAGAGCCTAAAGGCCTAAGAGCAGCACTTTGCTAACATGCTACGCAAAGCATAGAGAATCCCACAGCCCACAGCGAACTCTAGTTCTCTTTCACATTCACTCAGTGTCTCTGTCTGATCGCCCATCACATTCCTCCACACAGAACATGCTTTATGATCAGCTCACCACCATAATCACAGTAATGAAGGGTATATTAGTGGTGGTGTAGCATTAAATGTTAGTGAGTGCTTTTGACTGATATTCAGACTGGCAGTGCTCTGACTGTGCTGTGGCGTCACCACTCCCCCCCGCAGCCTGCTGTGTCTCACTAACACCCTTCACAGTGACCGCCAAACACAGCAAGCCCCCTGAAACTGGGTCACGGGGTGCCACAAATTCAATCTGCACAGCCAGAGGACCTGGGGATGTGGGGCAGGGAAAGTGCAGTATCGACACAGGCCCATTTCACTCTCTCACTGTCCTCCATCTCACAGCCCTCCACACTGCCCTGCACCCCCCAGGGTTGGCTCACACTCGCCACCCGCAAACCAGGTCAGCGAACCAGATCGAGCGCACAGGCACAGACCACACACATATGCTGACTGCAATACACACAAAGACCCTGTAGTCGTGAAAACAGCTATAGGGTCATTAGCTTCTGCAAAAGCTACATTTAGCATCATATTTTACTGACCCTCAGTAGCACAGTGCTCGGTTGTGGGAAAAAAAAAAAATCATCGACCCTTATTATGAAACATAACTTCTGTATGCTCTCAACAATGACACTGGGTTTACACCTGCAACATCCTGTAATAGATCTTTGCATTTTACATGCTACATTAGCAAAGTGCAACCTTTGTAGGATTTCGCCTCCACCATGGGGTTTCGCTTTGTGGCCCTTATGTCATACTGCCTGTTAGCTGAGCAGCTAGCTGTGAAGCGAAGCAAATCCAGGAGAGAGAACACCCATCCACATTGTGCCTCTTGACCTTTTCATGCATACGACCTCTATAATGACATTAGCACTGGAGTCGGCACCATGGATATCAATTACTTCCACTGCTGGGCCGTTAAATAGAAGGCCAAACCAATCGCTTCACAGCCTAGTTGGGCTAATTTATATCGCTCCCAAACGTACAAAGTCTGTTCAAATCCAGCCTAAAGTGCCATGAGTCTGCCTTTAACTTGCTAGGAGACAATTAGTAGCCTAATACTCTTTCCAAAGCACCATTCTGTCCTGTTAGCTCAGTGTGAAGAGAAGGTAACGCTTATAGAGTGCAAAGTCTCTCTGGTCATACATCAGCTCTACTGGCTGCCTGCTTCAAATGGAGCAGGGGTACTTCTATTACTGACGTAGTACAGTCACTTCAATTGTAACATATTGGGGTCCAATGAGACCACGCTGCTTCACCTCATTAAGGTGAAGAAAAACATTGTTTAAAACCACACTCTAAAAACTGCTGGTTGTTTTTTTGTGTTGAGCCTATTGGGTTATTTTGTTCCACAGCACAATTACAGAGCTTGATGAAGCTGAGTGTAAGAGAGTTGGTAAATACTACAAATGTATGACTACTACATTAAATAAATATTGTGGGAGTGATCATTTTAGCCTGCTATAACTTGTAGCCCTATCTTTAGGTTAGGCTAGGTAACCTAGTTTTTACAAAGATTATCTTCTTCAAAGATAATCTAAAATCTTATAGAGGTGCATACCATTCACTTACCATTCATCAGTTAACCAAAAGTGAATGGTATGCACCTGTATAAGATGGTTTTAAGAAAAAAAAGAGAAGTTTTTGTACATTATATGTACATTATAGTGTGTTAGTGAGTTATCTTCCCTTTGATTTTAAGCAAATGGTTTGTCACTATTGCATAGTATTTTTGTTTTTAGGAATTGCTTATAAAATCAATAGGTATTAGTAGGATTATTAGGTAGTTGATGTTATGAAGAAAGTAATTTGTAATGTAAAAATATTAACCACACTAGAAAATCTCAGCCAGCAACCACACAAAAAAGTAACTCAAAAACTATTAAAAATAGCCCAGTGATAGCCCATGTAACCAGAATTCAAAGGTGACCTAGCCTGCTGACCTAGGGACTGATCAGTTTTACCCAGTGTTAACCACTATTATATATTGACCCAGGGCTGGGTTTTTAAAATGACCCAATGTGAGTTGTTTTCTGTGATTTGCAGGTATGAATGCTTTTCATGGTGACTTCAGCTGCTAGAAGTTTACATGAAATCAAATCTCACTTGTGCAGCATAATGCGATGCCTGCTCAGCTGCATCAGTTTCAACTACCCAAAATTCCTGAACAACTATCAAAATAACAAACGATATCATTCCCATCAGTCTGATTTAACTGATACACCTGAAAAAAGAAAATGAGAGGACTGTAATATACTAATCAACTTGATTCAAGGTTGTTATGCAGTCTATCTTTCTATCTACCACTTTAACCATGACAACAAACAAACCTGAGATTTGAGACACTTAATAAGTCATGCTGTATATTTGCTGGTAACCACTTATCTTAATTTACAAGCTAGAGAGCTAATATTGACGTAACCTGTTCATGCCAGCATTTGTTCTGCTGTGAAAAAGCATATTCACACACGCTGGTTTCTCTTTTTCACTCTCTGATGCTGCTAAAAAGACTGGAACAATGCCAGCTGGAAAACCAATAAAAAAGATGAGATACACCTTTATTAGTCCCACGAGTGGGTTAAAAATATGTCACACACTACTTTAGTCTAAACAGTGAGAAAGAAAAATTCAATATGTTAGCTAATAATCTGGCTGCTCATTGAAATTTGCTGGGTGTGATTTTTATTCTTTTTTGGCTGCTTTGTGTAAGTGTCCAGATGCACAGAACTCCAGTCTCATGCAACTCACAACCTGCAAATGTAAGGTTTAAAAAATGACATATGTAATGCTGGGACTGCAATGGCATGTAGTCAAAGTGTGCTGTCAGAAGCATGGTCATGCATGGAGATGACTGGACTCAGCTGGGCTCCTGAGGTGTTTGGACCCCTGAGAGTGCAGAGCTTCCCCTGGGTAATGTCACCATGCACTGCTGCCCACACCACAGCTGACAAAGAGGCAGCAGGCCAGCCCACCCTGTCTGAAACCTTCGTCATGGTATGCAGAAGAACTATATTGGGATTGAGAGGAAGAGGCATGTTTGAGGCAATACTCAGCCCGTGAATGAATTCATTTGGGCACCTTTTAGAAGTTACTACTATGGGAAATGTCTCTGGAAAAACACTCAGTTCTGAGTCCATTTTAATCTATTAACCTATTATAATCTAAATGCCCTATTAAGAATTTCAAACGGCACCACACTCTCACTTCTTTTCCCATCTCCCCCACTTCCATTCTGTCCATTTTACACTCTCTATGTATGGATTCAACCCTTATATCATTGCTTACTCCCTCGTCCTATGCCTCTCAAGCTAGCATGACCCTTTAGCTTTCTCTGCTGTCACGCGTGTTCCTTAAGACTGGCCAACTGACAGACAGCAGCACAGTCAGCAGTCATGATGTCACACTAGCAATTTTACCTTGCACTCTTTGTTTCCCCAGAGATCAGTGAATGTGTGTGTGTGTGTGTGTGTGTGTATGAGTGTGAGAGAGAGAGGGAGAGGGAGAGGGAGAGAGAGAGAGAGAGGCAGACATAAAGCTGCACAGAGATATTTTCATCTGTTACTTTTTGCAGAGCATCCTAAAGCTCAGTGTTATTTAATTTGTTCATAATGCATATTGGACACTGTATAAGGACATTCTCACAAACTAGTCCTGCACTTCCTTGCAAAATACAATGGTTTGGGAACACTCCAAAGGGGGGGGGGGGGTGTAACAAATTGCTTGTAGTCACAACCCCCTTTGCAGTGAGGCAGTGGTGGACTGTTGTCCCACTATAGCTTAATACAGAGGGAGAAAGAGGGTGCGTGTGTGAGAAAGAGAGAAAGGAAAGGAGGAAAGAGGGAGAGAGAGAGAGATAGAGAGAGAGCGAGAGAAAGAGAGAGAGAGAGAGAGAGAGAGAGAGAAAGAAAGAAAGAAAGAGAGAGAGAGACTATAAAAAATAAGGGGAGAAAGAGAAGATGGAGAAAGGAGAATAGTAAAATATGGTTAAAAAATAATGGAAGCACAAGCAGCACAAAGACTAAGAAAAGAAGAGTTGGAGAGTGCGCACATGAGAGGTGGAGAGAGAGAGAGAGAGAAAGAGAGACAGAGCGCAGAAGAAAGAGTGGAGGGGGTGGATGTGTTAATACACAGGAACACTGCATCAAACCAATGCACTGCTCTGAGCGGGATGCGTCAGCAGTACATTCACGTTTTCACTGAAGGACAAAAGGAGGAGATAGAGCAGAGCGGCTCGGCTGGCCGCAACCCTGTCACATAAAGAGAAAAAGAGAGAGAGAGGAGCCTGAACGCCAGGGAGGGGGTGAGAACCACTACCGCTGCCGCCGCCACCACTCCTGCCGTTGCTGTGGACAGGATTCACCTCTGGGTGCAAGTGTGTATGCTTCTCTCGCTTGCTTGCTCTCTCTCTTTTCTTGCCTGCCTGCGTGCTTGCTTGCCTGCCTGCTTGCCTGTCCAGCTTCCACAGCGGCTCCAGCCAGCCTATAGGCTCATGAGCAGAAGCTGAACTGCCCCAACTTACTACCTCAAAGACGCGGGAATAAAGGAATACTGCAAGATCTGCACCTGGGACGAACTACAGAACCCTTGTCAAGACAGCTCTCCAAATCAACAAAACATCATTCAGTGGGATCAATTTCTCCTTTTCTATCACTGAAAAGAGAAAGAAAGAGGGAAGGAAAAAGAAAGCGAAAGATAGGCAGAGGCAGAGGCAGAGAGAGAGAGAGTGTGTGAGAGAGAGAGAGAGCGAGAGAGAGAGAGAGAGAAAGAGAGAGAGAGAGAGAGAAAACGATCGCTAGAGAGCTTCACTGCTGTGCTGCTACTGCCCCCCCTTTCCTCCCAGCCCCCCTCACCCCCCCCGCTCCCGCACCACCACCCCCGAGCCCCCCTCCGGAGAAATTGACGGATTATTGCTAACTGTGCACACGGCAGTCTGCTGCTGCTACGGTGACGGGCAGGAGACCACAGCGAGTTAAAAAAGCAAGACGGAATGACCGCAGTGTTCATCTGTTAGCCCTTTTTGTATTCATCAGTGCACGGCTAATCAACTGGACAAGTGTTAAGGAAGGGTGAGTGCAACGGCAAAACTGAGAGACGGGTTAGTCTTTAACAGGGAGGAAGAAAAATCTGAAAAGACTTCAGATTTCAATCCCCACTTTACTCTTTTTCCCTTCTTTTTTTTCTTGATACGTTTTTAATGTGTCTGCAGTTCAGCAATGGAGTCTTGTGAAAAATATTCAGTGGTATTCAGTGTCGGCTTCCAAGGACAATCAGTGGGGGAGCTGAGAGGAGATCTCTTCCAATCTGACTGGATCCATGCACCTGCTTAGCTTACTGGGCCTTACCTCCTGAACCAGTTTCTCCAAACGCTGCTTCTCTCTGGAATTCGAAGGACCCATTTTGGCAAAGGAGTTGACAGTACAGTTTACTTTTTCCGAAAAAAAAAAATATATCAAAATGTTGCAGAGGTGTTCTTGAAGCTGACCAGGCTCGTACAAAATAAAAAGGGATTTTCAAAGAAGAATCCCTGGGAATTCTGTACTAATGAGGTAAATATCTTGCATTCATACTTATTTATTTGACTGACATCATTGTTCTTTCTTTTTTAATAATTTGTGCTCTTTTCCCTCCTCCTCTCTTTCCCTCACTCTCCCTCGCTTTTCTCTCTTTTCTCTGTGTCACAGCACCATCCTGCACTGTCGATGGAAAACAGAAGCAGTGTCTTGCTTAAACCAGGGTAGGGCCACTGTTCTTCGTTCCCGAGCCGAATCCCCACACGATGTTGAATTATGAACGCGCCACATCATGAGTCTCTTGTGGCAGGTAACTGTGCACCGTGCCTGGAACGCAGCCCTGCTCTGTGCAGTCTACCTCATGGTGCGAGCGTGGAGTGTGTACGCCGCCCCCACCGGACCACAGAACTGCCCAGCCGTCTGCTCCTGCAGTAACCAGTTCAGCAAGGTGGTGTGTACCAGGCGAGGCCTGGTTCGAGTGCCCCCTGGCATCCCCACCAACACACGGCATCTCAACCTCATGGAGAACAGCATAGAGATAATCCAGGCTGACACCTTTCGACACCTCCACCACCTGGAGGTGCTGCAGCTCGGCAGGAATTCCATTCGGCAGATTGAGGTGGGGGCTTTCAATGGTCTCACCAATCTGAACACCCTGGAGCTGTTTGACAACCGGTTGACCGTAATCCCAAGTGGCGCTTTTGAGTACTTGTCTAAGCTGCGGGAGTTATGGCTCAGGAACAACCCTATTGAAAGCATACCGTCTTATGCATTCAACCGAGTCCCTTCGCTCATGCGTCTGGATTTGGGAGAACTGAAGAAACTGGAGTATATTTCAGAGGGTGCTTTTGAGGGATTATACAACTTGAAATACCTAAACCTTGGAATGTGTAATTTGCGGGAGATGCCTGTTCTCTCCCCCTTGGTGGGTCTAGAGGAGCTGGAGATGTCAGAGAACTACTTTCCAGAGATCAAGCCTGGATCCTTCAGGGGTCTAAAATCCCTCAAAAAGCTCTGGATTATGAACTCCAAAATCACCACCATGGAGAGAAATGCTTTTGATGATGTCACAGCCTTGGTTGAGCTCAACCTGGCACATAATAACCTTAGCTCTTTGCCCCATGACCTTTTTGCGCCCTTGAGTTACCTGGTAGAGCTGCACTTGCACCATAACCCATGGCGGTGTGACTGTGATGTTGTGTGGCTGGCTTGGTGGCTGAGAGAGTACATCCCTACCAACTCCACATGCTGTGGCCGCTGCCACACCCCTGCACACCTGCGGGGGCGTTACCTAGTAGAAGTGGACCAGACTACCTTTCAGTGCTCTGCTCCTTTCATCCTAGATGCCCCACGGGACCTTAACATCTCTGCAGAGCGAGTAGCTGAGCTCAAGTGTCGTACAGCCCCCATGTCATCTGTCAGATGGCTCCTTCCCAACGGAACAGTTCTGACCCATGGCTCCAATCATCCCCGGATATACGTGCTCAATGACGGAACTCTAAATTTCTCCAATGTGCTGCCATCTGACACAGGGGTGTACACCTGCATGGTGACAAACATGGCTGGAAACTCCAACGCATCAGCCTACCTGAATGTGAGTGCAGCTGAGCTGAACACCTCAGAGCACCTGAGCTACTTCACCACAGTGACAGTGGAGGTGGTGGAGCCCACGTCAGAGGAGATGGTCAAGCCAAAGACGGTCACGGCCTCCCCCTCCGTCTTCCAGCCTGTGTTTATTTCAACACCAACTGTGCTGCTGCAGACACCCCGACAGGTTAGTGTGCCAACCATTCGAGGAACAGTGCGCCCACCGGCCAGCTTAGATGAGGTGATGAAGACTACAAAAATTATTATTGGCTGCTTTGTTGCGGTCACGCTGCTTGCTGCGGTCATGCTGATTGCGTTCTACAAGCTGCGCAAGCAGCACCAGCAGAGGAGCACGGTTGCAGCTGCCAGGACTATAGAGATCATTCAGATGGAGGAGGATGTTCCTCCTACCACCTCGGGGACAAGTATACCAGGAGAGGGCGGGATGGTGCTGCCAAGCCTGAGAGATCGTAACAGCACCTACAAACCCAGCTACAGCACGTACAAACCAGCACACTCTGCTCCCTGGACAGAGAACAACATTGGCAACTCTCTTCACCGCCCTCGGCCCACCACCATCAGCACCATCCCTGAGCCCTACTTGATTAAAACTCACACCAAGGAGAAGGTACAGGAAACCCAGATCTAACGTTCCCTCCTCCTTCTCCTCCTCCCTCCCTTTTTTCTGTTTCTCATGAAAACATGCAATAGAATGCACAAAGAAAAGACAGCGATTACTTTTGTACCCAGTGCAAAAATGAGACTGTTTTTCTTGTACATGCTTATATATAAGTATATGAATATAAATATATATAAATTAATCCACTATGGGATGGTAAGAGAAGCAGATTATATAAAAATGAAAAAATGAATTTAAACTATTTTCTAACTTGTAACTTCTATTTAAGATGGAGAAATGTGAAGATACTGACATGACACCGCAAATGAGGACAGATTTGTTTGATAAGGGCACTCTGTGGTTTTTAGGCAATGCTAGATAGAACCTGGTACACTTTCTACATAACTGTCCCCAAAAGAATCTTTACAGGTTTATCTTGTAAAAGCAACAAGAATTTGTAATGTGCCAAATGTTATACACGCAATAAAAGAGTTTGGGTTTAAAGAAATATCAGAAGTAAAACACTGCAAAATGTATCTTACGGCTGCAAACATGAGGTTCCCCTGAGTCTGCTGTTCAATAGCTATCAGCCAAATGGGATTTTTGGTCTAATGTGCTATTTTGCAGCGAGTGGTTAACTCCACATTTCCTGAATTGCCAGGCTGCTTTTCACTGGATCGTGCAGTGAGAAGCAGTGAGGCAATCTGTATCCTTCTTTAAATTTCCCAATTGCTTTCTTAAGGCTTGAGTGGCTTTTAGGGCTAAAATAGAGGAAATCCATTACAAAAGTTGCCTAAGATTAGTAGCGTAAGGGCTCAACCGGATGTTCATTTGCGGCAATGCAGTGATAGTTGCCATGACATGAAGGTTTACTGCAAGTTAACATTAACATGACTGCTTACAATTTTGCTTTTTGTTCAGAAGGAGATACAAATGAATGTGTGCATTATGGGCTGTCCTCTATGGTGATCGTTCAAACAGTGATTTTTTTTTCCCCCTTTGTCCTTATTTTGAGCAACACTATTTTTATGAGGAGTCTACAGAGGTTACAACAATAAAACATTTGGTTTGTATTTCTCTAAACATAACTCTTCCCTCTCGCCTTTTTTTCCACTCATTCCTTATGCAGCTGCAGTAAGTTCTCAAAACTGCGTGGAAGCGGCAGAGATCACGCTCCTCTGTCAAATGCCATTTTGGAATGTGCTATGTTTGTGTCTGCAGTTGTACTGTGCAAAATTCCGCAGCTCATTTTGCTGAATCTTTTTTGGGTGATAAACTGCTTGCTGGGTAGATTCTAATCTTTACTGTATCTGCAATGGCATATGGTCCCAGTAGTGGCTGCAAAAAAAGTGCATACAACTAAAATGTGGAAACAAGTTAATGACAAGCAAAAGTGTGGCACCAACATAACTTTAAAAAAATGGAGTCATCTTTCCTGGCACAGTAAATACAGTGTTATCGGCGTTCGATAAGATCTCTTTACCCAGTCATAATGTCATTACGAGTTCCCCCAATCAGAGCTCGGGTAGCACAGCTGCATTTCAAGCAGATTTCAAGAAGGTTTTAAGAAGGTTAAGTGCACCTTTTAATATCATCAATTATTGATCTACTTAACTTGTAGCACATGCCAAATTAGGTAAGGAGTGTGTGTTATGATGTCTGAAGTGAGTGTATGTGAAATACATTCAGGCTTGTTTAGGGCCTCAATTTCATGTTTACACTCTCACCAAAATAAAGGTGCAAAAAAAGTTATTTGGTGCAATATCACAGAAGAACCACTTTGGTTCCCTGAAGAAGCTTTCACTTGATGTTTCTTTAGGTAACCATTTTTGAGTATGGCATATGTGAGAATGAGGGACCTTCATCAAGATTCTTCATCAACTGAAGTTTTTGTTGTTGTTGTTCTGGAACCATGTGTCAAAGCCAAGAGCCATTTAGCAAGCCTATAATTAAGACTGAATGCAATAATCAGTGATAAGGGAAGGAAGAGGGGGGCTGCAGTGGCCATGCCACCTAAAATCTTTAATGAGCCCCTTATATAGATGCTGACACAATGGTACACTCATGACTCACAGAAGGATCTAATTTCTTAACAACATCCCTCACCAGTTAGCTTTCATCGGTACTACACACAGCATCTATCTATCTCCCTCTTATTCATACTGCATTTCATCCAAACTTATCAAATGGATCCATAAGCGGTACCATGATGTAATCTTTATTTTTAAGATTAAAATCTAAAATATGTAGCCTAACAGGAACACTTTGGCCAAGGTGCTTGTGGGTGGAGTGGCCTGCCTTAAGAGCTTCAATTCATTTCAATAATGACTAAACAAGCAAACAATTACATAGCATACCGTCATTTTAAATTAAAACATATTTTAATTTCTTCTGCACTGGACCTATAAGAACGTAGCTACAACATTGGTGATAACACATTCTTAATCAGATGCATGATTTCTCTCTTTCTACAGCCAACTGAAGCAACAAGTCTCCTTCATTCATATAATACTGTCTTGTCAGTTCAGACAGAACCTTTACATGATCAAGTCTTCTTTCAAGTCACCGTTCAATGACTTTCTGTGTATGCCAAATATTAACATATTTCTTCTGACGCCATGCAAAGCAAAGGCTGTTTCAGGGTTGAATGGGTGCTAATGTGCTATTAGGTTGTACATATTTAGCATGAAGCGAAAGGGGCACAGGGTGTAGTATGTAATCAGGGGCAGAGTGTCTCTCAGCTCAGAACTGCAGTAACCTGACATTAACACACAAACACACACACACAGCAATTTACTGCCCTCCCAGGACACTCTGGCCACAGCACCCTCACTGGTGATGGAACAGCGGCACAGCCATACACGCAGCAACACCCTGGGATAATTACCCAGCTCTGCAGATCTGCATTATTCAGAAGAAAATGTCTTGATGGTGCAGTGTTGTGTTTGTGGCTGATGAGGCTTGTAAATTTAATCTTTAATGCCAGGAGGAATCATTCTGCATAGGTTGATTTGACATGCTCTCTAATCCAGCAATGTGGTGCAACATTAAGTTCACTTTAGGTTCAGCCTCTTTTTTAGAGTGAAATGTGCCTTGTAAACTTTGAACGAAAAAACATTAATATTTAATGGTGTTTTTTTTTTTTGTTGCCATTTTACCAACTTAATTTTGACCTTGCACTCTTAAAATCAGCTAAATGGGCTGGATGCAAACTGGAAAGCCACACTTTTGGTATAGAACCTTTTCAAGATGTGGAGTGTTCTGCACACTGACGCATCTCAGATCTTTAAAGAACCACACATTGAATATCACTGCATGTGCTAATAATTTCAAAGAAATTGCATCAAAGTGCTATAGCACTTGTACAAGGAGTGTACCCTGACTCTCCAAATGGCCCACCCATCACATCTACCACTGTTCTTTTCAAAAGGATTCAGCAGAGGAAGTGTTCCGATGGCCATCATTAAAGCTCATGTCAGACAGTAAAAGTGAGGCTGAGTGACAAAATGCAAAGTAACATGAAAAGATATTGTAATTTGGCTCTGTGAAGCCATCGTTTGAACGTTCTTTAATATGCATTGCGTCTACGCTTGTGTGCTGCTGTTGTCCTGAGCTACATGGGCTCATGTCATTTGGCTTATCATTTGGCCCCTATTCTGTTTCTTTCCTTTATATGATGCTAATTGACTTAACATTATTGACTTTCCACGTCAACATTACCACAGCGAGGGGCTCACTTTAAGGATGTGCTCGCTAGGGAAGGAGGCTGCTGTTTGATGGATTCTCCATGGGAGACTTATCACTCGCACAATTATCCTGACAGATTTGAGGATTGCTTTTTCCCTTCTTTCGCTGACTGATATGTTGGTTTTCTGCAGGCTGATAGATAATGATGAGGAGGGAGATGGAGTAGGGTGGAGAGGAGCACATACCAGATGTTTATCAGTTAATGAAGTGTCTGGGCTGGGCTGTAGTGGCCTTTTCTCTATCCAACTGTGCGAACTCACTGCCATCTTGGTCAGTATAGCATTTGGTTTTGTATTTCCAATAAGTTGGCCTTCAGTATTCCCGAGATGACTGATGGAGAATTAGGTAAAACTATGAAGGTAGAGTGAACATCTCACGGTTTACTAACTTAGCAACAACAGTCACAATATATTAGCAGTTAATGACTTCAATTAACCTTCACAAGAGTCCTTCTATTAACAGATTTACGTGACTGATTAGAAGAATGAAGTATAGCTAACGTTCTTTTTCCTTCCTCTGCTCATATGACCCCAAAAATTTCATTTTTATTGTTGTCACTCTTGTAATGTACTTGGACTTTAAGCAAACTTTACATAGAGCAAATCCAATTTTCAGTGACTGATGTGAAATATACGTTTATTGGTCGATTTTAACACCTCAATTATTTAAATCTATTTGTCCCTCATTCTGCTTTGACATTTCTGCAGACTGCGTTGGACGGGGATCTCAGAGCAGATAAAATGTAACAATTTGACCAAGCCACCAGGAAAAAATATCATCAGCGATCTTTTCTTACCAGCCCAGAGAGAGACAAATCACATTTCCGTATCAGATATTTTGTCAGAGGATGTAACAATGTTGTTCCTCTTTCATTGCAAACTGGCAACTGCAAAAAGGACAGTCTTTGTACATTTTTAAAGATGACCTGACAGGCAGAATTTCCCCCAATCGATTTGCAGCCGAGGACAGGCTGAGCAGTAATGGATGGATGTAGCAATACACTCTGACAGACAGACAAATGGAAAAAGTCTTTCAATTGTCATTTCAGAGAAAAATGAAGCATGTTTAATTTAGTATGATGTTGTTGGAGCAGCCTTATGCTTTTTACCGACTCGTTATGGAACAGGTATCACTGTAAGTGTTACACAACAGAGCAGCCATATGAGATGTCCTAATTTTACATGTCAGTGCCTACCCACAACTGTGTGCCCGTGTGTGTGCATACGTATTTATATCTTAGTGAGGACTAAATGTGGAACATTGGAAAACCTGTAGAAAAGGGGACATTTTGCAGGGGGCATTTTCCTGTAACATGGAAACATGTTGTTTTCACCACAAGCTCAAATTTATGAAAGACCTAGAGCAGAGAGATTGCTCTTTGGTTACTGAAGTTAAGGTTTGTAAGTTTAAGTTGTAGGTGTGGTATTACTGAGACACAGTATTCCTCAGTAGAATGTCCTCACAACTCTAGTTATACCAATGTGTGTGTGTGTGTGTGTGTGTGTGTGTGTATGTGTGTTTGTGTATGACTAAAATCAGGACTCTCGAGAAGATGAATGTTTAATATTCAGCGTGCTCCATTTGTTTAGCCGCTTGTTTGATATTAAAACAGTATATTCATTTTGCACTTGTTATCCTTTAAAGATGAGTCACGTTCATGCAAAAGCAAGTGAATTGAAGAGGCGAGGAGGACAAAGAGGGAAAATATACCGTTTTTTTGACTACATAAGAACTCTGACATCTTTGACATCAATGTATGGAATATAGGTGAAACAAGTTGGATTTTTCAAAGGCTTTATAGGTTCAGTGTGCATTTGAACATTATGAATGCAGCTATTGTGCCTGAAGGTGTTGCGTGATCAATGCAGTTCCATTCTAGGCTCAAGCACACTGTTCTCTTGAAGGCTAGATGAAATATATGGGGCTAGTACATGTAAGAGTTGTGCATGTTGTGTGTTCTATTGACTAGATGTGTTTTATGATGAGCACCAGGAGGTTTGATTTATCCAACAATTAGCAGTTAAATTAAAACCTTGCTACAACTGAATATGAATATGGTTGTAAAACTCATGGAAACATGAGGCTACCTTCAGACAAGCTAATATAAACCTTAATGCATGTCTGCCGCACTGGGAATGGCATAATTTCCCTTAGCTGTCCAACAGAAAGTAATAACAGGCAGCAATGCAACATCAATTTGGCAGATTATTAAAAAAAAAAAAAACATGGACAGTGATACCTCAAAGTTGGGCTCATTAAATACAACAGTAGTATTAAAATATGTAGTTTTATGCTATACATATTTTATATATATCAAGATCGTTTACTTTTTTCCCATGCATTTTTTAAATAAATGTGCTACAATGGGTTCTGAGCGATGCCATAAAAGAACTGCTTTGGATTCTTTAAAGAGCAACTTTTATAAAACAAAAAAAGTGTGGGGGTGAAGAAAGAGCCTTCACATAAAAGTTTAAGGTTCTATGCCAATTTAAGGGCTTTTCCTTTAACCTTAACATTCCGTGGATGTTCTTTAAACTTTAAAAATGTACTTTAAAAAAATATTCACTGAAAAGTTTTTAAGGAAACAAAAGTGTTTCTTCAGTGGCATCAATATTATCAATCATTATCATTATTATCAATATTATTTTTAATAGAAAACAAAACATTCTTAGTTGGACTGAGCAATATGATGCTTTCAGGATAATCATGACAAATTACATCGCAATATACCTTGTTTTCTTGAGTGTACTGTGGATACCAGACACTGACCATCTGCATTTTTTTGTACAAAAAGTAATCCATTTGGTTTCATTTAGTGCAGTCCTGTATGGGAATGAATGAAAAAATATATGAAAGTTGATGCTAATCATACCGACTAAAAATATTTTATTTCAGTTTTGTCCCCTTCCAATTTAAAAGATTCCATAAAAAAATGTGCATTGTGAAAATGTCTTACAATATCATGATGTTATTTTCTTCCCATATTGCACACACACTTCTCAGTACACAGTAACAGTATTTTGCACTTATATAAATACAGAAACAACACTTTAATAATAAACATGATGAAGCAATCCTCAACACTACAGATTTTATGAAGGTGCTCCATGTAGGGCTAAACGAGAAATTGATTGGCTGCTTTCAGAATCTGTCATGGATAATAAAACCTACGCTCTTGCCATAGGAATGTCTGAGCTTTATTTTATCATGCTCATGCATTATTGTCTGGCCAACGCTTGTATAACAGTAAAGCCTACATGAACTCCCTCACAGTGCTGGGCTGGCTAGGTATTTTAAATTACTATACAAACAAACATGGGCTACAGGGAAAGATGGTTGTTTGTGCCTGATTAAATGTTACGGTCTACTTTTAGTGAGCGTGCGACATGCAGCTTCTTTAACAATGAAGAGAATAAGGACAGCGGTATTGCATTACCATCCTTGTTTGCTCTACTACCAATTTATAGAATAATGACACTGTGATTCAGGCACCCGCGACACAAACACGTCACACGTCAGCAGAATGGCCTGAACACCGGCGCTAATGAGAGGAAGCGTATGTATTCATTACGCAAACCAAGGCTTATCGGAAGGAAACACTCGCTCTAAACTGAAACAAGGTCATTACCTGCAGTATCTGCCGGAGTGTAGGGATGGGCAGAGAATACATTTCCATACATAATGTTTCAGGAGTGTTCACACAGCAACTCGGGGCAACTGGAAGATGATGTAATATTTTAATGGAGTGATTCTTTCCATCACGCCTGTCTCTTTCCTTACCTCAGCTCTCACTCTTGTGCTAGAGATGGGAGGTATGAACAGCTACGTTGTTGTCCCATGAACCTGGGAGGCTTCTTGGTCTTCAAAAAAGTCAGAATGATATAAATAATACATGATAAAAAACTTTTTGGGTTCATATTATTGAACAAATCTATCCTAGTTGTTCCATTTGAACTCGGCAAGTATTGTAGTAATACTTATTTTTGGGCTGGAAACAAAAGGGCTAATATCTTGAAAAGCCCAACAGAACATTGTCAGGCAGGATACAGCTGAAGGTCCATATTGGTTAGGCCTTTAGGAGCTGAACAGAATGTTAGAATATAATCAGGTGATGAAGTAAATGAAGTACATCAAATCCGCTCTACATACAAAAAGTTTTCTTTACTTTTTAAGTGCCGTGACTAATTCGAGTCTGTACATATTTTAATAATACAGAATGCTTGCTGAAGTAAAATACAGCCGTTGGAGTGCGATGGTACAGTACAATAGTGTTCTGATATCGTCTCTGTATTCTGGCTGCAGGAGAGAAAGTGAGTAAGCATTGCTTTCCTTTCACTGAACGGAGGCACGGGTCTTTGTGAAAAAGATTTATTGCTGTGAAAATTTGCAGGTGTGTTTGCTATGGGAATACATAAAAATGACCAGCAGCACATTCTGCTTGAACCTACACAAACTGTGATGCACTTTACCCCACATTACTCTGTGTCGCACTCTCCGGTACTATTCCAGCTATGTCAAAGCCAAAGGCAGTTTAACCAGCAGCCTGTTTCAGGACCTGAAAAAACCTGGACGTCTATGAATGCATTATTAGAGTTTTTGTGACAGCATTTGACAAAACAGAAAAGAAAACATTTTCTAAAACTCTATGACAATTGATATGATAATGATAATAATATGACTTATTTTCTGTGACACTATTACAACTGATTTGATAATGAAACTAATATTACTTATTTTCTATAACACTATAATAACTGATATGTTAATGATAAAAACATATTACTTGTTGTTACTTTCTTCTCTACGCGTCAGTATATCAATCAATCCAATCAAAAATTTGATCCAGATTAAAGATATTACATCAAATAAATTGCATGTAAAAGAAGAACACACACAGTCATATAATTTATATTAAAATGGTAAAAAATAAAAATCACAGCTTCAGTTTCTTCTATCGTGATGCTATCGGAAAATATTACGATATAAACTTGAGTTCACATTGCCCCTCACTGTACCACTTCGAGCTGTTCATCTGTCTCTCCTCTGCTCATCACTTTCTCCATCTTTTGATTGTCCCGACTCTATGACACTTTTTTTCCTGACCGTATACCATGGCAAGTTTGAGTCAATCAGAAGGCTTAGCTGTAGAATTGGTGGAATAAAGGAAATGGCTGCACAGACAGCACTGCAGTCGTTTTACTGCTAACAGACAGAATCACAGCCTTCTAATACCACTCACTCACTGCCCACCCTCCACCAGAGATCTACAGAGACCACATGCATGAATAATGCATCCTACACTGCATGTGCGTGTATGAGTAGCCAGCGATTCAGCGACTCGTATTGCAGTTGTTACTGATTCATGTAAGTAACAAAAACAGCCTATTTTATCTTGAGAGTCAGAAAGGCACACATTTTTGGGTTTTTTTTAAGTACATGACAACTACTTTGGAGGCAGTTTGACTTCATTTGGTTCTTTGGTGTGTGAAGTATACTGCCAGCTTAGAGGAGAAAAGAATTATGAGAGTTTCTGGAACATAAACCCACATGTACATCATCTCAGGGGGAAAAAATAAAATATGAGAAAAATGTAAGTTTTGCCCTTTTAGAATATGTTGATTACAATGGAAAATAATTTTACTGTGCACAACATCTATATGATATCTCACATGGTAATGTTAATAATAATTGTATTCAGGAATCCCAGTGGTTGTTTGGTATGCATGTTAACAGGTTGGTGGAAAGTTCACACTACCCATCTAAAACTGTCGACTTTGATTAACAAGAATGAAACAAGTTGGAGATACGTTGAGAGGAAAGCTCTGAAACTTTCAGTTTTCAATACAAGACCTGGTGACAAAAATAGAAGCGGCTCTGTTTAAATGCAAAGCAGCGCTGCACAGCTCCGCTGGAGACTCCATATGCACCAGGGAGTGAAGCTCCTATTAGAGAGGAATAACTTTACATTTCTCACACACCAACATGTGAGCATCATGTGAATACAGCTGTGAATATGATACCATCCTGATGTAATTAGCTCTTTGAATTGTTTGGGACACTTTTTCTTGCGTATGCCCCATTTTTCATGACTTGATCCAATCAGAGGGGCCTGAGATTCACTAGTTGGTTGTGCTTTGAACCATTTTCGACACTTCATTTCAATTTCTTCAAAAAGCTTGAAAATGTAAATTTGGAAGCCATAATGTATTTCCAGTGATCCACTTTGCATACTTATTTGCTGCACTGTAACATTTACATATAAGAACACATTTTAGAAGAAGAGTACAGGGAGGAACAGCATAAATCCTGCAAGTAGCTCATTTAAAACATTCCTGTAATCACTTCAGTGACACAAAAATACATGATACTGAATTATTTGTAGGTTAAGATGAGAAAAACATCCTCCAAAACAAGGCTGGATGGTCATAAATAGAGTAGAATAAAGCTGCACTTAGTGTGTGACACCTGAAACAGAACGCAAATCAAATGACCAATTCCCATCACTGTTATATGGGCCCATATATGGAATATCAATCTGTGTGTGTGTGTGTGTGTGTGTGTGTGTGTGTGTGTGTGTGTGTGTGTGTGTGTGTGTGTTTGTCAGTGAGTGAGAGAGAGAGTGAAAAGCAATGTTTTCTTGATATAGAGTTACTCTCTCTGTACTGTTCAGAAAAACATACAAGCATTCAATTCTACTTATAGTGAGAAAACCTGCACCCTTGTCTCAGATAGCACCATAAGATCAATATATTGAGAGAGAGAGAGAGAGAGAGAGAGAGAGAGAGAGGGCGTGGGAGAGAAATATATATATATATATATGCTACATATATCATATATACACGCACACAGATATGAGAGAGAGAGAGGGAGAGGGAGGGAGAGGGAGAGACAGGGAGGGAGAGAGAGAGAGAGGGAGAGGGAGAGAGGCAAGACGGGAGGGACTGAGGGAGAGAACTGCATAAACAGAGTAAAAGAAAGAGAATATAAAAGAAAAAAGAAAAGAAAAATTCTTCTGCAATTCCCCTTTCCTCAAAGCTTTCAATATTCAAATCATGCTCTTCTTCTCTGACTCTTAATGCTTGCACTGTGAACCAAATACACACTCACACACATACACACACACACAAACACGCACACATGAACTGCGAACAGCAAATATGGCAGGATTGCAGAGTAAGGATATTGAAATCCCAAAAGTGCCTTTTCTTTTGTTGAGTTGACAGGATTGAAACAGTGAACCCGACAAACTCATTTAGGCTAATCCCCACGTTTGGAGACCCACGAGAGTAATACTTTCAGAGACCCGGAGCACAGCACAATGGCGAACGGCACACACCACTCAGCTTTACTGCCACGCTCAAAAAACTGATTGAATCAACATGACCTCCTTAGACAAGTATTTCATTTTCTCACCTCAAATGATCCAAAAGTGAGAGGGGGTACAAAGCGGAGAGGGAGAGAGATGGGAAAACAATAAAGGAATTCAAGATTATTGCAAACCTACCCGAGAAAAGAGGAAAGAATTCAAAGGGTGAAGACATCATTTCTGAAGGAACTGAACAGGTCTCATCTTTCAAGCTTAAATCGTTGCAGAATATTTGGTATAAAAAGGTTTCCTTGAAACAATTCCAGAGATGAACTATATTTGATACTGGTTACTTTTCTATACCTGGTGCATTGAAGAGTCTCTATTTAATATAAAGGTACCACGTAAAAGCCAACACATCACCTGGAGCTATACATCCAAACCAAGAAATATTTAGGAACCTTTATTTTTAAAACTGTAGGTACACTTTCTGTCCAAAAGTCTGTATACACCTACTCATCCAACATTGCTTCTGAATCAGTGGTATTATTAGTGAGTCCCTTTATTGCTGCAGTTTATTGTCCTCTGGGAAGCCTCTTCACTAGATGTTGGAACACTGGTGTAAGAATTTGATTGCACTCAGCCACAAGTGCATTAGTGAGGTCGGGTAGTGATGCATTAGTAGTTAATCAAAAACTGCACCCAGAATTGGGATTTAACAACTACTGGGAATACAAAAGTGAGGTATCTGTACAAGTTACAAGGGGCTCAAAGAGGCACTCTAAAGCAAGACAGTTTTCAGGTAAAGTGGAGCACTCTTTAATGCCATTGTGGTTCATTATGATCATTTATTTAATATACAATTATGAAATATTAAGCCAGTTCAGTTCAGTTGTTCACGTAGCCACATGTGATAAAATGTTCTGTTGCTCTACACAGGGTTTTCCTGTATTGCTGGTAGGCTACAGCAAAAGCATTTCCTATGAGATTAAAGTGGGACACAATTTTACCTGAACTGGCGTCTGTAATAATCACAATACAGACTATATACAGTACAGTTTTGACTGCATAGAGCTTAACAGAATATCTAACTATTATGAGTGTGCATTTAGAAATTCATTCAAATGATAAGAAATTCTCCATTGAAACATTCACAGAGGAACAGCAGTTTTTCTCATGTGACTCATCAAGATGTATCCAAAATATATTCTTGAAGATGTTACTTTTTATGCAACAGGAAACGTTACTGAATATATTTAGAACAGTGTATTCAGTATTCAGCAACCACTACTTTATTCTTGCCTGCTCTGACACCACTTCAGCTCATCCCAGTGGTATTGAATGGAGCTCCATCACTCCTGTGAACACACAGGAGTGATGACTCCTGTGCTCTACAGCCCAATGCTTGGAGCTTTATGCACCTGTTCTGTATTGGGCATACTGACCTTAGGCCACTATGGTCAACAAAATCCCTTTGTATTGACGGTGCTTTTCTATGGAGATTATACAAGCTGTGTGTGTGTGCAACTGAACACCTGAGTCAGCAATTAAAGCAATTAAAGTCCCTTAAAAGAATTCACTAATTAGAAAAGGAGGCTGGAGACGTATAGTGGTCACATAGTGTGGTTGCCTATTAGCATTTGTACACTGGAACTCATTATCGAAGAAGAGAACACATTATGTAATTGATATGGATGGTGAACTGTGGCCATTCAGTCGTATATCCTGTTACACTAGCTTTTCGAGCAGCGTGGCTCCGCGTGAAGGTTCATTAGCAGGCACACAGCGCTACCAAAATCCCTCCTCAAGGCAGTGTCCGATGCTAAGGTTGTATTTGCAATTAGCCCTGATCCTCTTGGGAACTACTTCAGTAAAGGCCTCAATGACATTCACCACAGCAACGGGCTGTCCTTTATGACTGGGTTAATTAGGCCCTAGACGGCCTGAGTCTGCCATGAACTCGGCCATACTACAGCAGCTTAGGAAGGAAGACTAGCATACACAGTGAAAATATAGTTAAGACATGAGGCAGTGCGGAATGAAAGAAAGGAAAGTAAGAAAGACACAGATTTTGTCATTTTCTTTTCATTCTTACTATGAAACAGCTGTGATTTTGGCCCATTTCATCCAAAAAATCAAAATACCTCATTTGCTGAAGCCAAATGCAACCGCTGCGGGAGTCTTTTTACTTGGCCGCTAGAATAAAGTGACCAGGCATTTTAAGCTTTGCCCTGCAGAATAGCCCCTGGCACAAACAATCGATCTAGCCTCCCAGGTTGTTTAGGGGATTGTGATCTACAGCAAACACTGCTGAGGAAACAGACACGCCAGAGAAACTCAGTGTGGCCAACCCGGGACCTAGCTAGAAAAGGAATGCAACAATGACATCTTTAATGCACAGCCTTTAAGAAAATTATGCAACAAAGATAATATATTGCATGCATTAATTCCTGGAATGGCTGAGATGGGCCCTGGATATGTAGTCACGTCTCTGGCAGCTACTAACCCCCAACAGTTAAACTTCCATTAGATAACGATCATCTTAATAGATGTAAACAAAATCTGTTGGCTCTTAACGTACATATGAAAACACATCACAATCTCCAGATTTGAGATTCAGTGGCATCCTCGATGGTATCTGGAGTGAGTCATTTTCTGGCAAACAGTTGATTGAATATGTTCAAGGCTGTTTGCCAAGAGCGAGGCAATCACACACAACATTTAATCCCATTTGTTATATCGCACTGTGTACAACGTTGAGGACTAAAAGAAGGTAAGCATCTTTAGAAGGTCCAGTTCATCTGCAGTGTATCTGTTGCATCTGTTACAAGGATGTACACAAAGACATTAATAGCAGCAGTACTGGCAGACTGTCAAAAGCATTAACAATATACTTTCATAAAGTCTTGTCTCCTTTATTTTTATGTTTTTTTTTAACATAATTCAAAAATGAAACAGACCAACAGTGATCCAAAAGTCATTTGTAATAAATGCGGTTACATTACCTTATATTAAATTATAAGTATATTAACTTTTAATGAAATTACAGTTTTATTAAAAGCTAATAGCCCGTTTTATTTTGGATAGCCCCCTGCTGACCATCTGCAGCTGATTCTGACATTTAGAGTTGGGACCAGGGAGAGAGTTAGGTTTAGGTTTTTGGATTGAGATTAGGATTAGGGGTTAGATGTATGAGAATGTAAAAGATTTTCAGTTAAAAGATAAATGCAAGGGACCCATCAACAAAAGGCGATCCAAATAAAGTGTTACGTATTACCCTCTTAAAGCTGTAAAGCTACAGTTTTGGAGATAAAAGTTTCTAATGTTGGTGATGCGTTTAAGGAGGAGGCTGCCGTGATGCACCGATACAACGTAAACCCCAGTAACTTTCAACCCACATCCAAGTTTGTCCTTATAATATAGTGCAATTAGGTGAGTCAAATCAGCTCAGTGGTGGTTCTAGAGTCTACAGGGGATGGGGATGATGAGCAGAACAGCATTAATCTCATGCCATGTTTCATTTCACATGTTGCAATGAATTATTCAGCAGTGGATTACTCCATCACTCTCACAACCTAGCTGCCTGTTTCTCTCCACTCATTAGGTTGCTCTCATGATCAGTCTGGTGTCCCGTTTTGCAGCTGACTCTTTCACCATACCTTCATCTACCCATCACTGCCAGCACACATGGATCCATGCAGGACAGTAGTTGTCAGAAACTCGAAAATGCACAAGGACATGTGTCAGCGCTGAAGAAGCATGGCGGAACGTAAGTTTGGAGGGTAACACTGACATTCTGGTAAATATTCCCATGTTTCATTCGCTTGACATGGAATAAATGCGTGTCAACACTTCTAGCATGCAGTGGGCTTTTTCGATGAGAAATGTTCTGAAGCAGTCTCCCCCGCAGTTAGGAACAGGAGCCAAGGGAGCTGATTGTATCGGCTTCCAAAACATAACAAATACATGTTTTTGTTTTTTATTTTGCTAAAAAATGCAAGGTTTTTGGCTCACCAACATAACGTTTGCACTGTTTCTAAACATCTAATCATCGTTACCGGATAGAACATGGGAAGGAGGCAAGCAGATGGAGTTCTAAAGTCAAAATAATGCCGATTTAATGGGCCATTAATTGGGCTTTAAGATCAAGATTCACAGCAAAGCTTTTTGCAAAATGTCTGAGGCACAGGTCCTCAACCCTATTCTTAGAGAACCCCTTGCCTGGATATCTGCACTGGTGTGAAACTGAAGCCTGAACCTGAACCGTACGTGCGGTTTTGAGACCTGACCTGACCAAGTCCAACTGCTACTGATCATTTGAAATTTTAAACCTGAACCCAACCTGACCGAATCTGTAATACACTCCCACTCCTCATTACATCACCCACCCTTCTCTCATTAACTGTTAGCCCCACTTTGCTTAAATTCCTCTCACTACTGTTGCTGCTTGATGCTCACATCAGAGTGTGTGAATTTCACTCCATAAAAACAGCACTCATTAAAAAACACAGAAGCTCAAACTGAACTTGATGTTCATGAAGCCAAACCAGGCCCCAAACCTACTAGGCTAAGGTTGAGTACCAGACCCCTACCCCTGCCCTGCATATATATATATTTTATTTTTTTTTTGCTCTAACAGAATGGCTTCAAGTGAAGAAGGTTTATTTAGTTGCTTCGGGTGTGTTGGGAGCAGGGAGAACATTTAAAAGTGCAGGGAAGTGTCTACTCCATGATTTGGAAAAACAGCTTTAATGTAACAGAATGTCCACAGATGAAGTAGATGAGGGTAGATGAGGGTACAAGATTTCTCACAGTTCCTGAATGAAAATCAAGAATGTAATATGTAAACGTATCATATAACTCATATATACCACTTTTCGAAGGTTTGCAGTCACTGTTTTTGGTCTTATGCAATTAGTTTGCAAGTGCATATACAGTAAATACCTATAAATTCCAATTATGTCATATATAATTAACAGAATGCTGTAAAACTGAAAAAAAAATTAGGAAGAATTATGAACAGACAGATGTACATACCAACCAGAATGCCTCATATGCCCAAAAGTCCACTTTTTTAAATCAAATAAAACATTTGAAAACACCTTCCACTATTTACCTTATACTATTTCTGTCTATACTAGACATGCCTTTTAAAAATAATTGAGCAGCAATTAAATGATGTAATTCTAAACTTTGATTTATTATTTACAGTATACACTCTGAGTTTAGATTATACTGTTCCACACTGTCAGCTGAACTTCACACTTACTTGCCTCACAGTTGTTATTTAGCAAATGATCACACTATTACTGCATATACACATAAATACAAAAACATGTTTACATAATTTACCATTGCATCATCCTACATAATGTCAGCAGCAGATATAATTGCACATGTACATCTATATTGCAATGCACTTTTAGATGCTCTTGCCATTAAAGAAAATAACCAAACATTGGCCTTCAGAAAAGAACAGTCTTCACTCTGCCAGTGTCTTAACATGTTTACAAGGTGTCAGCAAAATGAAACATGGTGTTATTGACCAAAATGTTGGAATTGTCCTTCAAAGGTAGTTTGTGAGATTGAGCACGAGGCAATATTTGCCAAACCACCCTCTGTCCATCTCTGTCTTGTCCATCTATCTATCCCTCATCTTCTGGAGGACAGGCTCACCCTGTGAAAGACCTTCTCAGTATCAGTAATGGATCTCTCTGCCGTGTGTTCCCTGTATGTTCCAATAATCTGCCTGTCTGTGTGAAGGAACAGATAGCGTCATGGTTTGTGTGTTGCACTGTGTCTCTGTGGAGGAAAGACAGGGTCTAATAATGGCCAAGATGGAACCCAGCAGGGACTCCAGGAAGTCCAAGCTCTGACAAATGACAAACTAGGCCTAACCCTAATTATGAGGTTATACTCAGTCTGTCACTACTTTTAGAGAACTACAGTCTAAGACCACTTATCACTAAATATTGCATCCATTAAAGGATAATTTGAAGGTCAATTCCTGTGGGCAAAAATAAAGTGTTCGAAGATAGAATGCCCAAGCCATAGTCATTGTATCACCATGTATATTATCTATGTTATTTGTGACACCCTTGATTTTCACAAACACTAACCATCACCTACTAGGCAAACAGGAGACCACCACTGTGGACATTCCAGTAACAATGCAGTAAAACCATGACATGCTGGAGGCTTTGCTGTAAAAACCCGATCTTAACACCCACAGTGCTTTCACCTAATTCAATTTTAACAAGGTAATAATCATGACAGTAACACAAAGGCCTGCCGTAAACAGACTTACATGATAGAGTGGGCATTGATGATTCCAGACAGCTGTGCAACATCTGGAACTTGCTGACTCTGCACATCTGTCATATCAGTCACACACATATTCTATAGTTCACTGGGACCTCTCATAAGGATCACCTTGTCGCCGCATGTATAGCGCTATATCTACCTAATGATGGAAAACAGGCAGGCACTCAGTCATTAAAAATGAAACAGGAAAACAGCAGATGTTCTACCTAAGTAGAAACCTTTATGTTGTAATGGCACTGTTTCCTTGAAAGCTTTAAATGGCAAGGGCCTGGATATACAACCACACTTTAGGCTGCCATTTTACAAATTCTTTCATAGCAGTTTCTAAATCATTCATACATGTTACTGAATATTAATAGATTGATAGTTATGTTATAAATACAATAATTTACAAACTTCCAGTTTCAGCTGTTGGAGTTATACTAAATAGATTCAACTTCATTTGGTTTAGGCATTTGTTGACATGCTTGACATTTAGTGACCTGCAATCCAATCCCAGCCCAACAGGGCCCAAATCAAGCCAAGAACATCAGGCTTGATTAATGCTCTAGTTTGTTTTTAAAACCACCTGCTTACTTATGTGTAGCCCCCAAAACACCAAAACAGCTGAAACTCGTTAAAGCATGGACGCCATAAGACTTTTTGTGGTGGCCTGTTGTTCAGTCTGTAAGGTGTAGTGGGTAGTGGAGGACATAGAGGGGATTCAAATGCAAAAAATGAGACTTTAGTTGCCAACATAAAATGCTGAATGACCGCACAAACTAATACTAAACCCAAAACGTTAAACAAGGGTCACAAAGTAGGGGTTATGGTGGATTGACAAATAAACAGACTTGGGTTTAAATACACAAGAGAAAACCAAGAACAGCTGTGACAGGGTGGAGTTACAGAAAGGCATAGGTACTAAATTGTAGGGCAGGACAGGGTGGAGCAAGAGATCAAAACAAAGCATGTGGAGTGAGGTGCGACTGGGAATATAAATAAACAGAATGCATGTGTTAAATGGTGTAAACAGAATAGGGAGTGACAGATGTGGAACAAAACAGGATGAGACTGTTATAGAATCCCCCCCTCTAGAGCACAGATCCCAAAGCACAGACATGATCTGCCACAGGATCTGGCCCAGACGAGGGTGGGAATGGACAGGGAAAGAAAAACCAGACATAACGGGAGACACTACAGGGGAGCGAGGCATGACCAAGACCTGAGGCTCAACAGAGAACCAGGTTGGCAGAACACTGGGGGCAGGAGTTTGGGACAGGGACAGAGACGCAGACAGGTATGATGACATGGACCATAACACGGACTGGCATTGACACCGAGAGTTACAGACAAAGAGGTGTAGGTGCTAAATTGGATAGAAAGACAACGTGAAGAAAGAGACCAAAACAAAGTATGTGGAGTGAGGCGTGACAAGGAATCCAAATAAACAGAATGCATGTGTTACACCTAAACAAAGACAAGGAAACACAAAGGAATGGAAACAGAGGGCTGAATGTGGGACCAACAGGGGAAGAAAAAACAGACAAAATGGGAAACGCTACAGGTGAGTGAGGTATGACCAAGACATGAGGCACGAAAGGGAACCAGGTTGGCAGAACACTGCAGGGCAGGAATTTGGGGCACGACAACGGGCATGGGGACAGAGACAATGACAGGCATGACGACTGGGATAGACACTGGACCTCGGACAAAGATTCAATAGAGACAGCCAGAGACGGAAACAGGAACATTGGGGGGGCCCAGGTGCAGGGGGGGCAGGAATAGAAAAGTTCATTGTGTTGTAAGGTTTTGGTTAAAGTGGAGGTTGGGGAACAGACTGGGCTGGAGCCACATCCAGGGTTCCAGCCAAGGTAGCTGCCATGTCCTGGGCAGCCTTCCCCTGTTGAGCAGGGCACCTGGCAGCTTATTTTCAAATTTACGCACGAGCATTTAAAGCTTGTAAGACACCCAGAAAACACATTCTTTCCTTTAAATGGTGAAATGTAATACTTTCACTGTCACCATGTGTTTTGAGATGCATTTTCATATGAAATGAAACACGGTATCAAGCTGAGGTGACCATCAGTTGACTATTTTGGTGTTGTTTCCCCCACATCTGTTTGGTGTGTCTGGGTCCTCAGTGCATGTGAGCCAGTTCGAGTCAGGTTCACACATTTAGCAGTACCAGTTAGGCCCGGTTAAGGTAGGTCTCAACCTTGGCTTATGGATTTAATTTCTTGACTATAGGCTGAAGTCAGTGATATTTTTTTTTTACAGTTTACAGTTTAAGAAAGAGTTTTTGAGTGCAATGCACTCCGTGCCAATAGCAGCAATTCGTAAAATGTCAATCACCAGCCAAACAGCACACATCCTTAAAATCAGACCCAGAGCATGCATCAACTTAGTTAATTACACATCCACTGACTATTTCCACTGCACACACCTTCTTTCTGTCATTAACTCATGAATATGTTCAAAAACACAAACACACACACACACACACACACACACACACACACACACACACACAAACATAAGAGGCCAATTTCACATTGAGTTACTGGAGGTTTCAACATGGCTAGCTTCAGCATCTATGCATGAGGTGATTAACTTTGTGGGATAACATGGATTACTGCACCACCACACACATGCATACTCAGCCTCCCATACACACATGTAATGACATTTCCCTCTCTCAACCGACCCCTCTCGCTTGGCTCCTGTTAAGATATTCCATTGTCCTTCATGTTGCTCCTCGCTCCCTTTGTGATAGGTAGGTAAGTGTGAAATTGTGGAATGTCACCTGTGTCTAAGTCACTCATTCACCCAACAGATGTCTGTGTGTGTGTAAGCAAAAGAGTAAACTGTTGACATGCTGTCAATGGCAGCTTAAAGTGCTAAAATACTGCTTTCTGCACAAAGGGGAGGGATCGCAACTGAACAAAATTTGGACGGGGTAGGCAAAGTAACACAAGCATAAAATGCTTATCTAAATGCACATAAGAGAATCAGTGACATGTGTTGAATGAGTTTTTCTTGACATGGTATTTTTAGATGGCTCTGTCCTGGCTTTATCGCTAGGCGACACTTTGCATAAACAATCCATCTGGGCATGAATTTTCATGCATTTTGTCTGTATCTTGAGCATACCAGAATATTTTAATAGAGTAAGATATTGTATTATTTGTAACTAGTCTAAAAAATAAAAGTAATGTCCTTTCGCAAGCTGCACTTCTGTTTAGTTTGATCAATTCTCCTGCAAAGGATATGGTCAATAGGGACAAAGAGACACCAGATTTGAGGCTCATATATAGTGACTGCTCTCAGGGTCCTGTTTAGGCCCAATGTACTTAACCTTTTACACCAGATTCAGGCAATAGTCAGACATATTCTGCTCTTGTGTTATGTAGGACATTGGTACTCAAACCTAAATGTGCATTCTATGGTCTGAGAGTCTGGCGAAACCCGAAATGTGGTTCTCGCCCTCATGCACGCATTTGAGAGAGGGCCACACAAAACGTGGGAGGTCTGTGCAAAAAAAGAGGTTGGCAATATTACACTGAATATTACACATTTCACTGAAGTTTTATTTTCAGATGTGTCTCAAGCTTGTTGGTGAACGGTTACATGTAAAAATGTACCATAACGTCTGCACAGGCCACATGATACATTAAAATGTGCAGAACCGTGATGTGTGCTTATTTTTACTCAACAAGATATCTATTGGTGCTCCCAAACTCCCAAGTAACTGTACATTATTATCCTTGTTGCTAGAGTTCTATTAGCAGTTAGTATCTATTAACATACAGAGTTTTGAAACAACTCAAAACATTATGCGTTGCACTCTGGCTCTCAAGAGTCTAGCTAGTACTGACTTGCAATTTTGTTGCAGTTTTATTAATATTGTGAAGTTCAAATAATAAAGACGAGTAAAAGCATTCAAATCTTGCCTATCAAAAACAAATTCCCATTCCTGTTTGCTGAATAGTACGCCCAGAGTGTGTTTTAATAAGAAAATCTATTTGGAAGCAGTATGTCCATTAACAGCCCTTGAATGGCCAATGGACACTGGAAAAGCAACCGGATTAATACCATGAGACAGAGGTTAGAAATTGTCCATTTTGTTACTGGGCCTTTAAAAGTGATTCATTCGTTCATTCTGTAACTGCTTAATCTTTACGAAGGTCATGGGTACCCAAAGCCTACCCCCAGGGCCAACAGGCGCGAGGCAGGGACTCACCCTGGACGGGTGCCAGCCCACCACAGCTTTAAAAGGGATATACTAAGTAAGTGACCCCAATTCTGACTGACTTCCTTGGATTTAGCATCATTTGAGTGCAATCCATGGTAAAACTCCTTATTACCCAAGCATGAATAAGCAGGATGAAGCTGCTGTAACCTGAATAGGTAGATAAATATGTGAAAATATGTGCTGACATCTTGGCTTTTTGGGGTTTTATGTTTCTTTCTTTCCTCACAAACATGATATTTTTTTTATGTTCAGGAAGAACATGGGGTTGAAACAGGGGGCTGAAATATGGCGTCATGGCCAGTTGTTTCCAATTAAATTACAGTGAAGCGGCATATGGCTGTCATCAAGAGTATAGTGACTGATTTACTATATTTGGTGTGAGAGCAAGATTATTATTAACGTAAATGTACCTGTTTAACTGTTATTCTACAATCAGGCTGATTGTCAATGAGTTAAGTATGAGAAAACTATGAGTTGCCTTTTTAGCACAGTTCTCAAGGTCATGTGAGCTATATTTATAGCCACAGTACGTGTGCGCACCTAATGACAGTTACAGTAATAGAGGTGCATCATAAACATGGATCTGGAGTGAAAAGTTTTGCAAGCTATTTCCTTCTGTTAATCTGCATACAAAGGTTCTGCGTGACCTTCAGCCATATGTTTCTTAGGCTCACTGCACACACAGCTGATGGTGTGTGTGCACGTCAGAGCAGGTGTGCCAGATGTCTAAGCGGATCTCTAAGTGTAAGACAAGGTGTGTGAATGCAAATATCAATCTGTTTTTGCTAGACACACCGGCTCCTTCAAAAGAAGTAGATGAGAAAAAAAAAAATCTTATTCACTTTTTGCCCCTGGTGCTCACTTGTGATGTTTGTGAGTGCTTATGGACCAAAAATATTTCATTTTTAAAAATTCATTTTTACATGGACATTATCCAACCTGTCTCATAGTATTAACCAGACCGATCACTGTATCTTTAAAACTGATATACTTAAATGACCTCGGTTCTGACTGACTGCCTTGAAATTTGTAACATTCAAGTGCAATCCATGGTGAATCATTCCTTATAGCTTTAGCATGACTTCCTTTCTTTCTGTTCATTTCTGTCGCATTTTGATTTTTTTGAATCTTTGAATCTCAATTGGGCTATGATATATTAAATGTCTCTAAAAAGCCAGAACTGAGGAAATCATTTTTTAAAGATTTTAGTGCATTTCAAGCGTTGTGTTTAACAGCAGAGCACAACTTAAAAGGTCTGAAATAGTCTCTTATTGTACGTATGATCGTTTCCAAGATCATTTTCGTTTTCAATATCAATAGACACTGTCAAGCTAAATTAAATTATGAAAATTTGCTTTTAGCACTACTTAGCCCTTTCATTAACTTGTTGCAGGCTGTCAGGAAGCACTGCTGTATTTCTGTCATTTTTACTTTCATTTTCAGGTTTTGGACCAGTTAAAAAATAATCACTTTACATCAATAACTGATTTAAACACTCACATCGTTTGTTTCACTTCATTTATGAACTTTGCTCTTGTTTAATTCAAGACAGATTATTAAATACTGGACGGTACTTATACCTGTTTTTGAGAGTTTTTTACCATGTTGTAAGGAGGTCAGGTGGATCAGCTGATGATGAACCGATGCGCACGCGCGCGCGTGCACACACACACACACACACACACACACACACCATTCACTGGCTCATACACACATATAGCTAGTTTTACTCATAGATTTACTTGAATGACAATCAAACTGTTTGTCTTCTTTTTCTTTGTTGGTAAAGGTGTACATATTAATGTGAATGCTAACAGGCTAGCTAACATTGATTTTTTGGCTTTTCTGTCAAACAGCCATTAGCAGCTTGCACACCAGATGCAGGGTTTCTGCAGACCTTCAGTCACATGTAAGTGTGATGTTTGTTGTGACATCCCAAGAACACTTCACGGCATTTTAACACTGCGTATACAGTAGATAAAACATGTTTATTTTTAAAAATGTGAAGGAAATTTAGTGTTTGTCAAACTGTCACAGGTGGAAAACATTGACTCCCCTGTGGTTGAAATGTTATAGTGCTATGATATGCATGCGTTAACCCCTGAACAAAGAACATAGGCAACCTGTTTGGTGTGCCTTTATGTTTGTGCATACACAGGCTGGCGCAGATGTGTGTGTATGTGTGTGTGTCTCTGTATGTGTCTGTGTGTGTGGTACACGTCTAGCAGTCTGCTCAATGTCAATGTCTCCTTCAGCTGCTGAGGTCTTCCTAGGCAGGCTCTGAATAATTCAGCCTGCCACTTCCATCATCATAAGACCAAAAGCTGCTCCCCTCATCACCATGCCCTGTTTATCACTGCCACAGCCAGCCAGACGCCACAGCTTCATTACAGCAGGAGAGCACAGAGGAGAACGGCAACGACGAGAGCAAGAAGAACAACAGGCATGAGCAAGAGAAGTACAACAAAAAGAAAGAAGCCAATCTTGACGGGCAACCAAGAGACGCGCTTTGGTAACAAACCAAAGTTTGGTTTTACTTTGCACTTACTTAAGCCAAACTGATGCAGCAACTCCATCCCCAGAAAAAGCATAAAAGGATGCAAATGACTGAGTGTGCAGTAAGTACAGTGGTAGAAGTGCCCACAGACCGACGTGTTTGATTTCTGTTGCAGGCGGAATGTTTGAGTGAGATACCACAGAAATCACACTCACGTTACATGCTCCATTGCCTTGTGCTGATGGACCATTATAGGGCTAGCCATTTGAGGCACATGAACGTGAATGTGAATGTGAGTGTGTGTGTGTGTGTGTGTGTGTGTGTGTGTGTGAGAGAGAGAGAGAGAGAGAGTGAGAGAGATAGAGTGTGTGTGTGTGTGTGTGTGTGTGTGTGTGTGTGTGTGTGTGTGTGTGTGTGTGTGTGTGTGTGTGTGTG
>JBBJLS010000018.1:9954805-9970742 GCA_037577275.1 Bryconaethiops microstoma
TGACTGCCACATCACACAGACACAGAGAGACACAAGACACCAGAGTAGTGTAAAATAAAAGTAAGATAAAATACAATGATAAAATAAATAAAATAAGTCTAATATAAGTCTAAATAGAGTCTGATAAAAATAAAAATCCAAATAAAATAAAGTTAAATCTGAGTAAAAAAAAACATCAGTGGAAACAAACTATAATATGAATAGAAGTGATAATATTGCACATAAGGTGTTACAGTAATTAAGTGAGTTAGCGCCATATAGCGGGCAGCATACGATAATGAACATAATATTTGGTACCTGGTAAGAGCATTGCACATAGACTGTTGCACATCACAGCGAAAATAATGGATGGAAAAGCAACTGGCAAAAGCATGAGGTCAATTACAGTGATAGGCTTTTTTTAAATGTCCCCTTATTACTAGACACTGTTTATATTGGCCCTAGCAGTTGTTTGGGAGTTGATGGGTCATTCTGGGTCATGGGTCATGCCACCTCAGTGGGGACTAGAGACTGGTAGGGTGCAAGCCGGTTACTATGAAGAACCACCACCCTATTTGTCTTGACCAGCCAGTTGGTAATAGTAGTTCATACCAGGCTTCCCTGCCACTTCTGATTCAGGAGGGGGGCCAAAAACCAGATCTACCAGGGTGCGTAGCTCGTGTCCAAACATGAGAGCTGCTGGAGTGCACCTGGTGGACTCTTGGACCGCTGTCCGATATGCACATAGGACCAGAGGCAAGTGCTGATCCCAGTCTCGTTGCTGGCCGCTGGTCAAGATAACAATGAGATGGAGGACATCCTGACTGACCCTGGAACACTGTGAATAGAGTGACTTGGTGTCTGTGTCTAGCGGGGAAACAACTGAGCACTCTGGCCGTTGTCCCACCCTCATCTATTCCTGGACATGAGACAGGATTGGATCTTGGCTCTGGTCATGTCGGAGTTGCTCCAGGTCCAGGCTCTCGAAGCTGGGGGTGCTGGTCACCTCTGGTGCAAGAGGGTTGCCACTGCTTCCGGGTTGGGCTCCACCACCATCCCGGAAGCAGTGTTCCGTAGGGAAGCTACTCTAGGGTTCGTTATATCCTTTCCCACCACTCACTCACAGTACTTACATTCCATCTCTTCAGATGGCCACCGGGACAGTGCATCTGCATTGGCATGGGAGCGACCCACCAGGTGGTGAGTCTCAAAGCTGTAGTCCTGTAATGTCTCTAGCCAGCGGACCAGCTGCCCTTCTGGTTCCTTGAAGTTAAAGCATGCTACCTATGTCAATGCTGTGCGTACGTGTGCAGTCCTCATCTTTAGCTGCAAATATGTCAGCAAACAGGTCCAGTAGCTCACGCAGCTGACGTTTCTGGCCCGCTTCTAGGCCCTCACAGCTTCAGTGGTATAGCTCATCAATTGCCTAATTGCCTACGTCTCATCGCACGGTGGTTGAGGTAATTTAGCAAGAGGTGAAGCCAGATGGGAAGCTAGCAGGCCCTTGGGCTGGCACAGAGAAGATACGCAGTCCTCCCTTGCTGGTAGTGCGGTGCGCTATGGCTTCTGAGTCCAGGTAGAGTATAGCTCCAGATAAATCCAGTACAGTCTTCCACTTGCCCGGTAGGTCCACCCCAATTATGCAGGCATCTTGTATGTTGCCTAAGCAGAACTGGTGACTAACAGTGTGGTTAGCAATAGTTACTTGAAGAGAACGTTTCTCTCGCATTTCGGTGCACTCACCAGTAACAGTTTTTATATGGAGCTTGGTTGCCTTCCAGCCTTGTGGTTTAGGGGTCTCTGTCCCAGGCAGTATTCCAGGGCAGACAAGGGAAATAGTGGACCCGGTGTCCACTAGGGCTCTGCACCAGGTGCCATCAAGGCTGCAGTCCACATACAGTCCATTAGTCCGGCCCACCTGGCCAAGGCGCAACTGTGAATTGACTGGGGAGGAAGGTGTTGTCATGGGTGGCAGGTCCTCCACCTAGTTTAATAGTGGCTGAGGAGTGGGGCTCCTCAGTGCTGGTGCCGGGCAGTGGCATGCAATGTGGCTCAGCTCTCCATACCGGTAACACTCTGGGATGAGCCCCCGGTTCTGCGCCGCAGTCGCCATGGGTGTGTGCTCATGGCTTGGCAGGCCACCTCCTCCAACCTCTCTGTGTCTTTTCGCTGCCAGCTGAACAACTTGTCCCAGGCATTATCAGCATACACACAGTGGCCAAAACGATGTTGCAGTGCCCTTTCGATCTCTTGCAACTCCCGCCGCTGCTGAGGTTGGAGGTCAGTGAGAATCTGCAGGGCTCAGCCTTCCAGGGCAAGTGCAACCTGAACTGCTGTCTCTTCCGGGGACCAGCCGTTATATGGGGCAGCCAGCTGCACTTGGATGAGATAGTTATCTGGGGGTTCTTCTCCACTATAATGCGGCAGCTTCATAATGTTCCACTGGTGTCCCGCTGCTGCTGGCTGTGGCGCAGGGGGTTCTCCACTGTTGGTTATGGTGCCTGCAGAGGGCGCTGCTGGTCGTCGTTATCACCACCGTGATTAGGGGGTGTGTCCACTGCCGTGTGTCACTGGTTGTCTCGTCTTCACTACAACCCTTGATTCACCAGTTTCTGGCTACTGGCTCCATGAGGTAAGCAAGCTGGTACTTCTTTAGACTGTTGTCTCGTTGCTGAAGTGTGTTTACTCTTTTTGGGACATGCTCCTTCAGGCACCTGGATGCGCATGATGAGTTCTTCAATCTCTTCTAGCTAAGCAGCCATTTTGACATCCCATTTCTGACACCAATGTATCAGCTGTGAGGATTAGCTGGCAAAAATGTTAGAGAGATGAACTCAGAAACAAGGTAGACCCCATTTTATTAAGAATACATTCAAAACTGAGAATGGAAAGCCACTGGCAAAAGCAGGATGTCAATAACAGTGACAAACGTCTCACTAATGATAGGCAATTAACAACAGCAGAATAGTAAAACATCTTTTAAAATGTAGAATGTACTAAGCCCTGTTTATATTGGCAATTAACAACAAACAGCAAATAGAATCCCCCCTTTTTCCACAGATTCAGACCCCCAGTCAGGATGGCCAGAGGCATTCTAGGAAGCTCCACCCACCAACCCCCCAAACATGCTACAATATACATCATAATGGTTTCAGAATGCTATTCAAGGGGACCCACTTCCATGCACAGTTTCAGGTGTTTTCTATCCCCAGCATACCAAATCCAGCCCATGAAGTGCTTGATAATTACCTGATGAGCTGGTTTAGATGTGTTGAGGCAATGTACTGGTTCTCCAGCAACTGAGCTGAAAACCACATTTATAGGGGCATTAAGACATTGGCCTTAAATGCTGTAAACAAAAATGTAAAAATCAGATTCCTGCTTTAATTTCATTACACCTAATGAATACAGGTGTTAATGCCACAGCTATGTTAAATCCAAACAGGGTCCTTTGGACACGCTAAGTCCTTACCAGTTTCTGTGCAAGAGGGTATTGATTTTGTAGTGATCTTAGCTTACTCCATCACAGCTGTCAAAGATGCAGCCCACAGTCAGAAGTTTCCAAGGTTGCAGTCTCATAGACTGAAAGAGATTGCATTGAAGCCAAGCCAAGCCTATTAAAGGGAAGACTCCTACTAAACATAAATATATGGTTTCTCTGTCTATCATCTACAAACGCTTTAATGTAACTGATTCCATTCAGGAAGGATTTAGTAATTAGCTCACGAGTTAATCCAGTGTTAGAGCCAGAAAAATGCTAAACCCTGTAGTGCAGTGGGCTCCCAGGAATTCAACATTATGGACAGAGCACACAGACTTAACCCCAGTGGTTCACTGTTGGAAGGTGTTTTAAAATATTTAGAAAATGACAATTTTAAACAATTACACATTTTTAAATTTTTAACATAAAATGCCTGCTGCTGTTTACACTGTCAAAATAGTCCAAATCTTGTTACATTAACTTACATTGAAAGTTCCTGCAAATTTCCTTTTTTTGAGATATAAGTACAAGAAGAGTATGAATGGGAAGACCATGCTATAACACTGAAAGAAAATAGAATTCTAGAATAGTATGAATGGGAATAGATGCTTTTAGATTTCTGAATGGCCTAGTGGTTAGGGAGTTGCCCCTGTGATCACAAAGCCATGGGTTTGAACCCCAGGACTGCTAGAGGTGCAACCGAGGTAACGTACCCACACACTGCTCCCCGGGTGAATGGGTTAAATACAGAGAAAGACTTTTATGCTGCGCTGTGTTGTGTTCATGTGACTATAAGGGGCCACTTTACTTAAGTCTAGAAAAGTGTGAATGCTGAGATAACATTCCAGATTCTTGAATGGATGGAGATAATTCTAGAAAAGTGAGAATGGGTGAGAATTCTTGTAAAAAGGACAACATTCTGGATCATTGTGAATAAAGAGAAAACATAATAGAACCGTGTGAGTGGAGAAAACATTCTAGAACAGCACGAATGGAGGGAGAACATAATAGAAGGGTGTTAGTAGAGATAGGGGTTGGGGAATGGGTGAGTACATTAGAACAGTGTGAGTAAATGCTATTCTAGAACAGTCTAAAGTGGGACATTCTACAACAGTGTGAATAGAGAAGAACCTTCTAGAACAGCATGACTGGAGGGAGAACATGATAGAACAGCCTTAGCAGAGGAAAGCATTTCTAGAACAGTGTGAATGGAGAAAGAACATTCTAAAACACTGAATGGAGATAATACTAGAACAGTAAGGATGGGGCAAGAAGATTGTGAAACCATTGAACAAAACGACAGAACAGTGTGAATCGATAGAGAGCATTCAGGAACACCGAGGGGTGGTGTGGGGTACAAAGACACGTAAGTTGCACTCAAACGTTTCACTGTTGGGTCATGTGCTCTAGACTTTCTTATCTGTTTACTAAAGTAAGGTAACATCACCCTGAACACTTTGACTACTGCAGTCTAGTTTCTGCTCTGCAGCAACAGAGTAAGCTCATTAGAGCCCTGGAAATCTATGCTTTCACTCTCAACGAGGCTTCTTTAGACTGTACCATAAATATCATAATACTTTGCTACAGCCTGCTCTTCAGAGACATTCCTGTGGAACTCTCCAGTCTGCAAAAAAGTCATGTTTTCCAGCATCACAGGTTCTGCAGCTGGAAGAAGCATGCAAGCAGCCGACTGTCAGTATCTGAAGTAGCTTTGGGTAGAGTAATGTAAAACCAGGACAATGTTTGTGTTTTTTAAGATTTGGAAATACCTCATTAACCTTGCCTAGAAATCACTCACCCTCTTATTCACACATGTTAATAATTACCTGATGAGCTGGATCAGGTGTGTAGGGACGGGGTGTAAAACCTCTCTTCTAGGGGCATCTTAAGACATTTGTCTTCTTGAATGATGTAAACAAATGAAATGAAAAACAAATCAGGGTGCCTTTCTGATTAAACAGATGATCCAGTATTGATCTTGTAGAGATTTTAGCTTACTCCATCACAGCTGTCAAAGACATGCAAAAGCTCAGCAGCTCATCAGAAGCGTCCAGGTTTACAGTCTCACAGACTGGAAGAGACTGCATAAACAGGACACCACTTCTGTAGCTTTTAGATTGGAAGTACCTCAACCTTGCTTGTAAATCACTCACTGTGTCGTTCAGATGTGTTGTAGGTGTGTAAATTCCAAGTAGTCACCCCTTTAAAAACATAAAACCCTTCCATCCCAATATAAAATGTTCTTAGTTGACATTTGTAGTATTATAATAATCTCCACTGGCAAGTGAATTGACTCCATTCTCTTCTTTCTCTCTCATACTGTTCCAAATATAGTATTATCTGGCATTGCCTGTGTAGTTTCATTAGGAAACACACATGCATGTAAGACCCCTTTTAATGTGCACAAATAAAATCATAATTTGAGGTTCGCCATCATTAAGCTTATCCCTGAAAGATGCTGTGATTTGATACTAAATGACAGACTCCATGTTACGTCATTGGGAGTCAATATTATATAGCAAGCAAACCATGGATTGCCTCTTAGTACATCTCAAGCTCTTGTCCTGACACATTCACACAGTGTGGTAATCAGCAATACATCCTATCAATGTGGCCTTTGATCTCTCCCAGACAAATCATAACATGCCATAGTCATCATAGTCAAATTTCCATTTCGTTCCATTACTGGGATTTGACCATCAACCGCAATCAGCTGTTCTTCAAGTTTAATATTAGTACCCAAACTATTATAATTAATCAATTAAACTCACTTAAGCTATCTATTTAAAGCAATCTTTTCAAAGCAATCTTTTCAAAGCAATGATCACAGTTAAACATGAAACTACCGTCTGTGAAATGGTATGAGATATCTTTCCATGCATGCACTTCGTAAAACAACATGCAAGTGTATGCTTAAACTATTCAGGCCCAGCCTTGTTGCTGACAGGTCCAGGGGGTAGTCATGCAGGCTGTACGCAGCTTCTCAGCGTGACTGGAATCTTCAGAGTTTGCAATTCAATATTTCATAGATGCTCAGATTTAATTGAGAGGGTATAATTCACTTCCAGCAGGCTCGGCTGGCCGTGGTCCCCTGCACACCGACAAATCATTGAATTACAAGTACCCTCAGCCCAGGCAGCATGGGCAAAAGCCCTATGCCGCAGTGTGAAAAAGAATACTTAAAATATACTGTAAAAAAGATGGAAGCATAATCAGTTTACAGGAGAAAGCTGAGAGGTAGAGAGAGGAGGCTGTGGTTGGTTTGAACAGGCTTTGAGAGAAAAGCCCCTCACTGCTGAGCTTAATTGAGCAGGACCACTGGCTGGCTTACATTATGGCTATTCATAGTATCATCCCTGTAGTATATTTTAAACTTCCTGGAATTTTACACATGTAGACACACCGACACACACACACACACACACACACACACACACACAGACACACACACATGTATTGCTTGAATTTGTGAAATTCCATCATTAGCTCACCTGATTAAATGTAATGAAGTACTGATTGAGTCAAACCAATGGTAGTTTCTGATGGTAGTACAGGGCTCCCACAAGGAACACACTGGCATACATAATATCACTATACTGTCTAATGTTCAGTGCTCACTGCTCATCTAAAGTTTTTAATATTTTTATTTTTAAAGACTTTTGCACAGTACTGTACATAAATGTCTCAGATGTATATGATTTATATCATTTAGAATGTATTCATTTTCTTTACAGAAAGATGAAAAACATTTGCCAGGTAGTGCTACCACTAATTGATAATACAGTTTTTCAGATGCAGTCCTTTACAACACAATATGACTTCAAAGTTTCAAACATAAAGCATGTCAAGCTATTTTTTTCAGAATTTCATTTAAGTAGTTCTGTAATTGTAAATGTATTCACATAAAAAGGTAATGTAGAATACTGTATGTATTTAATAAATTCATGATAAGGAAAATAATGGACTTTGACACACAATAAAATGCATTTCATTTAAACATTGCTATGTTATCTGTTAAATGGCAACAGTTCAGGTGACTAATTCTCCTTCATATGCAAAACACCAGGCGTTTGGTGCCAAAGTCTTAGGCAGAAGTATTAAGATAAATAAGCAAATTGTTTGAGGTTTTTGCTAACACAAAATGCAAACACAAATGCAATAAAATTATTGGAAATATTTGAAATATTTAAATAATATCTTGTGAGCTGGTTAGAAGAATAAATGTTTGGTTCCAGACTAGGGCTTGACTCCCCTAACCATGGCACAGATTCCTACCACCAGCCCATTAGATCGATACTAGCACACCAGCCCAGACTAACTTGATGAAGAAGTGAAGCCAAAACATATCGGTTAGTAACTAATAAAAGTCCCCAATTTAACAAGAATCCACAAGCTTAAACAAATTAAAGCAGAAGAGTTGGAACCACTGACTGCATATATGATATATTCACTTATTGACTGGAACACACAGCCACTGTTGCACTCATTAAATGTCAGCGAAATGTGTGCAATCTATGAAAATGATTTTATGTTCATGTGAATCCATATAGCTGTTACAAAATGCACTGCTTTTTAAATGGTAAAAACTCACAAAGATTGGGTCAACTTAATTAAAGCAAATTAATTAACTAAATAATATGATGTAATTAAAAACAATTCATTATTTTGATCATTTGATAACCCTACATATATGCACCCCAAGACCCCCTTTGTATACGTTTGGCTTGGGCAGGGCTGGGCTTGCGTGTGTGTGTATTAATGTTCCCCCGTAGACATGACGTTCCCGAAATACACAACATAAGCAAAAACAGGAAAGCAGACAAGGCATAATGCATAGTCAATAATACAGTATACCATTCTTCTCCAGCCTCACACATAGAACCGCCACATAGATCTACTGCATAGGATACATCTGGACGTATCGACATACACACACTCCACCGCAGAAAAAACAGGAAAACACACATTCCGTCTCTCCCTACATGAGCCAGACCGGGTCGTGTACTGCACAGCCTCAGTGGGATGTCATTGATATTCCACTGCGCTGCTCACCACGTTCAGGAAATCAGGGGCCGCCCATAAAAAGTGCATTATAAGGAGTTGGCACCAGGCAGGACATAGAGGAGCATAAACCAGAGACACACACACACACACACACACACACACACACACACACACACACACACACACACACACACACACACACACACACACAGATCTTACACAGCCCATCCAAACTCAGCTCCCACATTCAGCTCTCTCAGGTGTGAAGTTAGTTATTCTCAACCCTGATTGAACATAGACGGAGATACACAGCACAGCCCCAGCATTTTTTTTTTCCCCATAACGGCATCAGGGAGAGAAGATTACTTATCTTTGGTATAAGCACTGATTCATCAGAGCAAAAAAAGAAAGAAGAAATGCCATATATCATCTAGTGGGGACCCTCCTGGCAATCTGTTGGAACTAGCTAAATCATAGAAAGACAAAAGAGAAAGTCCAGATTATCTGATCACACCATCGTTTCTAATTAATACAGTGTGAAATATGCAATTATTGCCCTTATCATTTAATTTATGTTGTTTCTCAGCTTGTGGATATTTTTCGTAGGTGATATTGATGAAATTTCCAGTAATGATGTCTCCTATCTTGTAATTCTATTCAGGCATAAAGAATACACGATAGCAAGTCCATTTCATATCAGATATATCAGGTTTAGAGTCTTGCTTTACTCAATGAAACTGACGATTCCCACAAGGCACTGGTGGAAAAACTCATCCACTGCCCCAAAATACAATAATGTAATCCAAGCGTGGTCCTCAGAGAACCAGTGGAACCATGTTTGACTTGAATTCTTTCAAGCGGTAGAGCAGGCACTGCTGTTGGAATACATTATCCCTAATGAATAGAGCATTATTCCGTTTTGTTCAGCAAAGACGATATGGCCACTGTGACAGTGTGCCGACATGCCAGGAATCTTCAAAGGCTCCAAGTGCTGCTCTCTATCTGTCTTTCATTTCTCTCCCTTACTTTCTGCCCTGCACTATACATGAGCAATTCTTTCATTACTGCCTCTGTTCCCGGCATGTTTGGTCGTAAACTTATGTAAGTGGAGCACACTCACTCTCACTCTCTCACTGTCGTCATTCATGCACTCCTCTTTATACCCCATACTACATTCATTAACTATTCATGCCTATTTTTCCCAGTCCCGAAAGAATGTTTTTGCAGCACTTGATCCTTTTCATTTGGGTTCTCGTTGTCCACTTTTAAGCCAATTAATTAATATAAAAAAAAAACCCAAAGGCCTCATAGTCTGGCTAATCATTCAGTTACTTGTCAGTAAGCTGGACCTGCAACAGAATAAGTGGAAATATATGAAGTTTGTCACTATAGTCTCTGTATGGCCCATATGAAATAACTGTCATATAATTTTGAAGCATCCTTTTCTAGAAATTAAGCAAATATTTCAGACGGGGAAAAATTCTGTTATATATATATAATGATACATTGTAGAGGACCTTTCTACCAAAATACCTTAGACTAAGAATCATTTTAGCTTTAGAGAATGTGACATCTCACACACTTAGGATAAATTGAGAGTAGAATTATTTTTGCATAGTCAAGCTTTTTAATCGTTTTCAAGGGTGCGAAGAGTACTGAAGTCTCCCACTTAAGAATATCATTACTGTAGTGATAATTTACTTGAGCACAAGTATTAATAAATTACTCAAATAATTACATTAAGTCACTTTCTTTTAATATTTGCAATAATAAACTAAAATATTTTTGAATTGGTTTGGCTTATCCTAGAAACAGCCTGTATTAAAAAAAAATGCTGCTGCTGTTGTTTGCCTTCCAGAACTGAATCTTTAATATAAAACTGGGCTTTCTTCTTATAGGCTGATAAGCGGAAACACACATTTGGTTTTCCTCTGAAACGGTTATTAAAAAGTAACGTAGAAAGGTAAAACTGCATATTATAAAAGTGTAGAAGGAATTATTTGTACTCAAAAAGCATAATTACAGGGAAAAAAAAAAAATCTATTCACGTCATTCCACCTTTGATGGTAATTGAAGGTCGTTTCCAACCTTCCTGCGTTTAATTAGCGGCAACAACATAGCACCACTATATAGTGTAGCATTTTAAACTGGAAACTCATCATAATGTATTGACCTCAAGTTAACACTGAAATGGGGTAAAATTCATGCATTTTGATAAAAGCTGAGCTGGGTGCTACAGTTTCTCATTTAGATGAAAAAGAATCCAACATGCATTAAAGTTGGTACATCCTCACTGCAGTTACTCAGAACAAATATATCTGTGAAGAGAACAGAAAGATCAGATCATGCTGACAAAAATGCACCAAAGAATTTATAAGGGCAAAAAAGCCTTATGAGAGTTCTTTGAGTAAAACATGCGTCCCAAACAGACTTCATTGAAGGGTCAGAAACAGAGTGTATTTTATTTGGAAAGCTGCTAAATCTATTTCAGATGCATGCCTGAGAGAGAGAGAGAGAGAGAGAGAGAGAGAGAGAGAGAGAGAGAGAGAGAGAATATGTGCTTCATGCGCTGTAGTACACTGGCTTGGTGGAGAGCTTTTTTGCTTTTTTCCTTTCTTTTTTTGGAAAGCCATGGGTGCTTCTTTCTCTCTGGCTGGTTCAGTCTCTGAGAGAGTTCAAACATGTGCTTCTGCTCTACTCTAGTGCTGGCACTGAAAGCCCGTCTGATGATGAGGAGCAGTATCAGGGCTGGGTGTGTAACGGCAGGACCTGCTCTCATCTCGTGGAGATGCTGCAGGGCAGAGAGGAGAAAATAGAAGGAGGGATGCGGCAGAGGGAGCGGGATCTGAGTGACTAAATCCTCTCCTTTAGGACCGCTGATCATTTCAGTCACAGTTGGGGGTCTACCCTCTCCAGTGTGATACCAAATTACGCGCGTGCAAAGCAGCATCAAAGCACACATAAAAGCCCCGTAATGTGCTGTGACTCTGAGCCTTTCTCTTGCCTCGATGAGATTTAAATCGATTCTGAACACCCTCTCAGAAATGTCGGTTTAAGGACATTTTAGATAATTACACAGCTGTGGCTAAGCAATGAGAAATCTTTTTTTTTCACCCCCCCTTGCCTTAAAAGGTTTTCGCCACCCATCTCGGCGCCGCCACTGAAGCATGTGAACACCATCCCCCTCATTTGGTTTATTTAAAAGGGCCAAATAGAGTTGTGGCAGAGATTTCTCCTGATAAAGTAACGTTTGTAGGCTTGAGCCATCTTTATTAGGCTCTTACAAATAAAGAGTTTTTAAACATTGCAGAGCTTGATGAGTAGTCCTAGTACCTGTATATTATGTGGAGGTTAGTTAAGATCTCAAAAGGTCCTTCATACTCTCACACTGCATTTACAAAAATGGCTTGACAAAGTGAGTGTGCATTAGTGTGAATGTGCAAAACTCTGGGATATCAAAATAGACGTCATAATGGACTCTGCTCTAGGGACATTTGCCCTCCTACTATCTTTCTCAGGGTCTGTTTGTCCCTAAATATACATACAGAGGGCGTTTAACAGGCTGGATGGCCCTCTGGAGTTCACTGAAATTTCTTTCATAATCTTACCTTAAGGCGCCCTTTTTTTAATCCATCTGTTACTTTCTCTTTTCTCTCAAACAAAGCAGCAGTAAAAAGCCTAAATATCTTTTAGCAACTTCCCAGGCCACACAGAATAAATGTAGAAGACAAAACTGTTTACATTTTGCCATAATACTAAATAACAGAAATAAGACTGTTACTCTGAATGCTAATTTTTATACAGCAGTTCGGAGTATGTCGTGGAAAATCACATCCATATTCAATGTGCACCTATATTGCACATTGAAGCATTTGATGTAGTATGTAATATCTGGTAAATATAGGAAACTAATTCTCTTACATTTTGCCCATAATATATTTTGTCCATATCTATAAGCATTTGCTCATGACTAACTCAAAATTGTTTCTCACATTAGTGCGTTGAGTATGATGGTGATAGGAACACTGGATATAATAACCATTGTCTTGTATTATTCAGACAATGAGGTTCTATTACTTTTCCTCTGCGGTCAAAACTGACCATTAGGAAAGTAAAATATGTCGGTTTTTTTTTTTTTTTTTTTCGGGGCTAATGTGCTCTTGAGGTGAAGTGACTGAAGCAGTTACATCTCATTAATATTAAATGTTTTAATTGATCTGGAAATAATTAGGCAAGGCATCACACTCATCAGTGCAGTAAATTATGTGTGAACAATTTGAATATATTTGAAATGTTAACGCAATCAAGGTCAAGTGCCATATAGTGCCAAAAAGTCCAGGCTAGACATGCACTTCTGCATCAATTTCTTAACTAATCTATTCATACCACACAGTCATTATCCAGTGCATGTCTTTTACCACAGACTGACAAACAGCCAGTTTTAGATTATGCTAATTTAACATCAATGTCATACAACAACCTTGTAACCAGTTGAAAATGGCAGCTGTCTCTGACATGTGTATGATGTCTATACTATATTATAAAACTGCTATTTCGAGTTTTCTTACGACAGTGACGATAAGGAGAGTGCCATCTAAAAGTGCCTTCTCTTCTCCTCTGGCAGAAAGCCACACCAAACAGAAGAGCGCTGAACTCTCAGGTGAAGGCTGAGTAAATTGCCACTGTTCTATGGCTTTAAAAAATGACTGTATTCCATTAGAACAAATTGAAAACCTAATAACCCTGAGAAACAGAGAGAGTGGGAGAGAGATTGGATAGATAGAGAGATAGATAGATATACACACTCTCAGAGCACCACTGTCATCCGAATGTGCCTTAAAGGAACCACCACCATCCCAGTGCCCAAGACGTTTTTGGTATCCAGGTTCAATAACTTTGCACTCATCATCATGAAGTGCTTCAAGAGGCTCGACACATTAAGACCCAGCTGCCCTCTCACTGGACCCCCTGCAGTGTTGTGCAGTTCCAACTGTTTAATGAACGATACCATCACCACCGCCCTTCAACTGGCCTGCACCCATCTGGACAAAAGGAAAACTCTTTGGAGAACGTTGTTCATAGACTTCAGCATTCGACACAATCATCTTCAGCATCGAGTAAGAAAACGACTGCTGGGACTGAACGTCTCGCCTAGACTTTCTGACTGGGAGACCTCGGTCGGTCAGTATCAGGAGCAAAATCTCCAGTATCACCACAGTGAGCACAGGGGGCCTGGGCTATGTGCTCAGTTCTATTCTGTAAAAACTGCTCACCCATGAACCACATCATCAGCGTTGCTGATGACATGACTGTGGTGGGTTTGAACAATGAGAACAATGGGTGGTGTACAGAGAGAAGATACAATGGTTCATGGACTGGTTCTGAATTTTGACAAAACAAAACAGATGATTATTGATTTCAGGAGAGTGTAACTGTGATCACTGCTGAATATTGGTGGCTTCTCTGGTGTTCACACTACAGAGAATGTCATGTGGACCTTCTCTGCAGTGTTCTCACTATGAAGGGTCTTTTGCGGTCCAAGGTGGAGTTCCCACACCAGGCCATGATGCAACTGCACAAGAACTTCTCTGTAGTTATCCCTATGTAGAACATGATGATCTATCCTCAGTATCTGCTTAACCCTATCCTCATCATGTTCTAAATAGGGACTATGGAGAGTTTCCTATGCAGTTGCATCACGTCCTGGTTTGGGAACAGCTCCACCTTGCATCATAAAAGAACTTTCATAGTGAGAACAACAGAAAAGAACATTGGGGTTTCACACTTCCTGCTGTTTCAGACATCTACCCCAAATGCTGCATCCACAAAGGCACCAGCATTGTGGATGACCCAACACACCGCACCCACTGCCTCCTACCATCTGGTAAAATGTACTTCACACACAAACACACCCTGAACTGAACTGCTGCATTCTCCTAAACACAAACGCATATACACACTTAAACTGTTCCATCGCGGCACACCCGAACAAGCAACTCCCCATGAACAAACCCAAAGTTAATTTCATTTAATAATACACTTTATTATGCACAGTACAGTTTTTCCTGGTGCTGCTATTTTATCACACATTTTCAGAATGTTACATAAAAAATTATTGAATGTTACATAATAAAATAAAGTATTTGTACTTTGGATATCTTTGCGGTTTTGCACATTTAACAATAGAATACAGTATCTATGATAGAACTATCATTCACACAAGCACTGTTACTGTCATGTTCTGTACTATTGTATTGTTTGCTCTTGTAATGTAAAAATTATTTTTTATTTGTGTTGCACTAAAATTCTGATGGAATGTTTAGTTTTACTGTGTACTGTGTGGATTGAAATGACAAACATCTATTTGGATGGAAGAATGGATGGAAGGATAAATGGATAGACATACAGACAGATAGACAGATGGATGGAACAGATTGATGGATGAACGGATGGATGCATAGACATGCAGGCAAACAAACTGACAGGTAGACAGAGAAATAGTCAGAGAGATAGATATGCCCCTTTTTCTCTTTCCGGGGTCTGTTATTTGCTATTTTTCCTGTAACCACTGTCACTATCAAAAATATGCATTACTTGGCAATCAATTATTTTGAAATGAAAATAATATTTACATTTCAGGCCAAACCAGCTGTACAAAACTGAATGTTTTCTGTATAGTCAAGATAGTTTTAAGATGTGAAATATTGAAAATGTAATGGAATTCTGCCTTTAGATTCAAACACCGCTTCTGCCCCCCAAAATAACTGTCATTGGGGTATCATTGCACACAAAAAGAAAACAAGACTATTAGAAAGTAGTTTATAAGAAGTTTTAAATGAGGATATTTCCATTAGAGTTATACACACTTATGCACAGTATACATTGAATTTACTGCTGCTATTACATGAATAAGATGATGAGATTGAAAGCCTCAGAAATAAACTCATATAATGTCCTTGTACACATTTCGGTGTCAGTTTACAGCTTTGCAATCATCGTAAACCCACAGAGATAAAAACGTATCTTTTCCGAGAGTGCATGAGCAGGAATTTGCAGGTACGTATCCAGGGCCATGTGCTTGATGTATGTCTTACTGAAGCATTTTGGCATAACTCGCACAAACTCTGTCATGCCCAGTAAGTACAAGTGTGAAGCATGGCAGGTGTAACAGATGAAAACATTGGCTTTGATTGATTTATATCAACAGCAGAGACAGTGGATCAGCATCAAGGTCATCAGCAGTGACTGGCGGCCAGGGTGGTGGCAGGACAGGGTAATGGATCTACACCACAACAGTGCAAACACTGATCTGCTGCCACTTTCCTCCACTGCCTCATGTCACTGACTACAGCTTATCAGGCTTAGCCACTCTAACTGGCTTAACCCTCTGAGGCAAACCTTCATAAATATATGACTTTGGAAAGACACTCAGCATCCCTATAATGGAGTAAGCATGGCCTCTGGACATCCTGG
>JBBJLS010000018.1:9971696-9994142 GCA_037577275.1 Bryconaethiops microstoma
TATATGCACACACACACCATGTTAAATTCAAAAAGTAAAATCTATCTGTCAATCTATCTACAAAGACAAAGTAGAACCTTTCTTCATTTTATACAATACTGCATTTGTCATAAATCCTTAAATCAGTTCATTATGAACTGCCCAGTTTTCTTAACTCACGATAGTTTACTCGATAATCCATAATATGTTACATGTAATTCCTTTCTTCCTGAGCTAGGGAATACTGTTTCTACCTTACTGAATTCAACTTTTTCATAAATGATCCATTAGTTGGAAGACCGTTCTGATGGTTCTTTAGTAAGACCATTTCAGCACGGACCACAGGCTTTTTCTCCAATCTCAATCAGCCACTTTTAATTTCCCTGCTAATTAGTAGCCATCTGTGGGCCGTCACAGGCAGGATGTATGGGTCTTGGGCTAATGGGGGAGAGGGGCTGAACCCGGCGAGGGACTGTGACAGGGTTAGCTACAGGCTAGCACCCTGCATTTACTGACTCATTTAACTGACACAAAGACAGGACCTGTGGTCCAGTACTTTGCCACCAACTACTATAATAATCAAATGGTTATCATCGAGCTGTTTTGTTAATGGCTTCAAACAGCTCAACAGAGGGCCTGCCAACTTGAAAGCAATTATCCAGTCACTAAAGTAATGCTCTGTTTTTATCATACTTTCTGAGGTATAATCTAATTTACCACTTTATCAAGTATATGTGCCTTGTCCAAAGAATCACAAGTTCAAAAAGGACACTATTTGACCAGATACTATTTGAGTGACAGATCATTCTCAGATTCACAGTTTGTGTTAGTCACCCTCCAGCTCTACGTCAGATTACTACTGCTACCACTATTACTACTACTGCTGCTACTACTACTACCATTACTGCTAACACTACTACTACTTACATTACTACTACTAGTGCTGCTATTAACACTACAACTACTGCCACTACCACTATTACCACTACTGTTACTACTTACACTACTATTACAACTACTACTACTACTATTCCTAGAACAACAACAACAACAACAATAATAATAATAATAATAATAATAGTTTAAGTAAATCAAATTATCTAGGTCTAAACGAGTCTCATAGAAATGTTTTCCTCATACAAATCGCACAATCTTCATTAGTGGACTGACAGCTCAGGGTGAATAAAAACTAATGATTTTTAAAAGTATTGGGGGCATGCCCCCCTCCCCTAATGTAATGGCTCCGTCGCCCGTGATTGCAATGTATTAAGACTGTCTATTTACGATGTGACTATCCTTTTATTTATGTTGTACTGCATCTGAGCTCAAAGTATTTCATTGAATTAACATGAACGATGGCTAACATGAACAATGTCTTCACAAAGTTGTAATTCTGAAAACTGTGATCGACATATCAAATTATAATTTAATTTCACATGGCCTTGCTTGACGACTTTATACTCACCAGGAATACTTAAAAAGTAGCTACATAAGGCTGCTTACACAGCATGAAGGTTGTGTTCTAACCCACCATCATGAGACCCATAACAAGTTTCAATGAATCCATCTCTGCTATTTTGATCTAAATGATATTAAATTTTGCATTTTAACATTAATCTCTGAACCAAATTGGTGCTCTGCATACATTTTCAAGATCCCCTCAAAGCCGAATACCCTGTCATTTGTCATTTGATTCCTCTGCTTTCTGAAACCCTGTACATAAACTTACAAACATAAACAGACATATTTAAGTAAACAGAAACAGCAAATGAGCAATGATAACCTGTCAACAATGTTCTGAGAAATGAAACCCCACACATATATCTGAAAAAGTCCAATACGCCTCCATGGCAGAAATAAAGTAACAACGTGACACACAGAAAAATGCATATCCCAGAAATTGATGTGCTATAATCAGCATAATTCTTTCCTTGATGGGTGCATTAGGCACATTGCCGCAGACACAAAGAGATATGCAGCGCCTGCACAAATGTAGGTTAATTACTCTTTGTATTACAGGCTGTGTTTCTGCACTTGGAAACAGACAAAGACACAAAATAATATGAAAAGCTATTAGTGCACATTTATTACCCCACTACAATCAGGTGCCAAAGGATGAGCTCTTTATTAGAGGCTCTGGCCACTATAGCAGGTGTGGCAGTAGGAAAATGTATTTAGATAAACAACTATTCCAAATAAGCAGCAATTTTTGGCAGGATTTTGATTGGGCAACTGAATGGAATTAAAATATGCCTGTAAACATGTCTTTGATTAAAACGCATATTTTAAACCATGCACCGTAACTAAAATCTACTCAAAGCAGAAAAGAGTGATAGAAGGAAGAAAAATGTTGCGCCTTATACAAAAAAGGAGGAAGTGCAAGCTGCTTTGAGCTTGACTGCAAACAAGATGTTGAAATGCTAAGCCATACTCTTTTATTCTTACATCATCAAGTGCAAAAGTAAGTTAAACTGTAAAATGGGAATTATGATGTAAAAATTATCAGAAAAAAACCCCAAAAACAGATTCTGTGTTTCAAAAAAGTCCATATACAAAAGGCCAAAAATGTGTGGACCCTGACCATCATGCCTGTGTGCACTTACAGGGTTTATTGGACTTATTATCTCTTTACAAAACTATGGGCATTAATATGGAGTTGCACACATCCTTGCAGATATAATAGTCCACACTCTTCTGGGAAGGCTTTCCAAAAGAAGTATGTCTGTGGGAATTTGTGCCCAATCAGTCAAAAGAGCATTTGTAAGGTCTGACAGTGATGTTGGAAAAGAACTGATGTTCATGCATCCCAAAGATCTTCAGTTGGGTTGGAGTTAGGGCTCTGTGCAGGCCACTAGAGTTCCTCCACACCAAACTCACCAAGTCATGTATTTATGGACTGCAGAGGGACACAGTCATGGAGGAACAAGAAAAGGCCTTCACCAAACTGTTGAAGTATATCATTGTGTAAAATGTCTTATGCTATAGCGTTAACAAGACCCTTCACAGGAACTAAGGGGCCAAGCCCAAAACCCTGAAGGACAGTCCAAGCCCATTTTCCCTCTTCCACTAAACTGTTACTGTTGGCACTACACATTCCGCTACGTAGATTCCTCCTAGCATCTTCCAAACCCAGATTTATTTGTCAGACTGCCAGATAGTGAAGTGTGATTCACCAATCTACAGAACCCATTTCCACTGGTCCAGAGTCCAGTGGTGGTGTGCCTTACACCACTATGGCCAAAGCCTGAGATTGCCCATGGTGATCTTAGGCTTCTGTGCAACTGCTTGGTCATGGAAACCCATTTCATGAAGCTCCTCACACATAGTGTTTGTGCTGATGTTTCTTGTAGAGGCAGTTTGGAAATTCACGGTAAGTGCAGCAACGGAGGATCCCCACTATAGTCTTCAGCGTTTGGTGGTCCTGCTCCATCAGTTTGGGTGGTCTACAGCTTTGTGTCTGAGTTGTCATTGCTCCTACAGTTACATTTACATTTACGGCATTTAGCAGACGCTCTTATCCAGAGCGACGTACATTAGCGCTCAAATAGTCCACATCTGTTCTTCAAGCTCTAAAGCTATACTTAAATCAACACCCGCTATTCAACCAAGGAACTGCCAAGCTAAGTTACACACCTTAACAGATCAAGCCAAAGAAAAGTCAGAGGTTAAAGCATAAGTAAGGAAAATATGGAGCTAAGAGGGTAAGTTTAAAAAAATAATAAATATAGGGAAAAAGTCATTAGTAAAGTAGACACTTCAGTTTCACTTACCTTGCAGTCTGACAAGACTTCAGTTTCAAAAACTGATTCATGCCAAAGGTGGCATTCTTTGTGCATGTCACATTTAAAATCAGTATGACCCTTTCTACTATGTGTTTGCCTGTTGAAACAGCATAGTTATGTGCTTGATTTTATATACCTGTTAACAATGGATATCACTTCAACAACTGAATTAACAACCAGGAGGAGTGTTCACATACAACTGACCATACAGTATACATTAGGTGATGCACATATTTTTGTAAATGCTCTCGAACTCTCACAGAGACGGGTTCAGAATTAATAAAGTACAAAATTAATCATTTAGAGGGGTGTTCACATACATTTAACCATGTAGCATACATTATGTGGTGCACATATAATTATTTATAAGGGCTCTCAGAACTTTCACAGAAACATGTTCACAAGTACACAACAGGAAAGTGCAATTCTTTGAATTTCAGGCACATATGGTAAAAGAAATACTTTGGATGTTTTCCAGACATCAGTGCAGAAATGGGGCATGAAATTCCTTTTGCACCTTTTGCTTGGTCCTAAATCAATGTCAGGTCATCATTTGCAGAGATCTTCGGTTCATGCAAATGGCTCATTCATATCGACACTGCAGCCGCCCTTTGGATAAATGAAGACTCCTCTACCACCCTACATGCTCACAGACATTTACAGGCATGGAAAGGTCAAGGACACTATGCCTCATTCAGGTAAGAAGGCAGTGATGATGCTGTTAATGCACAATTGACTGCTCAGAGAGTTGAACATTCTGGGTTATTTTTGAGATTTTTTTTTTCTTTTGCCCTACTGCTTCCTGCACTGCATGTGTTATGGTGAATGAAGGACAGGAATTATATAAGCAAAACTTACGAAGAGCATAATACTGTAGAAATCACATTTCCATTTAAAACATTCTTCACTGAACTGTGGCTCATATGTGCCAGATGTGGGGGTACTTGACCTGCTGCACTGACTGTTCCCCACAATAAGGAATTCAAACTGGTTTTGTGTTAGTTGGCTATTTCATCATTTCCATGTTATTTCTATTTAATTATGCTGAACGTTATGTTGTGACTACAGACATTTGGGTTTATTACAGATCAATGAACTGCAGTGAGTCCAAACCAAATGTGGTCTCCTCACAAGTCTGAAGATACCCCACAGTCATCACCCCATCAGACCGTTGTTTTCTGCCTTGATCCTTATCTGCCTTGAAGTTAGTCTTCCACATGGCCTGCTGCAAATTCTAATCACCTGATCCTCATTAGTAGCCCCACTGGGAAATGACTCTGTTTGGAATCAAACTGCTCAAAGGGTGTAAAATAAAGCAATACACTGTCAGTGTGCGGCAGGTTACACATAGCCTCACATATTTGATGTTTTTTATAAAATGCAGACAAGGTACACCAGTGCTTAATAAATGTACCATTACTAATGATAAGAAGGCATTCTCTTGCCTATACTTCCAAGTGACCAGGAAAAGATCAATAGTTAAAAAAGCACACCTAGCATAACACGGCTAAAAAATTGCAAATGGAAGCACACAAGAAAGGCTAATATTCCGAAGTGCCCACATAGTACTCATGAACAAAAGTACAGTCAGAGGTATGCTATAAAACATATCTCAGCAAACCTTCGTGAACAGAGCTATGTTATTCTCTTTGATCCAATAGTAGGCTCTTAGCTTAACAAAGAGCAGTAAGAAACATTGCAACTCACATTTTCAAGTAAAGCAAAGTGGTCCCATATAGTCATGCATGTACACACCACAGTACACAGTGTGAACAATGTGAAATTCTTTCTCTGCATTTAACCTATTCACCAAGTGAAGCAGTGGGCTGCCTCTAATAGGGGATGCCTGGGGAGAAGTGTGTTGGGAGGGTACCTTTAGCAGTCCTTGGATTCAAACCCATGACCTTCTGATCACAGGGGCAACTCCCTAACCACCAGGCCACCACTTAGTGCATTTCATATGGAGTCATACCATAAACTGTGACCAAGTGTAAAAATATTACTATTAATTAAGATAGAAAATGAAGCCTTAACTATCTGCATAATTTAAATGTTGGGTTTTCTTCAACCCAATGGTAGACCTCTGATATCAGTTCACTATTCTAGCAGATTCAGGACTTTAATACAGGCGGTATTAGATTAGCTCTTATAAATCAGTGAAGAGCCGGTCAATAGACTGACTCTAACCAACATTTTAGAGTTAGATTAAGTCCCCTACCACATTTAATATTCGCTGGTCGTGAAATGCAACACTGAGGCAAGCTCCCGAAGTTAAGAAAGTAATCAACAGAATACATTGTGACTGCAGACTGTGGCTGAAGTGATGTCAAAGCGTTAGTCTCACATCACCAGGTTACGTTACAGAAAGTATTTGTCTGCAGGGGACACAGGAACACGTCTAATCTTGCTGATCACGATATGTGACGTGTTGTTCCCAGCCCTTTTTTTGTGGTGAAGTACTGAATTATTCAAGCATGCATACATCATTTATTATCTAGGATTCCCAGTATGAAGTCATCAATAAACCACATCCAATAACCAGTTCCAATAAAACCTGCCATAAACACTTGCCTCCAACATTATTCCCTAATCAGTCACACAGGCCGACAGCAGCAGTGATGCAGTGAGCCATGGCTCCATACCAGGAACTGCTGGAACTGGAAACGTCCTTATTTTAAATCTGAGTGGGACACAAGTGATTGTGACTCTGTACCACAGAGTTGCAGGTCCTTACCCACATGACTGCTGTTTTGCCCTCAAGACATTTGGCAAAACAGCAATAATGACTGCCTTTCAGTCCTGGTGGGACAGAAATAGAGCTTTCTACGTACCAAGGGTTATACATGCCATGCTGGACATTGGTTTATCTTCAGTTGAGTGTGTGGGCAGCCAGCTGAGGAAATATAAGATGTTTCAATCTTCATCTTCCATCACAAAGTCCATGCAGAGAAAAGCATTTACAGCTCTTGAGGAAATGCTTAGGGACACATTTACCTAAGATTCAAAATCGCAGACAGAGAATCATTTCCACTGAAAAAAGAGATGCATTGAAATTTCCTTGAGTCGAACAAGTATAACATTCCACATAATAAAATATATCAACAGTAACTCCTGAAGGCAGGTAAACTGAAAGAGTAAAATAATTGTGTGGAAATTTGATCCAGTTAAATTCACCACATCATTTTTTCCTACATTTTCTACATTTTAATCTATCAAAATTAATTCGAGTGCCTTCATGAAGGAGGACTGGATTTGAATTTTCTGCACATACATGTCAGACTCATTTACTAAAGCTACTTAAACCTTGTGGTTAATTTGTTTGGAGAGGTACTGCACCTGCCTTTGTCCCAACTTTTTATGAGATCACCTACTGGCTGGAGGATCCTTTCAGAATGTGTTGATTAACTGTCATACTTGTAATAAGAACGATGACATAATGGACTACACAATGTCAGTAATGTCCATTACTTCTGAGTAATTTTCTGTGCAGAGGTCACATTCAGAATTTGCTGTGTCAAAATCCTCTGTTGTTGTGCATGAAAACCATTTGCATGCAGTCCTACAAGTAAATGGCATAATCTGTAAAACAACCATAATCCGAGTAAATGCTTAACAAAGCTGTTGAAAGACTCTTGTATGTCACATAAATGGATCAGTAATGTTACTGTAAGCACCATCAGATGATAACAAAAGATAATAACGCAGATAATAGCACCTTAAATGAAGGTGATGGATCCTAAATGAAGGTGAAGAGGGCAAAGTTATGGCATGAAAGGTGAAACGAAGGAAAGGAAAACATACAATCCTGAAGAGAATGCTATGAGAACAGCCCTAAATTTGACAACCAATTTCAGAGATAATGTCAATACACAACATTTTGTCCTAATATCTGTCTTTATAACATCACTGTTGGAACAGAAACTTTTCTTCAGGAGCAACTTTCCAAGAGAAGGTAAAAACATTCTTACATTTTAATGCTGGTCAAAATAACAACACTTTTTTGTGTGCATGTTTTTTTGTTGTTGTTGTAGTTTTTCACACAATGTATACTTGCCCTGAATTACAGCACAGATATATTATAAGGCCATATACTTTCATAACACATTACAATATTAAAACACAAGATCAACATACCAAACACGAGTTTCATATGCTTTCCCCCATTCAGTTTCCAGTGTGGCAGGGATGTAGATGCTTTGAGACTGAAAGCATGTGAATGTGTGTTTGGGTGAGTGTGCACAAAACCTCCATTAACCTCCCACCTGCCGTTCAAACTGCCAGTGCCATAATCAAACTTGCCATAAACACAAAAACTCTCACTTAGCTCTCTCAATGGACTGTAACCATTCATCTAGCCCAGCAAATTAGCATTTAAATAGTAAACATCTGCAAGCAGGTTTCACATGAGGGCAAAGTGTATTTCTATCATGAGTCTATTTTCTGACTTTTTGAGATTGCCTCTTTAAAAAGCAGAAGGAGTCTGCGACATTAAAACAGACATTTTGGAGTGCAGTCGTTTGGATGGGAAAGCATCTTTGGGCATGGGCGTAGACATTCTCTGCCAGATATCCACAACATTGTCTGAGCAGTATGAGGTAGCGTCTGGTTCGGCTTTTGAATATGCCAGTTTTGTCGTTGTAGCTATCATAATTATTTCATCAATCCATGTCAACTCTGAACCACTGAGCCAAGACAAGGCTATGTCTGAAACGGCTAAGTGTACCATTTTACTCTCCTCTGTCTGTGTGTGTGAAATCTGGAGTTTTGTGTGATGGGTACACCCCACAGGGCAGGTTCACCCTCCCTGAAACCTAAAGAGAAACTGTATTGTGATTTGAACTAACAGTAACAACATATGTAAGTCAAATGTACAGTATGTACAGAAACCACTAAAACACCATTAAATAACAGAAGAGAAAGGAGTTTCCATGCTGTCACTCTTGGAGCAAAAGATCATTCCTCTAAATTGGCATCTTTTCTGGAGAACGAAAATATTTCTTACCCTTAATGTCGGTAAATGTAACAAGATAAGTAATACACAGGGATGTTGTGGAAGGGGGAAATGAGCTAACAAGTTGACCGAGAACATCTTTTACCTCAAGCAAATGTTCATATCAACCATTTCACTGTTTTCACAGTTTCAAAGATTTGTCCAGAGACTCACTTGCTGTCAAGGTTTTTAAGGAGGTCTCAAGTATCAATCAGAGTGTAATAAATCATAGTAATATTTCAAATATGGCAGGCATAGTGAAAACGTTTATGCTACCATTGTAAACCTGGGGATCTGAATATGGCATGCAAAAAGGGAACAAGCCAAATTTGGACCAACTGACTAGGTGATCACCTGCATCAAATTTAGTGAGGAAAAGTATAGAAAACCACGGCTGTAATCAACACTCTTCTCTTACAATGTGACCAGTTGAATGACAAAATACTACTAGAAATACGTCAAAGGTAATTACTGCCACTTTGTTTAAGAGTGAACAAGAGATTTGTTTTTTTGAATTATATAAAAAATAAAACCTAAAAAACTGAGCATTTTTGCAACGGTCTCTTATATTTTCAGAGCTATAATTGTAAACAATGACTTAGCAGCTTAGTACTAAGGTTATTCATTTGTGCTGACTGAATATTTTCCCTTTTCTGTTTCTTTTTTTTTTTTTTTTTTGCTCATGAATACATAGCTTCATGCTTAAGTTCATGGTCAAGGGACATTACACGCGTAAATGTGAAGTGGATATATGCACTGCCAGTATATTAAATAACAAAATCAAAAGTGTGTGTGTGTATGAGCAGCACACAGATATCATAAATGTTTCAAAAATGCAGTAAGTATTACTGTAACACAGATCACTCCGAACTGTGAGATTTATCTTTTTTAAACTAATCAGTCCAGCTCTATAGACTTTAGCTCAGAAAATCTCATCTCAAACTGATGCAGTTACAGTGAGGCTCTTTACAGCAGAATAAATATTCAATACCCAGCATACAGGATTCTCTCTATAGTATAGCCAAGAGCCCAGAGAGTGAGGGGGAGAAAGAAAGAGGGGGTGGGGGGGATAGGGGGTGGGGGCAGTACTTTTTTTGCCTCGTCTCATTGATTTGTCTCTTGTAATGGCACATATTGTACATTAGTGGAACCGAAAAAGGAAGGGAAGGAATCATCCAGCTTATTTGGATGTGTAAAATCCTTGACCTCCAGGATTTGAATGAAAGAGACTGTCATTCGTAAATGATCTCGTTAGCATTAACTTATGAGGTTCATTGAATAGCCTAGTAAGGGGGTATAAAATATTGAATTTGTTTCTTTGAGGCATGGGTATATGGTTCTAATCCACTTACAAGAGCTCTTATGCGACGGAAACATGAGAATGAACCACTGCAGTCTCCGATTCAGCTGCAGGCATCCATTTTGATTCATAAAAGGCATGTAAAATGAAAACAAGCTGTCAGAGATTGGGCTATTGTGCATCACTGCTGGTGGTGTTCAGTAAACAGATGCATTCTGTCAATACTTCCAGTTATTGATGAAAAGAATGGGTAGCATGAGCACAGCTAAATACACAGAGGCTGCATCGTCTGCAGCATACAGGAATACACCAGTCACAAACTGGCATCACAAATCACAAACGTGTGAAAGGCTTTATCATTATTACCTCTATAAAATGACATTCACTCATTAAAATCCTCATAAAAGTAATATTTTGTTTGCTTGTTTTTCAAGGAGAACAAGCTGGCACCCTCAGTGAGGTTGAAGCCAATTTGCTATGAAACAGTAGAAAGCTCAGAGGTAACTCACTACCGTATTTATTGTCTAAGCTCAGAACACAAATCTTAATGTAATATTTATCTGGAGCTTCCAGGGGCTGTGTGTTTTTTAGAAGTCTTCACTGGGCAGGTATTTAAACAGATTTGGAGAATCTCTTTCGCAGAAAGTGAGCTAAATAGCGGGTGGGCTTTAGACAGAATTTGAACATCTGTCCGAACCCAGCAGGACCCAAATATCGCTGGGCATAACCTTTCAAAAACATCTTCAGGAGTGGATGGCACTCCTATGAAGGTAGAAATGCATGGATAAACGTTGGGATGCCCTTGCCACTCTCCAGCAGAGGGAAGAAATGGCTGTCTCCATGACTACGAATGGACAAGTTGTGTTGTCATCATGTGCTGCATAGCGCTTCAGCGTTTACAAAAGTCAAGGATAAGAGCTTACAGTAGAGGAAAGCATCTGCAGCATCACACAGATAAAAAAAATAACATCAACATACAGCCATGGGGAAAAAAATAAGAGGCTGCATTTTTTTTTCTTCTGGTTAATGCTTTTGTAATTTGTGTGGAGTGTGTCTGTGTAACTGTTGTCACTATTGGTTTATACACCATTGACCACACTTGATTCAAAATTCCAAACAAAAACATTTTTAAATAGGAACTATAAATAATTTATTATACCTTGGAATTGTTAAACTACACAACATTATTTTACAATCGCAACAATTAAAACAGTAATGTTAAGAGCATAGTGTGTGCATGTGTGACTCTGTTTCATCCCAGCTGCTGGAATACAGCACATAGAAAAGCTGCTGTACACACACAACCTGACCTACAATACATACAGAGGCATTTCTTATGTTTTCATACAACTCACACTGCCGCAAATTGTACAAACAGTGAACAGAAAAAAGGCAAAAGTGGTCTTTTATCCATTTCGTCACCACACCCACAAGTATTTTTAAACACTATGTATGATATTTTTAGTTACAAAAAAAGTCCCAAGTCTTGTATGTATAATCATAAGCAACATTTCGTGGTTCCTTCATCATGCTAAAAGTGTTGCACCTCCCATGGAGTCTGCACTGGTGCACGTTTGAGTCAGGGGGCTTTAAAGACCACTTCCACTTCCTACTAATTACTTCAGGATTGTTCTTTAAATGGCAGCCCCTCCAGGTAACTGTGTAAAAGCATATTGGCAGCCTACCTGGACAGTTATCTAGAGTCATACAAACCAGAACTGTACACACAGTGCTAAAGCCACATTGAAGGTTTATTTTTGAAATTGCTGGTAAAACCTGACAAAAAACACAGAATTAACAAAATAAAGAACAGGTTCCAGCATTTGGCTCAAGAAATGACCAAAAATTTTGTTTTTTTCAGCAGCGTTTGCACACATCTAATCAATGATGGAGGGTTTTTCCTGCTAATTCTTTTACTGACGCGTGGGTTTTTCCAATAAACAGTCAGGGATTGTTATAAATAAACCCATTCGCTTTGGGTGAAAAGTGGACTGTCTCTCCTCCTCCTCCTTTATAATGTTTCTAGTTTTAATATTTTTCTGTCTTCATTCTGTCTCTACTTTCACCTTACACAGTAGTTTTTAATCTAGCATGATGGAGTCACTCATGTTGTTGGCAGCAAGGTCCGCCGAGCTGAGATCCACAAGGCAAGTGACACTGTGTAGCTAGTATTTTCAGAATCAAAACTTTTTGCAATTTGTTTCACTGCATTGACTAATGAATCAATCTGCTAAAAAAGAAGTAAAATTTGTACAACTGATGTATGAAGTATGTCCTTTATTTCATTTATGGATCTAATTCTGGCTGTTGTTCTTGCTAGATTACTTAAGACTGCTGTGGTAACTTAAGAGGTTCTCTCATTAGGTATATTAAGTTTATTTATATAAGTTTGGTCTCTGGTTGGCCTTGGCTGAGAATTTTATTGGACTCGAGTTCTAAAATGTGGTGCTATGGATGAGGGGGGCCCAAGGAGAATGTTCTCAGGGTGTCTGGGTTCAGACCAAAATCTTTGGCCCATTTAAAGCACTAGGCCTATCTTCAGTAGAAGGTGAGCAGAAAGTGCAGACAGATAGGATCTTAAGAGACTGCAGCCATATGAGGAAGGAAGCAGGGAACAGCTAAAATATTCATTCACTGTAACTTTGCATTAAAATGAGGGAAAGCCATGATCTGAGAAGGCAAACCCCACAATCTCTTTTAAACTACAGATTGATCACATTGTCTTTGGAGAAAGCTCGTGTGCGTTCCTGACAGGGTCGAATCTGTCCAAATGCAACTGTCTAGAGGCCAGGATTATATAATGGAGCAGCGTTGCATGCTGGGATGCTGTTTTTGTGACCTCTTTGGAGGAAGTGCAACTGCCCAGTTACATAGAAGGTTAAGAGAGGACATGGCTGTGGAAATAAATCAGTGTCGCAGCTGACCCGCTGACTACAATTAATTTCACTCCATTTCAGACCTCGGGCAAATCTCCACACAAAAAAGCACCCTCAGGCATTCAGGCATCGTTCAGCACAATGCCAGCACAATGGCTTAACCTGGTACTGTCAACACCTCCCACCCCCCACTGTCAGGTGCCACTGACAGGAGCCTCAACACAGATTTCCCTTTGGTTGCATCAGTACGTACCTCGGGGCAGTGCGCTAGCGTACAGCTCACAGGAACTAGATCCTACAATTAGAATTATATAATTAAGAGCCAGAAAATCAGGTCAAACCCTTCTCAGTGCACGAGGGAAGCCCTTTTAGGCTCAGTCCTGGGCTCAGGATTATACCAGAGACATATGAAAGATTACTCTGAGTGGTGCTGTAGAATGATCTGTGCTCCCCAGGTGTGCTAAAGCATTCCAACTAACTGTAATTACATGCCCCATAAAAGTGTTACGCTAGAATCCATCCCCAGATATTCAGCTCATAATAGAGACTTGACCAAAATAACCCACAGTCTTAGGCTATATTTGAATTAGAATTTGAAATGTTGAACATCCATTTTTCAGAATTTTAGATATAAACCCTTTTTAATAACAACAGCTGACACATACTGGGAAACAAAATGGCTCTATATATCACCAAAAGGGTTCCAATGTTGTCACAGAAACGTTTCTGTGCTCACTGATGCTCTGTTGGCTGAATGCAATCAAACCCTTACAGCAATGTTACAACCTCTATTGTATAACCCTACAAAAACAGTAGAGGTTGTGGCTGAAGCAACTCTCTGATTTCGGAAGGAATGTCGGATGAGCAGTTGTTTGAAAACTATCCTAGAATGTTAATATAAATCTTTCAACTTCAAACACTTTTTAAAGTGTCATAGTGTTTAATTGAGCTTCATAGGTGAGTGAGATGAAGGCACTGATCTTCAAAATAATTGTTTGGTGTTTTGGTTTAAAACATGTTTATTAGATTTCATAGCCAGACTTTCCCCAATTCACTCTCTCACACAGGACAACAGCTCAGCTAGACACTATGATGCAGTTAACAAGCGTTACAGAAAAGTGTATCAGCCTAAATATTAGGATTTACAGCGTGCGTTTTGTATTTGCATCGTTAAAGCCTAGTAGCTACATTCTCAGAGCAAATCAATGTTTATAGAGGAAATTACACAGACCTATTGGTTGGGCCGCACTTAAAATGGAGACTGAATGAATGTGAGGAGAGAAGCTTTTATCGCTGTAACAAGTTAAGTTGCTGTTTGCACATTATTACATCCGTGTAACAGTTCTTCCAGATAATATCAGCCATGATCAGTACTGGCCCACAGGCTACCAGTGGCTGATGTTGATAATGTGCAGTAAAACTGGTGCTGAGTGAGAGGCAGCGTTTGATTGTGTAAGAGCACATCATCCGCCCCCCTTAGGGGCCATATCTGTGGCCTTCCCCCTCACAGAGGGAGAAACAAAATAAAAATCCTGTACGCCTCCTACTGAAGCGCCGTAGTGAGTCAGCCCCAAATGCGGAGAGCAAAGTGCAAACCGTACTGCAGCGCAGCCTCAACCAAATGCTGCTGCCACCGCCACCAACAGCACCACACAAATGGGCCACAGCCGCGCAAAGTTGCTGAAAGGTTTCCTGTTGTTGGGCATTGCCGTACTCTACTCTGATAACTCTCCAGGCCGGTTTTGATGTCGGGTATCACAGGCTGGCAGAAACCACCCCGGGATTTAGTGCTCCGGCTGGCTGTCAGAGATGTTTGCTTCTGCTAAGCCACGTGCACTTCAGTCATAACACAGTGCTGATGAGTCATCTGCAGACTGCATTCTGGCCAAATAAATAGAGTCTTCACCTACGAATCTCCTCCCTTGTTAATGTTTCGTGTATTTCTTTTCATTTTTTTTTTCTCACCTCCTTTCACTCTAAGATCGTGACTGCACTAACAAAAGGACTTGTCTGGGGAAGTTGCCGCTGATTTGCAGGCATGTTGGTTGCCGGGGAAACAGATTTAAAGTTGTGCGTAACCGACGATGGGTCCTCTGCACTGCAGCAAGCCTCACATATCACAGGGCAGGAGAATGCTACATGGGCCAGTTCACACCAGCAGGGCAGTGGCGTCTCTAAGAATGGAGGATGAACAAAAGGCCTGCTGAAACACAGGAGAGCATGAATAAGTGACAGAGAGGGGGTCGTCAGACAAACATACTTCAGGAGATGAATTCAAGCCAGAATCAGCAGAAAGAATTCAAGCGCCCTTCAGAAACAATGTGCAAAAAGGGCTATGAAAAAGGGCTCCTGCTGTCGAATCAGTCAAATAGGTGTTTATTGTTATTTCTCAGTACACAGTGAACAGTGACAGCGCCATGATGCAACACAAAGAACACAAATATACATGTTTATGAACTTACACTGAAAATGTTATGAGCTATTGATCCTTTAAGTGATTTAAAATCATTCATAGAAAGAAAACCTAGAAAAAACAAGCAAAATATTTTCCCATTCCTCACTTACTGAGTCCTGTATTCAGCTCAGCTCATGAAGTTTAGTCAGGGTTTGGAGCAGAGAAAAAAAAAGCTTGATTCTGTGCTCAATGCTTTATTTTATGGTTTTGGCTTTAGCCAAAGATTTAGCCATGACTCTGCATAGGTGTCCTGGGAATGTCAGATCTAAAATCAAGATATGTCTTGATATTTCATGGGAATGCTGTCACGATTTGTCTTAAACCCTTCACAATTGCAGTTTCATCCAGAAATGTGATAGTGATTAAACTGAAAAGGTTTAAGTGTGAATGCAAGCCACAGTCAAAATTCTGGTAAAGTTGTCAAGGAAGTTTACCTGCATGAAACCTGTTACAGTATCTGGCAAATTACAAATGGGCTTATGCATGAACGGAAGCTGATCCATCAGGAAATCAACGAATGAATGAATGAATGAATGAACGAACAAATTATTGTTTTTTGCCAAGAGCCCTTTTGTTTTCTCACCAGACCAAATTACACAGATTTGATCAAAGATTCAGTGAATGCTTATTCTTTCTTTTATTCCTCAGGTCTTTCCTTCCAGCTGCTGTCAGACTTTACAACAAACATCTTGCAGTTGACCACACACACACAAACACACACATCCAGACATCATGAACTGATAAGTGCAATATTTTCCCTTGTGTGCAATATTTCTGGTATAACGTGCAATTTTGTGGTTTTCTGGTGCAACATGTGCAATTTTTGGGATGAAAGATTACTGTGAGCAATGCAAAATCTGTCTTGGTACATTATCATTGCTTGTCAATGCCTGCTGCTTATATTCAGCGTTCATACACATATATCCACTTTGTACAATATACACATACTTATATAGATTTATATACACATATTTATTTACATATACACACACAAATGTCTATATTTCTATTATTGTATTATGTGTATAGTGTGCTTTTTCATATTATTCTGTTGTATAGCTTTTATTCTATTGTTTTTTTCTGCTCTTAAATTTGTAACTTTGTAACTTTATTCTGTCCACTCTCTGCTGTAGTAATGCAAACTTCCCACTCGTGGGACTAATGAAGGTTTATCATATCTCATCTCATCTCATCTTATCTTATTACCTGATTTGTTAAGGTCAACAACCGTTTGTCTATTTAATCTGTGGATTCTGACCTTTGCCACGACAAAATAAAGGGTTTGGCTTGAATTTGAATATTGTGTACGTCCCATCCATGCATGGACTCCACATGACCCCACGAACTTGTGCTGTGGTATCTGCCCCAAGATCCCACATAGTCACTCAGATCCTTATGCTTGCCTCCTTATCCTGCTTCCAACACATCAGCTTCAAACTTGCAGCCTAATACACCCCACCCTTTGACAGGTGCCACAGTAATGAGATGATCAATTACACTCACTTCACTTGTCAGTGGTTTTAATGTTGTGACTGATTGGTGTATTTGTACTGCTAAACGAAAACTCAAGTAAAGCACAGCCCCAAATGACAATAAGCGAAGACGTTAAATATATTTAACCTCACTGCAGTGCAACACGTCTCTGTCTAAAAATGCTCTTAACCAAATCCAGAGGGCAGCCAAAAGCTGAAAGTTCTACCTCCAGGAGTCTTAAAGTGGTAGACAGTTTTATAGAGAATTTATGACATTATTTATTCCACCTCAAGACCGCCAGTGTACCTGTCATATACAGAGGTTTTTGAACAAATTTCTTCACCAAGAGCAAGCTATCTTAGTAATGTGTCAGTTAGCCAAAAAAATTCAGTCAGTCAAAAGAAGGCTTACATTGCATTTTGCCATTATTTTTGAAAAATGCACCTATCCAATTCCCAGGCATAGATTAATCGCATATTTAATTCACCTCTTGCATTTCCTTGCACTTATGCACACTATCATGTCATGCCAACCATACAGGGAAAGCAATACAACTACATCTAGTTGCACTCTTCACATCTTCAGAGGTGGATAGAAGCCAGTTTATAGGGGACATTTGACTGATGCTCTTATCGTTGTAGTGTAATGACTTACAATCATTAGTTACAGGGACAGTCCTCCTGGAACAACTGAGGGTTAAGTGTCTTGCTCAAGGACACAATGGTAAAAAGTGGGGGTTTGAACCTGCAACTTCGTGGTCATCAGGTTCACAGGCAAGCGATTTACCCACTAGGCTACTACTTCACTCACATGTACTCAAGAAACAGTTTGATGTGGCTGTAGTTTTCTGAGCATTTCCATAATAATTTTACATCTACACAAGATTACTTGTAAGGAAAGCAATCAATCTTTCAGTCAGTACTTTTGAATTAGTAACATTTATTTACATTTGTTGGGGTTTAATTCCATTACGTCACATTGGTGGTAATCTATTCTGATCACACATCTGACCTTTGAGATTTACTCTTACATGTTTTAGATGAAAAGTAAAGTGAGGAGCCTAACAAACTTCAGATCCTATACCTTGAGTGTACCCAGGAGTTCCTCTGCAGATCAATAACTTAATCATTTTCTTTTTGACTGTTTCTGCACCTGACACTTTTATACTTCTACTCAAATCTTGGAATGCTACTTTCACTTCAACCTGGGTAGTTATTTTACAGAAGTAAAAAATACATGATTGCCACTCTACCTACCCCTGCGTATCCTACATTTATTTGGTAGCACTTTAATTGAACACTGCTACACTGACATAACTACGTCATAAAAATATCATGGCACATGTCATGAGCTGTCATGGCAGTTTATGTCACACACTCAAGACAAAAATACTGAAGTGTCTAACAGTTAGCTGTTATATCCGGGTGCATAATCAGTTATGACAGCTCATGACAGCATATTACATATGCCATGATATGTTAATGCCATGGTTATGCATCCTTGTATTCGTATATAGGTTCACTAATAACATGACAGTTTCCAGTGTCTATTAGCTGAAAGGATGGACACATGCAAATACATTGTTTTTTTGAGACATCACACAAAAAAACAGGCTGTTCCTGACGCTTAGTTTACCTATATGGACCCTATTTACTTTCAGCATCAATTTGTTAAATGTATCGATGACTTGAAAACATTCCATGCCTACCAAAACCACTTTCTACAGAAGAACCTTTTCTGAAGATAAACAGGACTTCCAAGTGATGGGAGCCATCATAAACAACAATCTTGAGCTCCAAAGTAAATATTTTTTGGTAATCACAAGTCCATACACATCTCTTTAATCATGCATTTAAGATCGATTTCACTATACGCACTTGAGGGAAACCAGGGAGGTAGCTCTCAAAACAAGATGAAAATCACTGGCAGAACTACCTGACATCATTTCCCCCAATTTCATTCACGTTTGAAATGGAAACAAGAAGTCCAATAAGAAATGCATTAGTCGGCTTTACCTACTGAGGAGGCTCAGGTCTTTCAATGTAAGCAGGACAATGTTGACTATGTTCTGTCACTCTGTGGTAGAGAGTGTGGTGTTTTTTGCAGCTGTGTGCTGGGGCAGTGGGGTGAAGGCAGCTGATTAAAAAGGCTGGTTCTGTCCTGGGTGTCAGACTGGAGAACCTGGAGGAGGTGTATGAGTAGAGAATGCTGAAAAAGCTTCTCGGCATCATGGACAACCCCTCTCACCCCATGCTCGCCTCCATGATGGGCCATCAGAGCATAGACAGCAAAAGACTCATTGCTTCTAAACGCAGAACCGAACGCCACAGGAAATCCTTTCTACCTGTGGCAATAAGACAGTACAACTCTTCCTCGTTCTGCTGGTGATCTTTCTCAGCCTTTTTGTCACTAAGTTCTCATTCTGATTGTGCAATATAACTTATCGTTTATTTATCTGTTGTTATTGAATGTTGTCTCATCCCCTCATCACCTGCTGCTCTCTCATTTCATTGGATTCATCATATTTTCATGGCACAAACACTGCCACAAGTCACTTTTTTCATAATCACTAATAATCTGTTATTTTATTATTCATGTTATAGTTATTTGTTAGTTTTTTGTTATAGTTATTTTGCTATTCCGTTTGCACTATTACTACTGTTTTTTTTGTTTGTTTTTTGTTTTCTCCCCTAACTCCTTGTCTTATCTACATTTCTTTTGTTGCACTGAGCATGTTTATGATAAAAGAATTTCCCTCGGAATAAATAAAGTTCTTTCTAATCATATCTTATCTAAAGATAGACTCCAGACATCCCGATGGAGCAATCAATAACTGCTGGACTAAGCAGCAATCAACACACAGCAACTTTCAAATAATGCGAAAAAGCACACTATGAAAACAGGATAACTGATGACAACTGGTGGAAGAAAGTGGCTGAACTGAATCACCCTCATAATCAGTTGCATCATCTTCAGCACAGAGGATGGCAGCTCTTCCATCTAACAGTCTGGGTGCATTGGTTTTTCCTCGAAAAAAATCACCAAAGTCACACTGTGCATTTGTGGGCTGATGGATCATACGTCACGAACTGTGTAATGACTGCAAAAGTTAAACAGGTGGTCCTCAATAAATAAGCAACATGAATACAACTGAAAACTCGTTTATTGTCCAGTGTCTATAATTACCATATTATATGACTCTTCACCATAAATTAAATTAGGTGCTGCTGATGAACTTCAACAAGCCATGCATTGGCTGGAGTGCACTGATACATCAGGAAGCAAACTGACTTCTAACCAATACATTAGTAACACTGAAACATACACTCACTGCCCAAGTAAGTGATTTAAAAACAATTTTCCTGGCTGCCTGAAACGAAACAGCCGCTTAATCATTTTGTGCAGTGTAATGAGACATATAGTTTTCTTCTTTTTTCAGTTTAGCAAGTTTTCGCAAGTAAACAATAAACAGTGGTAATGCCATTATTAACACTGCTTACTGTGCTGTGATACTCAGTTCTGTTATTTACCTAAGGGATAGTGCATCTTGGTTTTGTCTCCACACAAGCTCAGACTGCCAATTCGTCCCAGTGAGAAAATGTGGGAGTCGACTCACTCTGCAGCCACTGGGTTACTTTATTGTGTTCTACTGCTTGTTCTGTTCACTGTACTGTTTGTGTTTCTGTTCACAAAAGATATGGAAGAGAAAAGATTTATTTTAATTTTGGGTTCTCCAACAAAGCACATGAGGAATAGTTACTCGTTTAAGATTCACTGAAAATGGTATACACAAACACACACACACACACACACACACACACACACACACACACACACACACACACACACACAGATAGACTTGGGACTGCTCAGAGGTTTCCCCAATGGTAAAATATTATGAAGTACCTAGGGGCTTATCTAGACACACTGGCAGTGAATATGAAGGAGGGTCTGATTTTTTAATAAGAGATGCATAGATAGAAAGTGCAGTGGGGCTAGTATGCCCCTTATAAACACATCATTCACATAGAAACTCTATTCAAGCTGGAGTTTTTCCTGTAGAGGTGCTTTAATTAAAGGAAGTACCAATGAGACCTGTGTTTCCACAATGAATCTATAGAGAGCTTTAACAGGCCCGGAAATTATATTTCTGGAGTGAATTACCCTCTAGAATTCACTGAGCCCGGAGCTCCATTGGTGATAGAATTGTTTTGAACTGGAAAATCAAGTTCAATTTAAGTTTATCAAACTACTATCAGTGTTTCTTAAAATCATCAGAGTTTCTCAAAATTAGTCCATAGGGCCTAACCAACAGTTCTATATTTTGCTCTGTGGCAGAACCCAGATCTCTACCGATACATTGGAGCAAACTTTCAGTTCGGTTCACACTGGCCAGCTTTACTACCACATAGCTCCACACCTGTTAAGTGAACAATGCTGACTTTTCCCCCACCAAACTTTCTTTTCAGATTTTTAGAAGAATCTAAACAGTTTCTCTTAAAAACGTTCAAACTCTCTAACACAGTAATATGCTTCGTAATATATTTCAGTGTGTTTATTCAATTCATATCCACTCACGTTTGGAATTACTTTTCAATGATAAAAAAAACAAAAAACAACTAACAATCGAAGGTATATGTCCAAATGTTTTTAGATCTGTCCAGAACAATGAATAGAGCTGTAGATAAAATCTGTGTAAGGTGCATAACTCTGAGAACGAGGTAAAACTTAATTTTCCAAAAGCCTTATAAATGAGGAGTGATGATCGAATCTCAAGGCTTATAACTTTTCATGAAATCACTATTATTATAGATTACAGTGCATTATTGATCATTTAATCATTTAAGTTCTTCATGTTCCCAAAAAATTACATCTCAAATAAAACATTTGAAATACCTTCTGGTGTGAAGCTTCTAGTATTTCAAGCAACACTGTCTATTATTGAACAGTAATATTAAATACAACAAGTGATTCCAAACCTTCGAACGGTAGGGCACTGGATGTAAATGTGTGCAGTATTTCTGTGTGAATAATATGTATCGCATCAATACAGTCGTGTCTTTCACATAACTTGCTTGTTGCAACAGTTGTGATGATGTAATGTCACTTATTGATTTGACATCAATGCATGACCATACTGGAATAAATGAAATGCAATATGCACCTTTTTCAGCACACATTTGAGGAAAAATTGAATTGGCATAACATTGCAATATAGACAGGCAGTTCTGGTGCAAGAATCAGAACATATACCGGCCTGCCTTATGGAATGCCCACTCTTGTCTAATGAGCTTAACCTAATTTACATTACTGAGAGTGGCTCTGTAAAGAGCAGAAATAATGAAAGGCACATTCCTCTCTTCCTCATTCTGCAGGTTTGTTTTCAAAAGCTTTTCTTAGGTGTGATAAAAACCGGCGATTCAGGCTTGACCTTTGGCCAGTTGTGTCTGGATTTTTCTGAGAGAGAGAGAGAGAGAGAGAGAGAGAGAGAGAGAGAGAGAGGGAGGGAGGAAGAGAGAGAGAGAGAGACAGAGAGAGAGAGAGAGAGAGACAGAGAGAGAGAGAGAGAGAGAGAGAGAGAGAGAGAGAGA
>JBBJLS010000018.1:10017779-10034276 GCA_037577275.1 Bryconaethiops microstoma
GGGGGGGATATGTGGGAGAGAGAACACACACACACACACACACACACACACACACACACACACACACACACACACACACCTCAGCAATGGGGGCTGGCCTGGTGGCCTTTACAAGGGCTGATGGGGTCCGCAGGACCGCACCATACTGAGGAAGGTAAAACATTGATCTACAGAGGGACAGACTGATTTGAGATGAGATAATTCCTCAACTAATGCTGCCTCTGTTACACACAGGAGACATGAAGTGCATTACACAGCGGAACCATTATAGCTACATTTAATACTTAACCTATTGAAAGACCATTAAAGGGACCACTTAGACAAGACATGACTGCATTAAACCTCTAAACTGATAAATATACTTTTGATTTGCTGATTATCTATTTATCTCTAACTGAACCAGGAATTTGAGTCTCTCCAATTGAAGGGGGGCACAATGAGAATCAGTCAAGGTCAGAATTTGCAGATATTTTTCTGTCAAAACTAAAAAAGGACAATTCTATTGATCACGGCCAATCTGTGTTGTTCCTTAGGTAGGAAAAGAACTTGACGCAGGTGAGAGCATTTGTGTTGTAGTTAAAGGCTGCTGCTACACCTGGACCAAAACGCCACAGCATAATTGTGCCTGCAAAGACCATTCATATAGGGACATTTTGATGTCTTGGACTGTCAAACCATTTGACTGTTTCTTTAAAATACTTAACCCTCAGAAGCATATTACTTAGAACTCGTAACTTGAACCAACACTTCTAGTTCAAACCAACACTCCCAGTTCAAACCAGCACACTCAGTTCAAACCATCATTCACAGCTTTACTACTTTTACAAAAAGTGAATCACTTGACAAATTTTAATAAGCTGTGTTTTGTTCATCTGCATGCTTTTTCCATACCGTTCAGTTACTTACTGAGTATTTGCAGATAATTTTCAAAGCTAAAAACTACAATCGTTTTCCTTTAGACGAGTAAGAAAAACACCCTTTTAAAATGAACAAATGCTGCTGCCATCAGATTACTCTGCTTCAATGGGGTTTGATCATTCAGTGTTATTTCACTGACAGTTTCAAAATACTGCAGTTGTGTCGTGAGTTTGCCACGTCGATGATGTTTAATGAGACATTCATTAAACATAAGGGAGAACTGTGCCTTTCATAAAAGAACAACACGCTGATTATGAAAATGATCATTATTAAATTCCATCGACTTGTACTCCTGATACAGTCATTACAGAGTTGCTCTGCAGGACAATTTTTGATTCTTTGGAACTATGTAGGTTCTGTAGGGAATAAGAATGCACTTCATCTACTCTGCAAATAACGTGTGGTCCAGGAGTCATCCATTCTGGTTCTAAGGACCCACAATCCCGCACATTTTGTTTTCAGTGCTTAGAAGCACCTAATAAGCCCCGTAATCATCTGGTGAGTTGAATCTGCTGTGCTTGAGCAGTAAAATCACCCATATGTAGTGAATCCTGGCTCCCCAGGTGCTGAAATATTGGCACGTTGTGTGCATCAGTCGTATCATGCATAGCATGCCCCTTTGAATGACTTTATCTTGCCCTTGCCAAGCATAATTTTCTCTGAATATTCGGAGAGCAGTGAGAAGGCAGGCTTTGCTGTATAGTGCAGCCATCCTGTGATATCCATCTGCTGCTTGATCCAGCATTTCTTTTCTGCAAGGGCTGCATTCTCAGAGTGTATGTATGTGTGTATGCGTGTTTACATGCCCAGTTCACGCTCAGCCGAGGGACACACCCACACCTGCACACACACAGCTGATCCCACAGTTTCAGTGAAAGGAGATGCATGTGCCTGTGTGAATGGTTTTATTCCAAGAAAAAACATGAGCACCTAAACATATTGGGCTCAAGTTGGCTCATGTCAGTTTTATTCATTTATTCTTTCTAAACATGCCCATATTTGACAAAAACAGGGGAAGATGAATAGTGGGCCGGTTTCACAACTGAAACACTCTCCATCACAGAAACAGTTTGATATAAACCCCAGATGAATTTGATGGTTTCAGTGCCTTTAAAACTGACGCTGTCCCTATCTGCCAAAACTAATTGCTATCTGGGGAGAATTCTCTGAGAAGCAGTGCATTGATCCTACGTTTCTGCATGCATTGGAATGCACTGTAGGGTAGTTACACATTGATGCTTGTTTCAGTGGCATCCTTCTGCTGATACAGTCTAATTCAAACAGCCTTGCAGCTTAAAGCCACAAGCGGAGATTTCAAAGCAACAACAGAGTAGCCCTACTTTATTTTTCCATTTCCTTTTTCATGCCCCTAAAGTGAGGGATTGCTCTGAACCTAAGAGACATCAATCAGTGGCACAAAGAACAGGGCTCAAAGATAGAGACGCCAAACTTCAGCCCTGCAGTTCTGTTTCACTCGCTCTGACACACCCAATTCAGCTTGAGGCTTGATGATTTCTATGCAGAGCTGAGCCTTCCGGGATAGCGAAACTTCAGCTTAAGACAATAAATGATTATGGTTCTATTGCTCAGACACAGAGCAAAATGGCCTATTCAAAAAATGAGGTATATAGAAATATGCACTACACGTTAAACAAAAGGTCTCTTCTAGATGAGATTGAAGGATCAAAATCAGCGATCCAAAACAGGTTCAAATCAAGAAAATACTAGTCATTAGTATTTCCACCGATATTTCAAATGTCAGAATAATACAGTGTTCTGATATGAGAAGCTGCATTACAGAGAACCTGACCCGATTTCTAGGCAGTAGCGGTGATAGGAACCAGGGGTCATGGTGTCTACAATAAAAATGTAAATGTTTACTATCCAATGACCAACGCCACAACATGTGTCTTCTGAGGTTTTAGATGGAATGTTAGCATTCTTACTAGGCGTGGGAATCGAAACCCGGTTCCAATTTAGAATCGGTTTTAATTTTGCAAAGCACTGGAATCGTTTATCTCCGGTATTATCGGTTCCTCTAACAATATTTTAGGACTTTTTCCTGCATCGCGCGCGGTGATGTCACACTCCGCGACTCGAATTCTCATGGAGCAGAGAAAGCGGTCCATGACGTGGCTGCATTTTACCAAAAAAAAACAACAGTTGCGCTTGTAACCAGTGTAGTGCCGTTTTAACTTGCAAGGGTGGTAACACTAGCAACAAGGTCTCAACACAGCATTGAGCTCAGTTGCTGTCCAGTGTCTGCTTTAACCGAAGGGTTACTACAATACGGCTCCTCCTGAAGCCCCTGAATAAGACACGTCGCCTGATGAACGGTAAATTACTGAACTGTAAAAATTATTGGTGATTATCTGTACATTTTACTGTATTTTTCTTACTAAAAAATTACATCAAATTATTACTGTATTTACCTTGCTTATACCAAAGAAAAGGACAGCGCATACCAAAGAAAATGCCCATGCATGAAATACAATACGGTATCGGTATTTACATTCTAGCACTGCAGCAGTTCAGTGTAAACTGTACAGTACGAATACTGGTCTACCTTTACATTTTCTTTAAAATGGAATTAAAGTGTGTGGGAGCATTTTTGGTGTCATATTTAGGGTTTACAGCATAAAATTAGGCATTTTTTGTTTTAACCACAACTCAAGAACGCAATTTTTCACTATATGCGGGTACTCTTGGAATGTAACCGCCATGAGAAGCAGTTACTGTATTTTATACTGTTTACGAATCAATAACGGAATTGATAAGGAATCGGATCGATAAGAAGAATCGACAATGGCACTGACATCAATAATTTCTTATTGATTCCTATCCCTAATTGTTACAATGGAAAAGTTTACTTTGGGTTCATCGTATCACACTTTTTCATGTAAGTCCATGTATTTTGTGACAAAACTGAATCCCAAGCTATTGTAAAACAGTGCCCCACGCATCAGGTAGGTCTTTCATTATTATAACAACTATTTTGTCTAATAACTTATATCAAGAAAGCTTTTTAGATGCATTAAATGCTTCAGGCATCTGGTTCCTATCTGCTGTGAACAATTCTGACTTTCTCCATTCTAGAGCATCTTACCACCACACATCTCTAAATGAGTTTGTTTTGCAGAAATTTCAAAAAATTGGTGTAATTAACTAACAGGGAGCCTAGAGGATTATGAACAGGTTGAGGAAACAGACACCAGAAACACATGGGGTTTTGCCAAAATCTTTCTGTTATGAAGCAAAATGTTCATTAGCCATATCCTGTTATCCTGCCGCCCACTATTACTTGTTTCCATGGACTATATACTGCAGTATAACTCCTACTAGTCTTGCAATCAACAGCATATCATGCATACTTTCATTCAAGGCATCAGTTTATGCGCACACCAATTTAGATTTTTACCAGTTAGGTTTTATTTATTCCATTTAGAAGCTTTTGTTGCTGCAGAACTACATGCAGGCCTGCAGGATGCAGTGATTCTCAAAATAAAGTACAGAACGGTACACAGCATCTAGACTATGCCTAATCCATTAGTTTACACCTTCGTGTGTGTCAGCGAACTCTGTTCATCTTGTTTAGCAGAGAGTGACTCACGGCGGCAAGCTGTGGCTGCTCACTGAGGCACACTCTGCCTGACACGCTTCCACTACGCCACCAGCTCACCGAGGCTTGGCTTCTCTTTCGCGAGCAGCTCTGTGCCTCGTGCCTGTGGAGATTTTTTGTAGTAATTTGGCTAAGCCTACAATACAGACACATAGGACTTTACAGGAGCATGTGAATAAATTCTCAAACCACCCAGACAGCAGGTATCTGGGTACGTGTGGCCCAAGGCAGTAGAACTTACATCTACTGCAAATGTATTATTCTCTTATTATAAAACACTTACTTTAACTTTAAAGTAACCCTCCGTTTGTTAGAGAGAGTGGCAGGGGGTCTCATATAACATGGGAAATGTAGGTGACATTATGGCAGTGTTTAGCACTTAAGCTACCATTAATTACGGGCTTTCAGTCTTTCACCAGATAAGAGCATCTTATGATGAATTCTCTATGCTTAGTGCAGAAGAAAGAGAGAAGAGGCAATCAAGAGCCAGAGACTCTAATTGTTAATGGCTCTATAAGGACTGTTTTCCAGGAATCAGAGCAAAGCTGGAATAAAAATGAGTTTCAGTGAAGAATCACTTCATTATTGAAAGTGTAAATTTGCCCAAGACCAGCCTTAATCTGTTCTCACCTCTCTCAAGATGAGAACAAAATACTTCATACACCATTAATTTAATGTTACTGTCCTATTACCAAGCCATACTGCCGACTGCCATTTCGTTATAAATTACCTCAAAATATGTCACACAGAATTATACCAGGGTTGTGTGGTATATTCATATTATATACCACTGTACTGTATGTACACATGTTGTCGGTATTTCAGTGTTATGATGACTTGAATTATCCATTCTGTGTATGGATTAGAATCAGAATTGCTTAATTTACCAAACATACAATGTACAGTGGAACTGACTTGGTGATCCAGCACAGTGAAGCAAGAAAATCTAGGATTGCCTACAAGTGAGAATAAAAGGAGAAACATAATAGAATTAAATCGCAACAAATAATAAATAATACATTTAGTGTATTTAGTGTTAAGCAATAAGGTAGGCTACAGTATGCTACATATTGCACAGTCCTGGCAGGATGATTGCGTCCATAGTAGGGGACTGCACTATCCCACACAATGTATGCGTGTGAAGTACGTGTATGTGTGAAAGTATGGGGGCGCTTCGGGAACAACGCCTGGTGGGCAGTGAGGGAATGAGGTGAGGTGGGAACTAGGATGAGTTGTTGAGAAACCACCACACAATGATGGAGGAGGTAAGGAACTCTCGCTGGTGGCTGTGTAGAACTAAGTGCTGAGTCTTGCAGAGAAGCTCTTCTATAACAGTATGAGGAGGAACATCTTGTGGCAAGCTCGCTTGATGGCATTAAAGTAAAGTAAAGTAAAGTGGCCCATTGTAGTCACTCGTGAACACACCACAGCACACAATGTGAAGAATATGATTTTTTTTCCTCTGCTTTTAACCCATTCACCAAGTGAAGCAGTGGGCTGCCACCAACAGGGGGGTGCCCAGGGAGCAGTGTGTGGAGACAGTACCTTGCTCAAGGGTACCTCAGTGGTGCCGCTGGCAGTCCTGGGAATTCAAATCCACGGCCTTCACAATCTTCACAGCTACATGGTTTTCTGTACACCATGCTGCCAGCTCTGACACAGTGCCTCATTGTCCTTTATGAGGCCTAAGATCATGATGTCATCAGCAGACATGACCAGCTTGATGGAGAGGTGGCTGGAGGTGCAGTCACTGGTGTCCCGGAAGAACAGATGTGGGGAGAGAATAGTGTTGGTTATGAGACAGACAGGTAGGTGCTGAGCTGCACCTGTTGCTTCATGTTGATCAAGAAGTTTATAATCCACTGGCACAGTCCACTTGTTCACAAATGAAGTAAGTGTGCAAGAGTTGCAAATAAGTGTGCAAGAGCTATAGTATGTAATGAAGGCCGATGTAATGATGGCTCTGTAGGAAAATTGGTCCATGAAGAGGTCTGTGATTGGTCTGAGGAAGGACAGGATCTCCTTTTCAAAGGAGTCTTTTGAAGAACATCAGAACTACTGATGTCAGGGCAATAGGTATAAAGTTGTTCAGGCACATAATTCTGGCCTTCTTTGGAACTGCTTTGAAATAGGGTGGCACATGGCATTCAAACATGGACTGACGGAAAGTATGTGAGAACACTGAGGAGAACTAAGGCGCTGGGGCTTTCCTTAAAATCAGCTGCATGAAGTGCTTATAGACATCCTTCTATGTGAAGATGAGAGAGAAGGCAGGGATTCCTCAGCTGATGGTACTGGAGTGTGTTCTTGAGGTGGGATGAGAGGAAGCTCATGGTCCTGAAGTGATGGGGTTGGACAATGAGCCAGCAGTGTATGTGATAGGAAACCTAGTACAAAAGTTGTCAATTTATCAGTAATTGATTTTAGGTCTATCTAGTAAACAACCCTATAAAAACATTCAGTGCTGTAGTAAACCAGAACTGAATATGTTCTGTGATGAGCAGTTAACATGCAATCAAAGTAAACTCAACCAGCTCCTCTCTCCTAGTTAGCAGGATGATTTAACATTTAGTCAGTGTTATTATACAGTACAATTCACTGAAATTATAATTAAATGGTCATTTTTCCCATCAGGATGATAGTTAGTGGTGGTAGAAGCAATCAGTGCTCTACTCCTCCTCTATTAGAACTCACTCAACAAGCCTCACTATTCTACCCTAAATAGATAATCATCACTCTCCTACATTTCACTATCCTTTATCAAACTCATTGTGCCTTCATATCAACCTCTTTTCATGAATTTCACACTCGCATTTTTCTAATCACCCATTTTTTAATTTAATGCACTCCCACATGCAATATTCCTCAGGTTTTGTAAGCTTCAATGGCTGGGTGAGAAACAGTGCAGTTTTTTTGTGTGAAGATGCCTTAAAAAAGAAGAAGCATATTTTCATACTCAGTTACTTAGCATTTAAATTAATCAAGCCATCCCTAAATACTGCCTTAAAAAAGAACTATTAAATAAAACTGAAACATAAGATATTAATAAAATCAGTACCTGAGAAGATTTGTTTTTCTACAAAAGCCGTTACACGCTCAGTGCTAACTCCAGCCTGGTGTTGGAGAGGTCTCAATGGCAGGCGTGCACTTTTGTTTTAATGTGTAACATTTAGCATGGCAGACAGAAGAGGACAGGAGGAAGCAGTGCACACTGCAAGGATCCCTGAAGAGTGCTCCACTCTGTCAGAGGCTTAAAGAGGACAACTCCACTCTGCACTCATCCTCTTACAGACGCCAAGGCCATTTGATCTGCTTACATAACTGCAGTGCACGCACGCGCACACACACACACACACACGCACGCGCGCACGCACGCACACATACACACACAGACACACATCTGAGCCTGTGAATGCTCTTGGGAGGGTTTCATCTGAATTTGTTTCTCATTGGCTCTCTCAAACAGCAGTGTGTGTGTTTCTGTGTTCCTGTGCGTACACAATTTCTCTCACCCACCAGAAACACTCCAAAAACAAAGTAAGGGTTTTTAGCGGTGGCAGTACTCGGAAAAGCAGGCCAGCAACTAATTAATCATTAAATCTGAAATTAGCATACAGCATCCTGCCTGTGCTCACCGAGGCCCACAAGGAGAGGAGAGAGGAGAGGAAGAGGAGGAAGAGGAGATAGGAGAGAGGACAGAAAGAGGAGGAAGAGGAGAGAGGAAAGAGGAGAGAAAGAGGAGGAAGAGGAGAGAGGAGAGAGAAGAGGAAGAGCAGAGGAGCGAGGGAGGCACAGAGGGAGGAGGAGGACAGAGGATATGTAAGGCAAAGAGGAGAATGAGAATAGAAGACCTAGAGAAGAGAAGAAAGAGACAGAGAGGGGGAGAAGAGAGAGGGGGGGTGAGAAGAGATGGAGAGAGAGAGAGAGAGAGAAAGAGAGAGAGAGAGAGAGAGAGAGAGAGAGAATGGGGAATAGGAAAATTAATTGAGGTTTGCGGAGACCATCTCAAATCTGCCCGCGCCACAGTAATCTTGTACAGCATTGACCTTAGCACTGATATCAAAGAGGGTTGCAATATTCAAATCAAAATTCAATTCATTTTCAATCAATTTCATTCCATTCCATGCACTGTAACAAAGCATATTTACAGAAATCCAGGTTAAGTCTCCTAACAAACAGACCATTTCCAGTGGAAAGCAGAGTTAACACCACCACATATAAATATTTACCTGATTCGCTTCCCATTGTTTCCCCACCAAACACTGTGCTGAGCAGAAAACCATGGCTTTTCTATTACTAATCCAACTTCCAAACGGTCATGCATTCTACTAACCAAACCTAATAGCCAACATCATGAGTGATAGACCCCAGTGTCTTGAACTGCTACAGGTTTGAAAATTTCATGAGTAATCCTTTAGGTAGAGTCAATAAGAAAAGATACAGGCCATTTTAAATGCATGTTGTACGAGTTAACGCTTACAGTTCAGTCAGTTAAGCAGAGGACGACACAGTTATATGGTGACACACAGTGGGTGTTAAATTGTCAACAAGTCCCAAAACAAAAAGAAACTGGTAGGAAGACAGAAGAGATATTATTTTCTGAAAAGTGGTAAAAAGATGCCATCTGAAAAGACAGAGATTTTCTCATTTTTGCTGGGCAGAAGTTAATATAAAGTGAGCATGAGGATGAAACAATAAAGGAAAACTTAAAAGAAGATTGAATCATGTTACAACAAGGGCTTAGAACTGTATCTCTAATATTGCAAGGTATACATTAGGAAGCAATATAATTATAGTCCTTCTTCATACCCTCTTAGACCGTCCGACTCCATGAGTCAGTTTCCTGGTCAGTAACTAAGTCTAGTCCTAGAGTGTCTGGGAATCCAGTGTTAAAGGTTGGTTTTGATTGCACACAGTGTCTACATTTTACTAACAATTTAGTACAAACTCTGTATTGAGTAGTACACTTGTTCTAAATTAATTTAATACGAAAAACAATTGCACAAAATACGTTTTTAGGAAATTCAGCTTTCATAACTAAAATTAGAATTTAGGCCTGCTAAAATTCAAATTTTCAAATGAATTAATTACTTGTGAAAACCGAATTGTTACATATTAGAAACTTTTAAAGATTTAAAAACTTTAAAATGTGAATTTGCACTTTTACACTTAGGGGAAACAAATATTCAAACTTTTGTTTGTGTAATTTAATATACTTCTAACACATATATCCACTTGCAAAGGACACATAATGCCTTTTGATTTTATACATATAAATATGAAAACATGTGTTCATTGTTTGGGGTGTGCAAAACATAGAAATCATGGTGAAGATGAAGGAACTTCCTAATAACTAAGTCAAAGTCCAGCAAACCAGGAGAGGGACCTTAAATATCCCTGTCAGGGCAACTAGCCCCATGACATGTGGTGGAAACTTATCATGCACTGACAGGTTTCCAGTGCAAGATATCTTTTAGACTAATAAAAAGGAAGCCAACAGTCACCTGAAAACAGCTGCAGGATGACCTCAAAGTTAGACAAATGAAAGTTAATCATTAACCAATGAACTGTGCCTACATGCAAACTGCTCTCTGTGCCATTCAGAGCTCCTGCTGTAAAAGAAACACAAAGGTGTTTCTAAAACTAGCAAAAAATGGCGAATCCACAGTGAAGTATGAAGGTGGGAGCATCATGATATAAGACTTCCTCCCTGCACACAGTACTGGGCTATTACACATCAAAAAGTAAATATGAATGAAGCAATGTAGCAACAGATATTAGAGTAACAAAGAAAGAGGAGAAGATGGGACAAAACTAAAAACTAACAGGCAAAATAATGTAAGACTGGTTTCTAATAAAGATAGTCTTGAATCCTATTTATAATTTATGGATTATTATGAAACTGCATTTCTCCATGCACATGAGAACACGAGCCGCACACACTTAGAGTAGGAACACAGTGGTGCTTTTACCTAAGCTCCTTTGGCTCTTAAAGGTATGTACTGTATGAGCTAACTTGGTGGATGTATTTATAGTTAATTACCTATCCTGCTGCGAATAACGCAAATGTGCAAATGCCTTCAGAAACACACATGCTACCTTTAGAAACACACACACACACACACACACACAAACACACACACTCCGAACTGCACGTCTACTCATAGGGATCTATTCACATTTACCACTGAAAGGTCAGCAGCTGTGTAAAGCTACACCTAATTACAGGTACCCGTGAAAAGTAGGACACTTAAGACAGCCGATTCCTAATTGAATACAATTGCCTAATTGAAAGTCACGATCACTGCTGCACTTACCTACAAGTAGTCAGACACAGGCCAGTGCACAGACATTTCGAGGGACCGTGACTCGGACCAGAGAAGGACATCTCCCCAACCTGCAGTTAAACCTTCACCCCAAAGCGATTAGAAACTACCTCATCATATTTTAAAGGAATTACTGGCTTGTACAATAGCAAAACGAATGTATTTGGAAGTAAATTTAGCTATCAGCTAGCCTTAGATATAATCTTATCTTTCAGATGAAAAATAACTAGATCTTGACTTGATCCACTGACATATCTAGAATTATTTGTACAGTGGCATATCTGTTTCCACAGGCATACATTTATATAGACATGGGCAACACTATTGTTTTAGAATTAAATTAAAAATAGAAAAATAAAAAAATACACAATATACAATGATGTAGAAGTGTATTTCTTTCTATGCCAGACCTTAAATACTTACATGGTGATGCCTTTGAGAAAAGTTTGCAACTAGGGTTGCAAAATTCCAGGAATTTTCAAAGTTGGAAACTTTCCATGGGAATTAACGGGAATTTATGGGAATTAACTGGAATAAACTGGGAATTATCAAAGTTGAAGGTTAGCAACATAAAGAACAATAAAAAATATTGTAGCATAATCTTGGCTAAAACAATCAGATTTGATGTAAATACAGTTGAGTATAATTTGTTGTTCCTCAATCACAGGGACATAGCACACTGCTTAATGCAGGGCTCATGAGGCCACACCCCCTTCCATCACATGCACAATGATTTCTAGAATTCTGAACCACTAAAGCAACATTTCTGAACCAGATACACACCACAGACATTTGAATCCACACATTTGAGTCAAAGGACTACATACATACAAGTAAGTTTTGATATTATAAGTTATTATATGGATGTTACATTTTAATGAGCAAAATCAAAATCTATTTCTAGCTCTGGTAAAGCAGATATGCTAAATGTAAGCTAGCCAGCACCTTTTTATTAAAGAAGTTAGCTTAACATGGTGCTCGCTACTGCAAAATATAATGCTGTTTCTTCTATGTTTATAATTGTATCGTTTTGCAGAAATGTCTGCTTATGACAAAATAAAATGTTTATGTTGGTATATGATCCATATAGCCTATGTTTCTTTAAAACAGCCAAAATTTCCAATTAATTCACGTTAATTCCCATAAATTCCCCAAATTCCCCAAATTCCTGTGGAAAATTTCCTATTTGGAATATATCCAAAATTCCCCAGCTAATGTTTCCACGGAAAGTTTCTAGAAATTTACCGGAAATTTTCCGCCCCTTTGCAACCCTAGCTGCAACCTTGACTACATTATTGTGTACTTATACCGGCATAATTGAGTATACTAGCAATTGTTTTGACAATCAAATAATTATATAAATAATTTATAAGAGCAAACGTTTCATTTCATTTCATAAAGTTTGTAACATGTATTCCTTAAATCCTGGTGGTGCGGGTTTCCTTGTTTTCAGTCATGCTCATACAAGCAACTTGGTCAGTAGCTCCAACTTTTATATAATCTGCGAAACAAGGCTTTAAGTGATAGAGAAACTTCCATCATTCAAGCAGATTCATCAAAAAACATTTTTAACAGAGTAGTCAACCCTTACTAAGCAATCATCACAATGCTGGTTCCTTTAGAGCTTGAGAACAAATCATTTAAATGTACCTACCAAACACACACACCCACCTTGGTCCACTCCTGGATTCTGTGATACTTAAACAGCAGCGAGATGCCCACTCGTCCCAAAAAGCTTTTGACCAGTTCATCAGACGGCACTTCCTGACACACTGAATACCCAACCCACCCACACACAGAAAGAGCGAGCATATGTTCACACTACATGTAAAAGTCAGACAGGTGAACAGAACAGATTGATAAAAAAATTAAAATAAAAAAAGATCAGGTCTGCACACGATTTTACCTGACTCAGCAAAGGGCTCATAGGGGATTGTGAGTATGTCCTTCGATTTTTTCAGCAGTGCCATGATAACACAGCAGCAGAACCTTGAGATCTCTTCTGCACTGTAACGACCAGCACACACACTGCAGAACACACTCGCCAGCTCAGCCCAGCTCTCCTGCTGCTTACATATCTATACCACAAGCACAAAAATTAGCGCAATTTTTTTAAATTTTTTTTTTAATGAAGGTTAAAGGAAATACTCAATTTTCCACTAACCACAGATGTAGTTGGACAGCAAAGACATGCTTGAGGTCCAAATTTTGCTTCTTTAGAACTGGACATAGTTAAAGTTGCTAAAGTCAACTGCCACCCAAGGCTTTTTCATTAAAACATCTCTAAAACCTTTTTAGGAAACAAAGTTTTGTTCATTTTTTGAGCTCACAAGAAGTCAGGCTGTGTCCTAAACCACACTGACAAGCCAGTAGCCACATTAAATGAAATCTGGCCATGGTTGGATGACAATGAGAGCAATTCTGGGGATGTTTTCAAGGAAACGTTTTGGACGACTATAGACTTCCAGTGTTTGTAAGCATTGTTAAGCAATGCTCCAGATTAAGCAAATATTTATTTGCTGACAGACTACATCTAGAATAAGTGGGAAAAACAGGACGTGTGATGTTTTTCTATTCTTTTAAAAGAAAAAAATAAAAGAAAGACAGCAGCAAAGATCTTCCTTCACCTTTACTCGGACCTCAGCCTCAGCTAACAATGAAACTTCAGCAGTGTGTGGGTTAGTGGCCAGAGCTCTGCAGAAATCAGTATGTATGTGGGATTATTCATGGGCTTAAATACAACTGAAACATCAACACTATAACACTTTTATTAGTGCATATACACTTTTATATTATGCATCAGATGCTATTCTTTCCAAACATCTTTAGACTTTTCATGTCACCTATATTAAAAAAAAAGCAATGTAACGTTATAGTGTCAATTAATCAAGCAAGGCTCTCCGGTTCAAATACTCCACCTAACATCTAAAACTAGTAACAAAAACATGCTAGTGTGTTGAGCTCACCTGCATTTGACAGCGTGAAAAACCCTCATCTGTTGAATGGGCACCTGCAGCATTTGGAGCTGAGACTGCATCAAGTCACACTGGCTAACAGTAAACACACATCCTGTTTCTATGATCTATACACACAGAAGCAAAGCATTAAACACAAGCCGTAACTTAGGAAAAACGGGCAGAGGTTACTGACTGGTCTAAGTAAATGTATTGGTTACCATGACAACAAAATCAAAGACAGCGAATTCAAAAGCTTTCACAGCTAAATTTACAAACAGGGGCCTCATGCACTGGGAAGTAAACGACTAATTACTTCTTTTATTAAAAGTCAATTTGTTGAAGGACATCCAAGGATGTTTGGGTCACCTTTGAGGTGAGGAGTATGAGATCTGGTACAGACATGATCAGTCCTCGCTCTCTCACAAGTTTATAAAGTGCCACCACAAATTCGGGGGGAGGCTGGAGAGAGAGAGCGAGAGCGAGAGCGAGAGCGAGAGCGAGAGAGAGAGAGAGAGAAAGAGAGAGAGAGAGAGAGGGGGGGGGGGTTGGGGGGAGAAAGAGAGAAAGAGAGACACACAGCTCTGTTAAGAATTCTAAAACTGATGTCCTGGATGGATTTTCTTTCACACACAGCACTGGGTTTCCCAAGTTAATTGCGTACACACAGTTATTTATATCACTGCACAACCTTATTGAAGAACTGAAGGTGGACACTGCAAACACATTGGCCACTTATCATATCTTTGCAGACCAACTACATCCAAGCTAAGTGGAAAATAGTGTAAATCTAATGTTTTGTCAAAATATTCCTTTAAATTCACAAAATCTGACATATAGCATATATTAAATTACATTTCACACTGATTTGAATTTAAATTATAGTATAAAGTCAACACTGCACACACAAACACAGATGCTCACCATTTTCTTGTGCATGAGAAGTGTGTTGATCACTGAGATTAAGTCGATTAGTAGTGCCAGACTGAGCAGAGAGGAGAGCAGAGTGTTCACAACATATGGACTGAAACTCACTCCGGGAGCATTGGTCGCGTAATACCCAACAAACACCTCCACTGCAGACAGAGATTGATTGAACACAATCGTACTAAGCAAGAATCTGCTTTAAACCTGATTTAATCCTGATGAAAGCCCATCATAAGGTGGGGTCACTGTTTTTTTTTAATTTTTAAACACCTAACCTAATCGCTGACTGGCTTGAACCTACTAATCAATAGGTTTTCTGTTCTTTTATTAAAAATAAGGGAATGTGTCAAAACTGTCCATGAAAAAACGTACCATATGCTACAAATATGCCATAAACAAATTAGGTCAAAAAACAGCAAGAAAAACACAAAAATGTTAAGTCATGAAGATTGGCAGTGGGAACCGCTGCACAAACTGGCCTTTTTATACCTGCTCGCTGTACAATAAGAGGATTTCCAGCACGGCAGAACTTCTGCACTATCTCCATACAAAACTGCAGCAGAAAAACACAGTGTCCATTTCAGAGGAACTGGCAGAGTTGTTCAATTTATACCAAGACTGAGAAACCTCATCTTAGCCTCTCACCTTTTCATCATCATCCCTGGGCAAATGAAGGAACCAGCACACAGTCCGTGGGCACGTGTAACGTTCACTGAAGTAATACCAACAATACTGGGTGGAACAAGTGAGAGAAACCATCAGGTCTTTGTGCTTTAAGCTTTGAAGTGGCAGCATATTCTGAGGGCTCTTTACTCACTGAGCTCATCAAAGATCTAGGAAGACTGGTGTTTATCCGAGTGGTGGTACGAACTGCAAAGGGGACAATACAGAAGGTTTTTACTTATACATTCAAAAAAGCTCAAAACTTACATTCTAGCTCTCTCAACTTAAGACACTTTTTTAAAAAAATGTTTTAACCAGACTCATCTAAACCGTATATGTACACATGTCTAAACACCCACCACTGCTGCGTGTATTAATCACAATAGGCGACGATCCAGTGCTGCTTATGATGTTGTTAAAATTTACATCTATACATCGCTTATCCAGGTTATAATTATAGTCTGTGGCAGTCTGAAAGACAAGAGGACCATATATCACCAGACAGTCATGTAATTTACAACACTATCAAAAAACAGAAGGTGGTATACAAGAGCAGAGTAAATGACCGTGGATATCAGAAACGTCCTGGACTCTTCACTGACCTGTTCTGGCTTGGCTATAGGGTTTAATGGGAGCAGGCTTCTGCTGGAAATCAGTTGGTTCATGGCATCCTGAGCCTTTCCATTAGTCTCCACTGTGTGAAGACATTCAACACACCAGGTTTTGTATTTCAAACTCACCACTGACATATCACTTCTGCACACACACTTAATCGTGCATTTCTAATGGTTTGACTTGAGAATTGGAGTGTTCTTGAAGCAAGAGAAAACCAACTGTTTAAAAAGTTCTTTTTTTAATTCACACTCCATCTCTTGGCCCATACCCTACGTCCCTGGCGGCCAACCCGTGGCTCTTTGCCTGGTTTCATGCGGCTCTTACTCTGATATGGAAGTTTGTGGGGGTTTTCTTATGTGCCTGTTCGCTTCGCTTGAGTTCAATACTAGAGCTGTAATACTCGGATCCTTTTTAGGATTCGGCTCCTTCTGAGTCACTCACTAAACTGATCCGGGTGTGTGAGTCACTTGAGTCA
>JBBJLS010000018.1:10041141-10076463 GCA_037577275.1 Bryconaethiops microstoma
GTGTGTGTGTGTGTGTGTGTGTGTGTGTGTGTGTGTGTGTGTGTGTGTGTGTGTGTGTGTGTGTGTGTGTAGGACCTAGAGGAGCAGCTGGATGAGGAGGAAGCTGCAAGACAGAAGTTGCAGCTGGAAAAGGTGACTGCCGAGGCCAAAATAAAGAAGATGGAAGAAGACCTGCTGCTGCTGGAGGACCAAAACTCCAAATTCCAGAAGGTGTGTTCACAGTTGTCTCACAAATGGGCACGGTCCGCTCTCTCCCCCATCACTTTACAGTATAATATCCTTTTCCTTATCTCTGTCTGTCTGCATGTTCCTGCAGGAGAAGAAGCTGCTGGAGGAGAGGGTCGGTGAGATGACCTCTATGCTGGCCGAGGAAGAGGAGAAGGCCAAGAACCTCGGAAAAGTGAAAAATAAGCAGGAGATGATGATGGTGGACCTTGAAGGTCAGAAAAAATAAACTTTACTCATTTTTGGAAGAGCAAATATCAGACCTTGTTGGACCACAGAACAATCTCCATCAACTTTTTCATTTCTGTTCGGCCTCCAGAGCGTCTGAAGAAGGAGGAAAAGACCAGGCAGGAGCTGGAGAAGGCCAAGCGTAAACTGGACGCTGAAACCACAGACTTGCAGGAGCAGATTGCTGAGCTTCAGGCTCAAATCGATGAGCTAAAAATCCAGCTGGCCAAAAAAGAGGAGGAACTTCAGGCTGTTCTGGCCAGGTGAGACCACACTTCTCCAACAGCATCACCACCCAAAACACCAGACTGGGTTCTGCATGAACTTGCAGCACAGGGTGTGTAATTATAAATATACACCCTGTGCTGCACTGCCTTTTCATTTTAATGGCCTGGGTGTGCTGGACTAGGGGAATTATATATGCACACTATAGATCAGATGTTTGAGCCCTCAGATTGTTTTAAAAAAACAAACGATATGCAGCTCTTTAAAAAAAATGTATTACAAGAAAACATTAGAAAGGCTTAAAGTGAATGTTTTTTTTATATTTTATGGCCTGCAGTAACACATTATGTTACCATAAAGTCTCAAACTGTTGGTTTTAAAGTGATGTATCAGGTCTATTTTTAGTTCACTGACATTCACTTTGTGTTGGTCCCAAGCATCTTTAAAGTTGGGCCAAAATTATGTCCTGTCCAAAGAAAAGCAGAACGTTTAGAGAATGATCTCTTGGCCTCCCCAGTCTGTAGAATTTCCTCCCATTGAGCTGCAGGGATCGGCAGGACCCAAAAGTTCCAAATGAGCTTCAGCAAATGAGACAGAACTGTTTGCTGCTTGAAAAGGTGCTGCAAGGGTTTGGACACAAATGTCTTCCAAAAAGTGCAGGAAAGGATGTGGCGAATCTGTGCTGCTGTGATAAAGGCAAGGGAGGGGGATATATTTTACTACATAAACCCGTACGTAAACTTTCACATCCTTTAAACTGTACTTACAGAGTATATTGTACAATGATTTCTGTTGTAGCTGCAGTTGTTAATGCAGATGTTTACTTTTGAGGTTTAAAGGCCTGTTTGATCCCTTAAAGTCTCCTAAATCTGTCAGTGAGGGTTTATGATGGGGTTATGGGTTGTTTTGTGGCTCCGGGGTTTGTGTGTATGCCTCCAGATTCATCATCGGCCACAACAGACAGATTTATTAAAGTTTATTCAAGTTTATTAAGGTCCGAAACTCTCCACAGCTTACCAGACTCAGGCATAATCCCCCCTAGTGGTGTAAATTTTCGTTAATTTATTGAATGAAAATGCATCCTTTTCACACAAGGTAATCATCACCGCCCACGTACTTGCACGTCTTTCTTCAGTAACACATTTTTTCCCATTTCTTTCATTTAATGTGCTCAGTAGCCCAAAAATAAGACCGTTTTATATGATTCAAAGCAAAATATGAAGAAATGAGGGTGGCTTTGACACAGTACTATATGATCAATTTTGAGTCCAGATTTGCTGAAATAATTAGAAATGTCACATTTATTTCTGCAGGGTTACAGGTGCAGTAAAATCCATAAAAACATTCTACTCTTCTGAAGATCAATAATTGATTTTTAAAAAAAATATTATTACAGGAATTCTGTGTTAATGGTTTCTGAAGAATTTCACTCTTTCATGTTTGTGCGTGCCTGCGTGTATTTGTGTGTTACAGGGGGGATGAGGAGGTGGCCCTGAAGAACAACGCGCTGAAGCAGGTCCGGGAGTTGCAGGCCCAGCTGGCCGAGCTGCAGGAAGATCTAGAGTCGGAAAAGGCAGCGCGCAACAAGGCAGAAAAGCTGAAACGGGACCTCAGCGAGGAGCTAGAGGCGCTGAAGACTGAACTTGAGGACACACTGGACACAACGGCCGCTCAGCAGGAGCTCAGGTACATTCAGGAGACTCTGTGTCTGCAAAGCACAGGAGAATGGTCCCGTCCCTGTTGGGCAGATAGAATCACATCTGTGTCTTGGAACTGAGCAGTGGGTGCAAAAATCTTTTCAAATTTTAGCACATTAAAACATTAACACTAAGGAGCAGTCCATAAGGAGCTGTGTTGGCTCCATAATTAAAAAACTCAAGCATTTATTTATGTTGGTAATAAGTTCTGTATTAGGGATTTTCAGGTATTTGAATAATTAAATTTAAAAAAATTAAAAAACTTTTTTTTATTTAGTGTTAGTAGTCTTGGTCTATTTTTAATGCCACAGAATTTGGATAGTTTGTATTTGTTGAGGAGGTTCTTGTTAAGGTGGTTTGGTGTTAACATGGTGGTTGTTTGGTGGTGTTGGGGCAATCCTGGTATGAGTGTAATTTTGTGTGTTTTCTGTGTGAGCGGTATGACCATTTAAAGCAGGCCTAAATATAAACGTTAGTTGTTTGACATAACTTTACCATGACTCCCTAAATGGTGAGTTATGATACTTATGTGTTGGTTTTTAACCTTCTTATTGTGTTCTGGTCAAATTTCTCTCTAGAAAATGCAGTTAATTTCATCTGTTTGTTCTAAGGTTCCATGACTTTGTTTACATAAGGCACTGGAATACATAAAAAAATATTTGAACATTTTTATTATATTTTGTGTGTTTTATTGAACTTATGAACACTCATGTTGTTCCTGGACAAAAATGACCGGTCATTAGAAATTAATTAGACTAGGATTAGTGCATATAATTGAGTTTAAGAACATTCCCACACCCCACCTTGCTGGTGCCTTTGAGCACACACACACATATAAATACACACACACTTTATGTCCCCTTTTCCCCCAAGGGTACCTATCTCCAATTAAATTTTTACTCCATGGAAACCACGCCTGTTGACCATTCATTCAAATAATATTTGAGATGGGCCTGCCGCCTAGAATCTCCATAGCAACCACTTCCTTCACCTGAGCAAACACCTTGTATACCTTTGCAACCACATAGAAACTCCTCAGCCAACAAGTCCTACACTCTAGCAACTAACTGGAAACTACATCGCAACAACCTCCTACACCATAGCAACCACCTTTTATACCACAGCATCCATCTGGAAACTCCCTAGCAACCACCTCGTACACCATAGCAACTGCCTAGGAACTACTTAGCAACCACCTCCTACACACAGCAACTGCCTAAAAACTACCTAGCAGCCACCTCCTAAACCATAGCAACCACCTAAACCGCCATAAATAGCAAATGGAAGTTGTAATGTTCACATAAATTTGAGTTAGTAGAAAGTTCCAACACATTAGGTTGTTGTGTGTGTGTGTGTGTGTGTGTGTGTGTATATATATATGTGTATATATATATATATATATATATATATGTATATATTCATAGCAGCATTTCTTGTTTCAAATATAGGTGCATATCAAACCCCACACAAAACTGAGACTCTGTGTTGACTCTTTGTGCAGTTCATCAGGTTTTCATCTCATCCGTACCAAAAAAAGTTTGACATGCTCTTGGAATGTGTGTCAGTCTGCCAAGAATGTATTCACAGCTGGCAACCCATAAACACTACATGAAATGGTACATGAACTTTAGCTGTGCTGCCTCTTGTATTTCTGTCTGACTGGGTGGTTAAAATTAGATGGTAAGCAAACTAAGTAGCACATACTACAGTCTTCTCTCAGGTACTGGAAATGAAAGCAAGCGACCAGTATGAACACATCAATTATGCTTATATAGCACAAAAAATCTCTGAAGAAGTTTAGATACCAATAATGCTAGTGTCATCACTGAGGTACCCTTGAGGTACCACGCACTGATCCCTGGGTGCCCCTCGTTGGTGGCAGCCTACTGCGTCACTTGGTGAATGTTTATTTACACCTGTACCAATGCCGAGGTGGTTTCGGGTGCCCATGCTGGCGCCCAGGCTTCAACCTCCAGCCCCAGGTAGCGTAGCAGTGGTTAGTGTAGGGGCTAGAGCAAGTAGGCCGGAGCATATTCACCTACTCGGTCCATTAGATGAGCTACTAGGCTCGTTAGAAGAGCCTCTTAAGCCGCTGGTAGCACAGCAGCTAAAGCCCAAGTTAGCCCAGCAGCTAAGCCCGATAGCCCAGCAGCTAAGCCCAGTAGAGGGGTCTTTAGCCGCAGAGGGGCCCTTAGAGGGGCCCTTAGAGGGGCCCTTAGAGGGGCTGTTAGCCACAGAGGGGCTCTTTAGAAGGGCCTGAGTTAGCTATAGAGGGGCTGTTGGCCGCAGAGGGGCTCTTTGAGGGGCCTGAGTTAGCTTAAGAGGGGTCTGAAGCCACCCAACAGGGGCCTTTGGCCACAGCGGGGCTTTTAGAAGGGTCCATAGAGGGGCCTGAGTTAACTGTAAAGGGGTTAGCTGCAGTAGGGCCTGTAGAGGGGGTTAGCATTAGCCCTGTTGCCTTTGAGGAGGTTAGCGTTAGACTTGAGGCCTTTGAGGAGGTTAGCGTTAACCCAGAGGTCTTAGCGGGGGTTAGCGTCATCCCTGAAGCCTTAGAGAGGGATAGCCGAGGCACTGAGGCCCTAAAGAAGGATAGCTGTGGCTCAGGGTGGGCTGGATAGAGCAGCAGAGGCCCGAGAGGGGCTAGGTAGCGCAGCAGAGCCCTGAGAGGGGCTAGGTAGTGCAGCAGGGAAAGGAGAGGAGGTCCCAGGAGTGGGCTCCGCCGCAGAGGACCGCAAGGAATTCCCCACAGAAGGACACCCAGGAGGGGGCCTGGCCCAAGAGAACAGAGAAGAGCTCCCGGGAGTTTGCTCCGCCTCCGAGGACAGCGAGGGGTTCCCCGCAGAAGGACTATCAGGATTGGGCCTGGTCAATGAGGACAGAGAGGGGCTCCCGGTAGGGGGCTCCGCCCCTGAGGACAGAGAGGGGCTCCCGTTGGAGCGGGGCTCCCATGTGGAGCGCTGGCCAGGATGTAGTCCTATGAGAGATGGCCTGGTGGGGCTCATGGGACGCTTCCCTCTGCCTCCGTCTCCCCATCTCTGCCCATTGGGTGGTTTGTTGGCGCCCTAGTGTGGCACCCTAGGGGGGGGTACTGTTATGTCCTGTTAGCTGCTGCTAGAGGCTGTCCTAGTTTTGGTTTGGGTTGAGGGACTTTTATTATGGACAAATATGGACCTTTATTATTCACAGCTGTGTTTAGTTTGTAGTTAGTCCTTGTGTTGTGTTATTGGTGGTGGGATTTGTCTTTAAGGGATTTGTGTTTTAGTTTTCAGGTGTGGGTCAACCCTCACTATACTTAGGTTTTCTGCTGTCTCCGTTGGTTTTTGTTAAAAATAAACATGAAGCACTTTGACTATCCTTGGTGTGTGTGTGCCTGCCTTTTGTGCCTGGAAAAGGGGAACCCATGTGACACACAGCTGTGTTTGGATTTTAAAACTTCAGTTTTAGTTGGTTTTGGACAGTTTTATTACAGGCCTTGATTACAAAAATGTGAAGTACTAGAAGAGGCGCTTGGACTCGTCTCTGCCAGCAGGGCTAATTGATGCTGACAAGGCAGAAGTTGTCCTCCTATACACCAGCTTTGTGTCTGAATTTTTCATTCCACTGTAAATCTTGCACCATTTATGGTGGAATGGAAAATTTAAATGAGAGGCTAATGAATAAGTGGGCAGTTTCAGTTTAGTTTAAATCTGGGACAGGGAAGACTCAGAGCTAACAGATCATCTGTCTGCTAATGTTCAATTTTAAATGTGCTTGTTTCTATTTTTTATTTCATAATGTTGAGTTGCTGTTTCTGACAGCACTGTTAGCTAGAAATGAGAAATAAACTTGAAAATAAAATATGAAAATAATGAAAGACAGAGTTATTAATCTCTGAAAGTCAGATTGATTGAAGGAAGTGACAAAAGCTCAAAAGTTTCATTTATCAATTACAATTTCCACAGAAAGTCAATGGAAACATAGCAAAGGTAACACTTTCACAAAAGAAACGCCCAAAACACACATCAGCTGCCACACATTTCAAAGTCATGTGCATCTAAAGGGGAGGAGAGACTTATGAAAAGATTACCTGAAAATCCTCTACCCGCATAAAAATCCTCTACCTGCATAAAAAGGAAAATAAGTCCAAAACTGGAGCCAAAAATATTTCAAAAACTGGGACTCCTAACAACCATGCATGACTTGGTAGACCACCAGAACTCATATAAACAGCAATTAAAGAAAACTGAGTTTGTTTCTATTTCTTTCCATCCTTCCATTGTGAGAAAATTAACATTTAGTTTTTTGCATAAATATCCTTTGAAAACACATTTTCTGACACTGGAAAATTAATCTTCTACTTAATGGCCATTTTGACTTGAGTATGAGTTGGAATTTGGGTGGTTAGTTGGCAGCATTTATGAAATTAAGTTTGTTTTGGTACCTTATCGTGTTTTATATGCAGTAAGCAGAACAGATGCAGACCTAACTGTCAGATCACACTTTGTCTAATCAGACTTAAGCAGTATGCCATCCCTAGATGGGAGCCAGTCTCAAAATAATGGTGCCAGAAATGGTTATTTGGAACAATGCCATAGAAAAGAGAAACCACTGGTTCCCTAAAGTAGAGGTTCTCAGGCTGGTCCCTAGGGAACCCCAGATGGTCCAAATTATTGCACATAAAGAAACACAGCAAAAAATATGGACCATCTGGGGGTCCCCGAGGACTGATCTGAAAACGACTGCCCAAAGCAACCTTCCTGACCTCAGAAGTCAGTTAACACCAATCATTTAGATGGTTCCTTAAAAGCCGTGTGCAATCAACAAGTCAATGATCACCCCAGTGCAGTTCATGAGACTCTGACCCTCTTGAAGCACCTGTTCTAGCCTAAAAGGAATTCAGATCATGAGTACAGTGCTCTGAAAACCCAAGAGAGGCCAACTTATATTACATTAATATGAGCTGATGATTAAAAAGGCTAAAGGCACTGAGAATGAAAGGGCACTATTAAATAAACAATGATCTTGATTTTCAATAGGAAGCAATACACCTTCATTCAACAGTGTAATATTAAGCCTATAAGGTGGGGGGAGGAACTGGCTGGCTCTGGATTTAAAAAAATATGTCAGTTTTCATGAGTCACTGCCAAATTGGAGATCACTGAGTTTCTGAAATACTCAAGACACCAACATTCATGGCAGCACCAGCAACTACACCACTTTCTTATGCCTTAAATAAACTGTTTGGCCCAAAAAACAAATTGACACACATTTCCTTTTCAGCCAAAATGTTTCTGCAGTCATGTTTTCGATGTGCTATTTTTGGCAATAATTGCACTGCTATATTTTGTTCATATAGGGCATATTGACAGTTACAGTTATGCACACTAAATTCAGTGTGTCTTTTTTTTATTATTAAGCCAGAGCTGCCTTGTTGTTGATTGAAAAGTGCAGATTGTATGGCATTTTAGGCCCGAAGCAAGAAGCGAATGCTCTTTTCGCTCTGGTTTTGGGAAACCGAGAAAGCACGTTGGCTCTAAAACCAGCCAACCAGCAGGTAACTATATCAAACCCCACCCCCCACCCCCCACGCTAAAACATGTCTGCAGTTCTCCTTCCAAAAGGATTTTTAGGTTTAAAGACTAGAGAATCCATTCTATTGATGCATCTTGATAGTGGGAAAACTTGAAAACAAATTGACACACATTTCCACCTCAGCCAAAATGTTTCTGCAGTCATGTTTTCAATGTGCTATTTTTGCCAATAATTGTTCATATATGCTATATTTTGTTCATGAAGGGCACATTGACAGTTACAGTGATGCACAGTAAATTCAGTGTGTTTTTATTATTTGTTTTTTAGTTATTTTAATAACATAAGCATAATGTACACATGGATGGATATTACTAATTACCTTTTTATATAATCAGTGGGTGTATCCTGTTCATTCAAACTTAAACTTGCTTTTTATTCCATGTTTTTCATTCTTTAGAATGAGCTTCATTCTTTAGTCTTTAAGCTGTATTCATCAGAGACATGTTCACCTATATAACTTCTGCCATAGGATGCACCTCCGAAAAGAAAGGTCAATATTTTAGAATGATAAAAGCTATAGAGCTTTAAAGTTGGAGCAATTGATCAAGCGCTATGTAATACATAAAATATGAGCTGCTCACATGAACATGGCGAGCCGAGCACTGAATCATGGCTTTCCCCACGCATCACACACTCAGCTTTGCATTCCTGAATTAGCAGGACACAAGAGCAAGCTGATTTAGGGCTTGCTGTCCAAATGAAGTCCCATTGTCTGGCATTGAAAATGTATGGCTCATAATGATGTTTAATGACGTAATAAATCTTGTCCGGAGCTTCTTCAGACAGTTGGGGTGGGGCGGGTGTCTAACCTTAAAGCCAATACTAAAGCTAAGCTTTTGCTCTCATGTTACAAATAATGGTTTCATAGTCAATAAATGGAAGCTGGATCCATCTCCTTATTGGAGCATGAAATACATGAATGCAAGTAAAAAGAAAAGGGAAAAAGCGCTGTGGAGTCAGTAGGGCACTTTAAGCAAGTTTCCGCTGTGATGGGCAGCAAGCATCATGGTCCATTAGGAAGAGCACATTGCCTCTTCAGAGTTGATGCTGACCATTGTGTTTGAGAGCCCCTAAAGCCAGAGCTGCTTTGTTGTTGATTGAAAAGTGCAGATTGTATGGCATTTTAGGCCCGAAGCAAGAAGCGAATGCTCTTTTCGCTCTGGTTTTGGGGAACCGAGAAAGCACGTTGGCTCTAAAACCAGCCAACCAGGAGGTAACTGTACCAAACTCCCCCCCAAGAAAGCAACACTAAAAAGAAACTCTGGACAAAATTAAAATAAATAACCACTAAAACATGTCTGCAGTTCTCCCTCAAGTAAGACTAGGGAATCCATTTTATTGATGCATCTTGATGGTGGGAAAACTTGAAAAGTACAAAGCTTTTGGCTTCTTATTGCAGTTGTACGACAGTCTTCAAATCTTCATTACAATAATGAGAATGGATTACTCAAAGAACAGAAATGACTCATCAGATGTTGTCAGACAACAAGGTTAAAGCTAAAATAAGCAAGGTTAGCAAAACTATCTAAATACCTTTGGCTTCTTTGACTCGGCTGTGAAGCTAAAACCTTGTCTCTGGGGTTTATTTTGTGCTAGAATTGCTGTTTTCTATATTCAGTTCAATTCTATATTCTTTGCAGTGACAAGGTCCAAGTCCCTAGTGAGTAAGCCAAAGGCAACAGAGGCAAGGAAAAGCTCCCTGAGCTGGAGGAAGAAACCTCAGGGGGAACCAAGACTCAAAAGGGGAACCCATCCTCTTCAGGTCGACCCGGAGAGAAAGAAAAGAGACTCTTTATGGGGATAAATAACAAGAGAAGGCCTTCATGAACATGTTTTTAACAGATAGGCCATTTATCTGTTAACAGAGTTGGTACCGCTGAGAGTCCATACAGATAAATTTAGTTTAGGGTTTTGTTTGATGATGAGGTCAGAATTACAGTAATGCTAGTCTCACAAGCTAGACCAGTGCGTTTTATCCCTTAACGTGAACAAGAACCCTTTCACGACAAATTGGCGGTTTTGTTTGACTGACATGTCAAAGAGCCTACCACAGATATGTAAATATGTTATGACAGCTGACATAAACATTTATTTTAATTACTATTCATTTTTATTCAAACAAGTTTCTAAGGTGAAACCATCACAATTGGCTAAAGCAGTCTAATGACCACTGATCACTGTTAGAATAACCATTGTAAATGTTTATGTAAGATTATGTCAGTTGTCATGGAAGGCTTGCATAGGCCTTATGAATAATAGCCTTCTGTGAAATGTTGTTACTGTTTAATGTATTCTGGATGTTGAGAACGTTTATGAAAACCATACAACATTGTAAATTCTGTCAAAATTACGAGGCTGCGATATATAATGCCATGCTACAGAATAATGCATAGCAAATCGCATATTTTTATAGCTTCATAAACTCTGGTTCATGCTGGAATTATCCCTTTTCAGGCACTTGTTTTTGTAATGTTCCTGTAGTGAAAAAAATATTTTTAAACAGTACAAATGCAGTTTAGGACACATTACAGATTTTGTTTAATGATTTGCACATTTTGAGGTTGTTCCAGGCCAGGCAGTTTCTGGCACCAGACATAACAGCTGAAGGGTCTTGGTGGCCCTTTGTAATTCTCACATGGTCCAGTGGTTTAGACTGGTACCATTATGGTAGAAGAACATGGATAAATGTGACTCATTGGAAAACACATCCAGATGTACTGCATTCTCCATGGTAGTCCATAAATCTAACATCTAACACTGTCTCCTCTATGCTCCTCCAGTAGAGCTCTGAAGCAATCTATGTAGAATGCCAGGGACTGGAAGATTTTACAGTTAACCCTTCGAAAATGAGCAACACGGATCTGTGCCGGAAGCAAAACAAATGGTAAATTGTCGTTATGTTGCAAACAACTCCATATATGGAAGTTCCCCCAGCGTGTGTTGATGCTCAAGGTGTCAGACGTCATTCTGAGCTTCATTTGGTGACCATATGTCATGTAGAACCAAAGTTATTGTAATTTAATAAACATGTTATAATCACCGCCACTGCGGTTTTAAAACTGCATCACACACAAATGCCCATAAAGAACAAAAAGCCCAAATTTCTTTTATTGTAAGGCTTAGAAACAAACAGAAAAAACCCAAGATTTTTGAACCTGGGAGAACTTTCAGGATAGTCTCCGCCCACAAGTGGACCCACAGAGGGAGATGGGGTCAGAGAGCAGCCAAGCGGCAGCTTGCCAAGTGAAAGAGCAGCCAACAGCAAGTGTGTAGGAGAGCAAACACCGGTTTTAGACTGTTTTACATCGTCTATATTTGTTGAAATTTTACTAATACACTAATAAGTTCTAAGGGTTTAAAGTAAACTGGATTTGCACTTACCTTTGAAGGCATGTCTAGCAAATAGAAAAGAAGAATATCAGTGATGACATTAGGATATTGGTATGGCCTCCTCAGGCAACTGAATGGCAAAGGTATGGTCTAACAAAAGAGAAAAGCAGATGTGGCCATTCATCTCATTCACTGGTTCTCACAGCAGTCCCCAGGGCTCTCCAGATTTTTGTTCACAACATTAAGCCATCAGAAACATTGAACTCCTGGTCATTATTTTTGTTTGAGGAAAAATATGGGGAGTCTGCAGGGCTGTTTTAATATCTCCTAATGGTAACATTAAAGCTCATTTCCATGAGCCGTGGGCTGTGTTGTACCTAAAACATACTGCAACAGAAGGTTTTTCTGTCAGAGCTGATTTTATCATTTATAGTATCGTTTGAGTTGTTAATATTTCTCAGCATTCTTTAGTTGTGAGATGAAAATGTAACCCAGTCATGTGGGAGTATGGGGCAGTCGTGTGGGAGTATGGGTGCAATATCCCAGTTGGGGGTTTAGGTTTGCAGGCTTTTTAATTAGATAATATTTTCTTAGCCAATTGCTGAATAGACGCGTTTATATAAAAGCAGGTAATGGTAATGTGTGGATGCCTACTGCATGTCTACTAAGTGTCATGGTTTCCCCTTTTCCCTGAATAAAGGCAGGTGCACAGGCTGACCTCCATCTTTAGATTCTTTTATTTCCTTTCCCCAAAACTTTAACTCAAAAGGCACGAAGGCCAGACTTCAAACAAAAGTTTGAAGTACTGACACCAGATGTCACTGTCCCCAGCCCTCCTGGGGAGCCCTCTCTGTCCTCAGGGGTAGATCCCCCTACCGTGATCCCCTCTCTGTCCTCAGGAGCAGAGCTCCCTACCAGGAGCCCCTCTCTGTCCTCAGGGGCGGAGCCCCCTACCGGGAGCCCCTCTCTGTCCTCAGGGTTGGAGCCCCCAAATGGGAGCCCCTCTCTGACCTCAGGGGCGGAGCCCCCACCTGGAAGCCCCTCAGCGGGGAACACCTCGCTGTTCTTGGAGACGGAGCCTGCTCCCGATAGCTCCTTTCCATTCTCCCAGACTTGCCCCTCATGGGAGCCCTTCCGCAGGGAGCCCCTCGCAGACCACTGATGTAGAGCCTCCTATCTGCTATGGCTATGGCTATGGGCTCCACTACTGTGGCTATGGGCCCTTCCGAAAGCCTTGCTACTAAGGCTATGGTCCCCTCTACTGTGGCTACAGGCCCCTCTGCTATGGCTATGGTTACAGGCCCCACAACTGTGGCTACGGACCCCTCCCAAAGCCTCTCTACTAAGGCTACGAGCCCCTCTACTGTGGTTACAGGCCCCTCTACTGTGGCTATGGGCCCCTCTACTGTGGCTACAGGCCCCTCTACTGTGGCTGTGGCTATGGGCCCTTTTGAAAGGCCCTCTGCTAAGGCTACGGGCCCCTCTGAAAGCCCCTCTGCGGCTACTAGCCCCTCTGAAAGCCCCTCTGTTGCTAACAACTTCTTGAAAAGCCCCTCTGCAGCTACTAGCCCCTCTGAAAACCCCTCTGCGGCTAACAGCCCCTCAAAAAGCCCCTCTGCTGCTACTAGCCCCTCTGAAGGCCCCTGCGGCTAACGACCCCTCTACTGGGCTACGCTGCTGGGCTAACAGGCTAAGCTGCTGGGCTAACGGGCTAAGCTGCTGGGCTAACGGTCTAAGCTGCTGGGCTAACAGGCTAAGCTGCTGGGCTAATACGGGCCTTAAGGGCTTGGCTAAAGAGCCTGATGGCTCATCCAAAGGGCCTAAAAGGTTTACAGGCTCTAGGCTCTGAGCTGCCCCGACTCTGGCCCCAATTAGGCTACCTGACTGTGGTAACCAAAGTCGGGGGCAGGCATGGGAGGCTGCAGCCATCTCCAAGGTGCCGGCATGGGTCTCCACGGCGCTCGGGAGCGTGGTCTCGGTGCTGGTGAGCATGGTCTTGGAGCTTGGGAGCATGGTATCGACGCCCATGAGCGTGGTTTGGGCGCTTGCGAGCATGGTCTGGGTGCTAGGGAGTGTGGTGGTCTCCTCGGCGCTAGCGAGCATGGTTTCGGTGCTCGTGAGCTCACTCTCTTAGGGTGGAGAGCCACGCTGCTTGGCCTCGAGGAGAGGAGAGACTGGCTGCATTGCTTCGTCGCTCAGCAGTGTGGCTACTGAAGGCTGCTGGCCAAGATCAGCAACCAGATCAGCCACCCACCTCTCGAGCAGGTCTAACTGGAGCTGACTCCCCTTCATACGCACCTGCAGTGTCCCCTTTCCCAGCGGGAGGACCGAAAAAGCACTAGGGACTTGATCCCCCAAAGCCGGCTCCATAGCAGATGTGCTCAAGGCGGGCTCTCTCACCTGCATCCTCCTCACTGGTCTAGGGGTTTGGCAGGGCACCAGTGGGAGCGCCAGAAGTGCACTAGGGGCGATCTCCCTCGTAGCTGGCTTCCAAGCCCGTGTGCTCAAGGCGTGCTTCCCTGCCCGCTTCTTCCGTGCTGGTTTAGGGGCTAGCCAGTCAGCCCCAGTGTAAGCCATGTCCCTCGTGATCCATTTCTGGGAGAGTATTATGAGCTCTCCCAGAAGCCACTCCTCTTCCTCAGGGATGAGCTCCTCGCTCGCTGCGCCCCTTGTTGTATGGTCAGTACATCTGTCACGGTTTCCCCTTTTCCCCAAATAAGGGCAGGTGCGCAGGCTGACATCCATCTTTAAATTCTTTTATTTCCTTTCCCCAAAACTGTAACTCAAAAGGCACGAAGGCCAGACTTCAAACAAAAGGAAAATGAAGAACATCCACAAGACTTCTGAGTATGATGGACGGATGTAACGACACCAGTGCATAAAACAAAATATCTTTAAATACACACAAAACAAAGACAAGAACCAATAACCAAACAAATCACTAAACATAAACTCAACTTAGCTGTGACTAAAAACACCCAATCATACTTCAAAATAAAAGCCCAAAACCAATACAAACTTAAACAGTCACTGTCCCCAGCCCTGACACCAAGTTCCCTCCCCATGTCCTCTGACCTGGTTTGCGACGCTTCCGCAGGTGTGGGAGCCTGGTGCTTTGGTTTGCTCCTCATTTGATTTGATTTGATTAGACTCACCGATTTCTTTCTTTCGATTCTGCTGAGCCAGTATTTAGCCTAAAATGGCATGGTATTATTACTTTTTTTTGCTTTGACAGAATTTTCTGTGTGTAGACTATCAGGCACTGTTGACCTACCAACTTGTTGCTGCAGGACCACTACTGCCTTGTCTATGGTCCTTTTGCCTGTGGTTGTGTACTGACAATTTTGGGTCTTTGCTTGAAATTCATGGGGGTTACATTCCAAGAGAACCCACGAATAGTGAAAAATTTGTGATGTGGTAAAACAAATTGCCTAAAAATGCCTATTTTTATAATGTAAAAACTAAATATGCCCCCAAAACACTTTAATTTCATGTAAAACTCAGCTTAATACATAACTTATAAAAACATGTAAAGGTAAACCCGTATACACTGCCTTGCAAAAGCATTCACAAACCCCTGGGCATTCTCTTATTCCATTACAACCTGGAATTTATAAGGAATTTTGGGGTGTTTGTATCTTTTAATTTACACAACACAGCGACCAGATGCAAATTAATTGTTTTTATTGTGAAACAAACAAGAAATAAGACAAAAAAAGAAAACCGGAGCATGCATAACTATTCACACCCTCCCAGAATAAATACTTTGTACAGCCACCTTTTCCAGCGATTACAACGACATGTTTCTTCGTGTACATCTCCACAAGCTTGGCACATCTAGACACTGGTATTTTTATCCATTCTTCATGGCAAAACTGCTCCAGTTCCTTCAAGTTGGAAGGACGCCACTTGTGTACAGCAATCTTTCAATCATCCCAGAGATTCTCGATTGGACTGAGGTCTGGACTTTTAAATCACCCTGATTGTCTGTCTTGGTCCTTGTTCTCCCTCTCTTGTATATATGTCATTGTAGTCCAGACTCTCTCCTTTTCCTGGTTTTGTGTCCTCCTTCTCATCTCGTGCTCGTGTTTGGCCCCCGTGCCTGTTTTCGTTCTGTTTGTTCCTTTCTGTTCTTTGTTTGTAACTAAATTACCTCTTCGCATGGAAGTCTCCTTCTCTCAGTCTGCCTCCTTTTCTCAGTCTGGACAAGGCCGGCTCGTGACATTCTCTTTAAACCACTGGAGTGTTGCTTTAGCAGTGTGTTTAGGGTTGTTTCTGGAAGGTGAACCTCCATCCCAGTCTCAAATCTCTGGAAGACTCAAACAGATTTCCCTCGAGAATTTCTCTAAATTTTGCATCATTCATCTTTCCTTCAATTTCCCAGTCCCTGTCAATGAAAAGCTTCCCCACCGCATGATGCTGGCCCTACGATGCTTCACTGTGGGGATGCTTATTTTCTTGGCCACTCTTCCATGAAGCTCAGCTCTGTGCAGTGTGAGGTTTATAGTGGTCCTATGGACAGATACACCCATCTCTGCAGTAGAGCCGCCCGGCTCCTTCAGGGTTATCTGGCCTCTTGGTTGCTGCTCTGATTAATGCCCTCCTTACCCAGTCTGTGAGTTTTGGTGGACGACCCTCTCTTGACAGGTTTGCTATGGTGCCATAATCTTTCCATTTTCTAATGAAGGATATACTGGTGCTCCTTGGGATGTTAAGGGTTTGTGATATTTTTTTTTTATAACCCAACCCTGATCTGTACTTCTCACAACGTTGTCTCTGACCTGTGTGGAGAGTTCCTCGGTCTTCGTGCTGTCACTTGCTTGAAGGTAGCCCATACTTAGTGGTGTTGCACTGGTGTTGACTCTGGGGGCTATCAGAACAAGTGTATATATACTGAGATCATTTGACACTTAGATTTCTCGCAGGTATTTAACTAATTAAGTGGCTTTTGAAGGTAGTGGTTGGGGCTTCAAAGCAGGGGTGAAACATATGCACGCAACACTTTTCTGTTTCACATGTTTTAGAATGATGTAAAACGAGTTTTTTAATTTTATTTTTACCACTGTAGTTTGTTTTCTAGGTCCATCGCTTAGAATCAAATTGAAAATGCATTTAAATTCCAGGTTGTAAGGTAACAAAATAGAGAGAATGCCAAGGGGGGAGAATACTTTTGCAAGGCACTGTGTGTATATATATATATATATATATAAACGTATACCCCCCCCGCTTTCCTGTGTCCCTGATATGATCACAAGTTCATCGAGCAATACACCGTCGTATTGATTGACATTTGGAACACAGCCCTCGCCCTAATTTTCAATCACCAAATCTCATTTTCTCAGTGTGAAATTTCAGTTGCAAAATGTATCTACGCCTAGAGACTGCTTATGTTCATCAGTACGTAACGATAGCAAGTCATAGTTTTTAGGCCTATTTTCATGAAAATCACCCCTTACATTTTCAGAGATCTGTCATTATGCATGTCGAACAGCAGTGTTGTCTGCCACCGCTAAAGACGTGGTGAATGAGAGGGCTTAAGCTTTTCTTTCCCCTCCCGATAAGCGCATTACATATCTGAGCCATTTGCATCTGGATTGTGAATGTCTGAGGCACTGCTGGAGACAAAAACAGCTGAGGAGGAGTAGGACTGTAGCCATACGTTTACTGACATAACAGCCATTCAGAAGAGGATGACACTGAAGACGGAAGCCAAAGCATGGCGATCCTATCACATTACTTACGTCTCAGACTTTCAGCTTAAACAAATATAAAAATAGCCTACATACATGCCCAGCACTGGTACCACCATGTTGAGCATAATTAAATTTCAAAAATCAATCCCGCTTTTAGCAAATATTTCTCTCTTGTCTATAGGAAAGAGCTTAACATGTGTTCATATGCTGAATAAGCTTCAAGAATAGCAGTTAATCATTGTTGGATATTGCCTATCAATAACTGTCAGTTTTCTCTCATGTAATATTCACAGCAGTAAATAATTAACAATGAAGTCAATAAATCAGCAAGTAAGGCTCTAGAAGCGACGCACATTCTGTTCAGTCAGATCGTCTTTGAAAACACTGGGTGGTTTGAGATTTTGAACCTTCCAGTGTTTCCATGAACCCAAAGAATGTACTTTAGCCTTGTTCACAGTCATAAAACGAATGAAAGCATGGTGCTTTCGTTTTATGCTGCAGCTCTTGAAGCAACTTAGAGAGAATTTTACTGACACACTGTAAACCAAGGAGAATCTTTTCAGTCGTCTTAAAAAATTGAGAAGGCCAGCATGTGTACAAGGGAAAGAAAAACTCAACATTTTTGCCCTAACCTTGATTGCGTGTTGAACACAATTTGTTTCAGTTTATTTCACCTGGAAGGATAGATTTTATCCCTGCAAACCTTGTCACAAAGCAGATTAATTGCTCCCTGGTTCCCTAATGTTGTAGGAAATAGCATATTAAAGAGAGACTTCGGCAAAAAAAAAAAAAAAAGACAGGAAAAAAAAATATTACTCGATTGTAGTGACTCAGCCAAGATATCCAATGCTTCTCCTTAATGTTACACTGGAGTAATGAGGATAATGCAGCCAATAAGTAATGGTAGACTATTCCTCACTAGTACACTGTAAACCTAATTCATCACACAACGGCCATAAACTGTGTTGCTGTTATCTATTCAAACAGCCAAAGATACTGAAACTCCAGGCTGATATTACTGTTTTAGCTAGGCAGTGTACTTCTGATCATTTTTATAGAAAACATTGTCATACACTATCACAAACCAAAAAGAACATTCTGTTTTGGTGGAAACCAAAACAGACGTTCAAGCAGGATGAGAAAATAATGAAAAAAAATAAATTAACTGCTTACATAGAATCATTTCAGTAAAATGAATATAGTTTCTATGCACTACAGCATGTGGCGTGAACTGGTTAGGGAGTTGTCCCTGCAATCGGAAGGTCATAGGTTCAAATCCCAGGACAACCAATGACACCACTGAGGTACCCTTAAGCAAGGTACCATCCCCACACACTTCTCCCGGGCACCATTGTTGGCAGCCCACTGCTTCACTCAGGCGAATGGGTTAAATGCAAAGACTCGAGTAATTTTCTCTGGGATCAATATAGTATGTAAAATAAATCAATAAAAAATAATAATAAAACAGCAAGCGGTAGGTCATCCAAGACCACAATTACATTATTTGTAGTCACACTTTGCACTTATACTTTGCACTTTGGCACTTCCATTTGTTTCATTAATTTTCTACATATTAGTCTTGTTGTGCTCTTCAGTTTAACAATGTCGAAGAAAGCGTTGAGTTTTCTAATGGCATCAAAAATGTCTGGGAAATACCCCAGAGCTACTCAGACATGAAAACAACTTGTATGTGCCGCTTCTGAACAGCGCAAGGAAGCAAAGTAAATGCACAACTTTTTTAATCATCAGTCTGCATTATCATAAAAATTAAACAAGTGTGTAGTCTTTTTTGACACTTTATTCATTCTCAGCCTATGTATTGTTTTTTTTTGGTCAAAAAAAAAAATCTGTCAAAAATCAAAAATATGTGTCACCTTTGACCATTTTCAGACAGAAAGTTTTGGCAAACCCAGTCAGAAACCACAGAAGCAAGGTGTGAGATGCCTTAAATGCACATTTAGTGTGCACAACACTAATGGTGAGTATAATCTTCACTTTGCTACAGTGGCCTTCCAGATATGTCTTGGCTGATTATCTAAATATGAGAAAGGGGAAAATAGTGTAAATTAGATTTTCAGCCAGCAGACAGAGCAGAAGCTGGACAGGATGAGGACAATAGTTACAAAATAGATTCACTGCTGGGATCCATGTAGAGTCCCTTGGTAAGCCAAATGCCCTTTGATAGAGTCCCCCTGCTTCCAGCCATCCATGCTGCCACATCAACTCCGCGAGTAGGGAACAACTCAGCATTTGACATGCACACAGTGATGTGTAATACAATAAACTCACTCACATTCCACGCAACACGTCTCCTAACATTCACGAACAAACAGATTGTCCATGCATCGCAGAGGACAGCGAGAGGATAGTCCAGCCGGAGAGTGAGGAAGAGGACACTATTCTCCAGTTCCCATAGTTTTCAGGTTGCATTAGGTTTGGTGAAATATGATGGCCAGGCCTCAGAGCTGACCCCAGCATTGTCAGAGCTTGTTAGCGTCTCGCTGGCGGCCCAGGCGGGAATTCTGCCGCTCTGCACCCGGCCTCGCTTGCTACTGAACTATCTGAGGTCAGAGTGCCCGCAAGCCCTTTCCCCTGCCAGGCAGTAAGGTTAGTGTGGCAGCGTGCACTGCTGTAAAACTCTTACCATAATTACTGCTGAGGAAGTGTTGGCTGCAGAAACGAGAGAGGAGGGTCAGTGTTAGGAGGGAGAAAAAGCGGAAAAGGAGGAGTACTCTGACTTCAGTGCTTTGGGTTCAGCGGCTAGTGGATAGAGCAATCCGGGCTGAGAGTTTGGGGTCAACTCAGTGCAGACAGGGTTTGAGGAATCACACAGTATGACTTGAGAATAATTTATGTAGTCAGAGGCTCTCGGCATCAAGGTTCAAAATCTTTTGACAGGGTCCAACATTCCAAAAATCCAACATAATCAAAAACAACATACCAAGTGCAACTTTTTCAGGTATTATAATGCCTACACTAAAATACACAGCCTGGCACACATCATTCAAATCAACTTAGTTTGACTTTATCTGCATAGCACTTCTTAGGCCAGGCACTTTCGTAAAATAACCTTTCAGAAATCTGGGCCCAGACCCCTAATGAACAAGTAAAGGTTCACAGAGTCAGAAAAAAAAAACTCCCGGAACTTGAGTCAGAAACACTTAGAGGAACCATGACTCAGAAGGGCCTGAACCCATCCTCCTCATGTGGGTAGTGGAGCTATGACGAAGTTAGTGCTAGTTTGTAAAGAACACTAAGCACAGGCACTCAAATCAAACAGGACAGATCTACCAGATGAGCCAGTGACCCACGTTAAATCTCTTTTAAAAAATTGTCAGAAAAAGATGTGATGGCCTTCCGACTGTATTACACATATACAGGAGGTTCGGAGGAGCCCACAGTAGGTGAGGAGCTTGAAAAACAGAACTGCAACTTCCAGGAACAAGTTATGAGTTCATGCAGGGATACAAGCAGCTTCTGACACAATAGACAAAACAAGGAGGGGATCTACCATAGCACTCGCTATGAATGTGTATTTTTTATACAATTTCTGCTATAATGTTGTTACAGTAACATTGTTAATAAACAAATGAAACCACAGAAACACATAGACTGGAGGGTGGTCCAAACCCAAGCAAGAGCAGCATTCAAATGCAGCATGCACTTGGCTAGGTAGATACTTATTATGTCACTCTTAGGAAGAACTTTACGTCTCACTCGGTTTATTAATTACAAAATTCATTATTCATTTGTTCATTTTTAGAAAAGATTAATCACATATATAGTGGTAGGCCACAAACATTCATTTCTATAAAGCAGTTCAAGGATAACTGTTTGGAAAAGCACTGGCATACATAATTGCAAAATATTTTGGCCCACATCCTGTTTGTAAGTATATTTCATATAAGAAATGTAAGGTTGCTGGTCAAAAACCTGGTGTGCTGCCTGTACTTCCTAAGTAAGTGACTCTGAGGAAGTATTTCTGTGCTAGCATTATTAGGATAATAACATGATTTTAAACACCGTGGGAACAACTGTTGGTTTAGGCTAATAAATCAGTTTATCAGGTGGCATGGTTTTGATTTTGAAAAGAATTAGACTTTCAAAAGTACAATTTGGTTTTAATGTCAGCGCATTTCGGTATCACCGACACAGTGCACGGAAACAAATGACTCCGAAACACAATTTATTTAACATCCTCGCCCCCACAAAACAGCATGGCAGTGTTCTGATGCAGCTCCGTCAATGTGTTTGCGTGTTTGCGTGTGTGTGTGTGTGTGTGCGTGTGTGTGTGTGTGTCTGCGTGCGCATTCGCGTACACGCATGCATCAGGTACACGGTGGCACTGCTATAGACGCAGCTTCCTCAGAAAATAAATAAATAAAACTACCCACCTTAAAACTCAACGCCTCTAGCTTTATGACTGCCCAACAGCAACTCTGCTTTAAGTGAGACAAAAAAATAAACTCTTAATAAAAAACTATTCATTTTACCAAACTTTCAGACAAAGTACTTGCTCTGAAGTAACAGTCCAAGAGAAGTGCACTTCTTAAAGTCCAAGAGAAGTGCACTTCTGCTGCGTGGTCCGTCTCTAGTCATGACAGGTGAGAAAAATCTCAGTCTGGTCAGTCTAGTCAAACTTGAAGAAGTGTCGATTCCAATTCAGCAGAAGGTGTTTTTCAAGGTTGTGTGAATTAATTCTTCCCCTTCTTTGGCTCAAGATCAATCCAGCCACACTAAAAAGCCTTTCGGAGGCAGCAGAAGGAGGCAGGGCTGTGTTTAGCTTGAGTGACTGGTTGGACACAGCTGGGTAAGATGTTAACATCCCTTCAGCTGTGCACGTCAGGTATGGCTGGTCATTTTTTGTGTATGTGCTTCATGTTAGAAATCATCTTCACCAGAAGCACTTGAGGAGTTGTTCTCAATTTTTTTAGGTCACACACCTCCTTCTACATCATAAAATAACAAAGTGGTGTAAACTTCTCCCTAACAAAAAAGGTCCTAACCCTCAACTCACTCCCCCCTTAAAAAAGAGATTTAAAGCTGCATGAAGGAATCAGGTTTAATGTTTCATCACGTGAATATAAATGAAGACTGAAACAGCCAAAAAAGCGTTGAGTTTAATCATAAATACAAATAATTTACAATTATAATGACAAAATCTTAGGCTATTTCGCTTGAACAAGATTGAAACAAGATGTGTTTGATATACATATGAAACCTAATAACAATGTTATGAAAAAACAGCAAATAAGCTGTAGAAGAAATATTTTATGAGGGCGAGTAGAGGGTTAGGCCCTTCACAGCTACAGATTTACGGCCACACTAAATATTTGCATTGAGTTTAGTAATACATAAAAATAATTTATCGCTGTTTATCATCATAAATCCTTGTAGGCAAACAAATTCGATTATGAGAGAACGACAAAATGCACTTGACATTTAGCACTGCACCAATGTTTCAACAAACTACAACAAAGTCATGCAGGGCAAAACACAGAGAACGTGAGGGCGGTGAGGAAATTCGGGCCATTCAGGAACGGAGATGTTGTTTAGAGAAATGGATGAAAAAAAGATGTAAAATTGAAGGACTGAAAAGTTCACCAAAGTAGATCAGTCCTGAGGGTGAATTCCCCAGCTAGCTGGGAGAGGGAGAGAGAGAGAGAGAGAGATAAAGAGACAGACAGACAAACAGAGAGTCATGAGTATGTCTTTGCAGCCTACAAGCGAATAATAATTAGGTCTACTAGCCAGTAGCCACAGTAATATCACTGGATAAATGACAGTGCTTACCAATGTTAATGTGAAGGAGGTGTTGGGCTTGGCGGTGACTGCAGACAGTTTAAGCCTCAGGTCTTTTACAATAGTATCCAGTTTTTGATGACATTTAGTATTAATTGATGTTAAAGCAGAGAAGCCATCATTTAATCTGCAACTACAGTGCAGCTTCATTAGACTACAGTGCACTGAAATCGTATTGGGACGCCTGACCATTACGCCATCAGGGACTTTAATGACATTGCATTCAAATACATAGATTTCAATCTGGAGTTGGTCCCCCTTTGCAGCTATAACAGCTTCCAGGCTTTTTGGAAGGCTTTCCACAAGTTTGTTTGTGTGGGAACTAATGTTGTCAAAAAAATAAGATTCTCAGATACTAATCGATACTAAAATTTAGTATCGAGTTCGATATCAATTAGCACTGGTATCGAGACTACAACAATTTTCAACAGGCATTGCAGTGGGCAGCCCCTCCCCCGGCTATGTGAAGGACCCAATGTTTACATGACAGCCGGCTCGGGACTCATTCAAAGGTGCGTGCCACTTTTTTCCTCCATAGAGAGCCAGGGGGAGAGCCGGCTGTCACGGAGCATTTTACCCCGTAGCTCAGCCAGGGAACAACCTAGCGCCGCAAAATTTTACATGGGCCCTCGGCTCCCCCAGACCTATCGAACGTGTCCAGTGGCGAAGCTCTCCGCCCCGCAGAACCGACGAGCCGACGAGCCCTTGTTTGCCCCCCTAGCCCTCTCTCTATGGGAATCCGGAGTTATTAGCCCAAAACCTTCCTCCATTGTTCTCTACGGAGGGCGGGGAAAAAAAGCGTTGTGCGCCTTTAAATGCGCTGCCAAGTTCTGAGTTGGCTAAAATGGAGCATTTTGCCCAGTAGCTTGACCGGGGAAAAACCTAGCTCCACGAAATTTTACAGGGACCCTCAGCTCCCCGAGACCTATTGAACGAGGCCGGTCGCGAAACGCTCCTCTGCAGAGAACTGGCTTGACGTCCCATAAGCACACCTTTAATAAAAAATTTTTATTAAAAAGTTCCTGTGTTTGTTTTCTCTCCCCCTTTAGTATCGATAATAATATCGAGTATCAAGCACCATCCTTAGCATCATTATCAAGTTTGAAATTTCAGTATCGTGCAAGCCTAGTGAGAACTTGGGCCCATACATTCTGTAGAGCACTGGGAAATAGTCATGCTGCAAATAAAAAGGGCCTTCCCCAAAAACTGGGTCCACAAAGTTGGAAGCATGGCGTTGTGCAAAATGTCTTGGTATGTTGAAGCAATAGGACTTCCCTTCCCATACATTTGTCCATACAGTGTATTTTTGACTGCATGCAAACTAAAAATAACTCTTCAAGCAGTTTATTTCACATTTTTTATTTCCACTATTCTAATTTTTTCTAGCACATCCCCTAGAGGTAGTATACACCACGCTTTGGAAACAAAGGCATAGAGGAACTGCAAGTATTGATACTGCAGGTAATAAATCACCCAAACAACATCCACTACTTACATGGGAACACAGAGTGCAGCACACACAGCACTCACAGCCCTCTCTCCACGATCTCTGAAGATTCTTACAATACACTCCACAGCCAAATAAAAGGAGTCCCATCCTGTTGTGTTAGGCTGTACCAGTTAAAGTTTGCAGTGCTCTTTAACAACTTCTGCAGCACTAGTGTAACTAGTAGTCTGATTCCAGAGAGCCTGAGACTTCATGAGGGCTGACCTTCACAGCTTCTTGTAGGCCTATTTACATTATTGGCATCACTGTAGAAGCTAAATTTAGCAAATGGTAAGTGCACTGATGACTGGTACTGAAGGTCATCATCTTTAGCCATAATGTCTTCAATATTGATGAACTCCACTTCCAGGGAGAAGGGCTGATACCCTCCTCATTTCTATTACATGAGTAATCCATGCACTTCTTTGTAATAATCTGGAAACATGCGGTCATACACACAGCTGCAATAAGATATTGAGCTGACTAGCAGTAATTCTGCATTTCCTTCTATATTTACCTCCTAATGAAAAAGGTTTATCTTTTCTTATCTTAAAAGCGGTACCAGTTTGTCAAAAGTTCTTCCTACCTTCAAAACACCCCAGAAGAAGGGTTTCACAGTCTATAAACTAGAAAAAAAAAACCTCTGTAGACTCTAGAGTCTACAAAAGATATAGCAACGGTTACATTTTTCTTTTTTTTTAGATAATGATTTCTCGATTTGATATTACTATCTAAAAAAAAAGATGTTTTAAGAACTGATTTGCACATGTTTTTGCTGCTTCTTATGTTCTTTGCATGTATAATTAGGATAGCTATTTCCTTTATATATCTCACTGTTTGTTGTCAAAGAGACCTTTAAGGTGTGCTGACAGAATATAGGGATGCTTACTTTATAATTACATTGTCTTGCTGTATCTGTGTTCCTCAGCTTTTCCAGATTCAGCATATTCACACACTAAGGCTGTCTGACAGGGTTATTAGTGTTTGGAGATAAGAAGGAGAACATTTTTAGTTTGAAAAATATCACCTTTGTGCCACACAAAATATTCATTTATCATTTCATATCCCGATCTTGCCTATGCTGTCACTGTTATTTTCTTGCTGCAGGTTATCCCTGTTGATAACCTGGCTCAGATTAACGAACGCTGCAGCTGTTTTCCATCTCAGTTTATCACCATAGATGTGCTCCCTACCTCATCACTGGAAAATATCACTTCAATTGGTCTTTTAAAGGGACACATGGTTCAAATTGTCTATGGCACCATTCTAAGGTTCACTGCCAACCCCCCACATGTTGATGACTGGATCCATCGCTTGCTCTTTTAAATGGCGATGGAGTGATGAGTTGGTCATTTGCATTCACACATCATTTAACACTGATTTGCTGTGAGATGACCTCAGGACACCTGCCACCTGGCCCTCTTGTCTCCATGACGACCAGTCACTGACTGACAGCCATCCCAGCCTGGTCTCCACTAAAACCTGTGAAGCACTCTGACACTGTCTTGAGTTGAAACACTGATGCCCAACATGCACTGATTATCTGAAGGTCGACAGCAATGTGCATGATTTCATTCAGAGAATGGACCATTTGCTATTATTTTATCATCATAATTATTATTGTTAATTCTATTACCACTGTATTCATTCATTCATTCATTTTCTGTACCCGATTAATCCTTACTAGGGTCACGGGTACCCGAAGTCTATCCCAGGGCCAACGGGCGCAAGGCCTGGGACTCACCCTGGGTGGGGTGCCAGCCCACCACACGGTATATACCACTATATTATTATTGTTATTTGTAGCAGTAGTAGTAGAAATATTACTATTATTATTATTATTATTATTATTATTATTATTATTATTATTATTACAGATCAACAGCAAACCAGAAGAGATCACAAACAAGAAAAAGGTAAAGCCAGTGTTCTATTTCAATGTGTCGCCACGCCACATGCTTAGTCTTGTCAGAATTCCTATTTACCAACTATGCGTCAGTATGGCCTGCTCTTTCCACAGTATCATACTACTAAGAGTGAACCGATCAATAGATTTGGTTTCAAATGGAAACACACTGAAAAGTGCAATGCACAATTACTGTAATAAACAACATGACTAAGAGTTAAATACATTAAATACATACACTATATGGCCTAAATTATGTGGACTCCTGACCATCACACCTATATGAGCTTGTTGAACATCCCATTCCAAAACTATGGGAATCTGTGGCTGTCTAGCCAGTCAGACAAACGGTTTGACTTGATCCTGAATTGACGCCCCAATTCCAAAGCTGTGCAGGCGACTGATGCTCCTTGACACAAAACTCGTCAAACCATGTCTTTTTGGATCCTGCTTTGTGCACAGCTTGAAGAGAAAAAAGGTCTTTAGCACACTGTCGCCACAAAGCTTGAAGCATATAATTATTTAAAATGTCTTGGAGTGCCGTAGCATTAACATTACACCTCACTGGAAATAAGGGACCTAGGCCAAACCCTGGAACACAGCCCCAGACCATTATCCCTAATCCACCAAATTTTAGTGTTGACACTATGCATTCCAGTAGTAAGCTTTCTCCTGTCATCCACCAAACCCAGACTCATCCATCAGACTATAAGATAGTGGAGCTAAATTCATCACCCTAGAGAGCATGTTTTCACTGCTCCAGAAATCAGTGGCAATGTGCTTTTTACCACTCCAGCCGACGCTTGGCATTGCTCATACTGATGTTAACCATAAACACATACAAGCAGGAGACATGCCAGTAACATCACATCTCTTGTTTGGTGTGTTTCAGGCAACGTTTGTTGTCATATGGGAGTGTGTACACTACCCAGCTTGTGACAGAGGAGAAAATGGAGAAAGAGAAACAAAATAGTGAGGTAAAGAGAAGACATTCCGGAGAAAACAACGGAAAGTGTCCAAAGTTTAAGATAATCTTGCAGACATGCACACAGACACACACAGAAGTATGTAAAGAAGGATCTAAGGAGGTGTATTAGAATAAATACATTCATTATGTGTTGGCTTTGTTAAAGCACTCAAAGGGAAAACATGGACTATGCGATGAAACATGGACTCTTTATAACCCTTTTGCCCCCTACATGCCACAAACCCTTCCAAAAAGACAGTAAAGGTTTATGTTATACTTGGGCTGTAGTTAGGTTGAAACTTGTAGTTCTGAAAGTTATTATGTACAACATAAATGCCATGTTTATGTATGTATTTTGGCCTGTATGTATACTTTTTACAAAGCATTTTTAATATACTTGTTCAGTAGTTTATTCAATTTTCTATGTCAAAAAAGGTGTTGTTTAAAACCTGGATTTTAGCACAGAAAATGCACCAAATGGGTTTAGTTTTGACAGATATCATTGTATGTAGGAAACCAACTAGTTGTTCATTTTAAGAGACCTGTCTCTGTTGTTCTTTCATAAAATAAAAGTTTTTCTAATCTGATTACTTGACAATTCAATGGAATGATTGCTAAAACACCCAATTATTAAAGCTGCAGCCCTAGTTATATAATTAGGAGGGGCCTCCATGTACTTTTGAAAATATAGTGTATATTTATATGCATATATTATTAAATACATAGCACATCTCTGCAGTGAAGGCAACTAAGGGAGCTGTATCCTGCAAATGGGTTTTCTCTGCAGTTTACACTCTAAAACCCTGAGAAAATGCTGTAAAAATGTGAACTGAGGGCAACTGCCTGGTTCCCTGTGGTTAATGGTGAAATATTACAAGCTGGTCTGTAAGAGCTCCAAGACAAGACTAACTGTAATATAGACTAAATCCTCATTACAGCACACCAGTTATCTACAAGATATCTAAACTGCTATTTACATATTTCCACCTCCAGTGAATGCATACAACCTCCAGAAACTCTCATGTTTTTCATGCAAGGATAGAAAGGCAGTTAATGTGCCACTTGTAGCTGTCACTCAGCCAAGAGCTCTTTTCTCCAACTATCAGTAGACCTCACTAACAAACACAAGCGGATGTCCTTCATTTATAGTGATGCTATTCCAACTAAGGTCCCCTTACTGCACTTTACTATTTACTGCATTTACTATTTACTGCAGTGCATTCTATTACACAACACTAGAAACACTAAGACAGTGAGCGCTTGTCAATAAACTACTTGACATTTTATGATTACACTGCTGTTTAACACATAAATAAATGACCAGGAGAGATGAACAATGAAATCAGAATTATACTGGTACCAGCAGCTAAGTTTTTATAAACAAAGCTTTTACCTCTCTGTAATGCTAGACCAGGTAGACGTAGCCCCAGCTTTTAACCCATTCACCAAGTGAAGCAGTGGGTAGCCAGGAACACAGCGTCCGGGGAGTAGTGTGTGGGGACGGTACCTTGAGCAAGAGCACCTCAGTGGTGCCATTGGCAGTCCTGGGATTCAAACCCACAACTTCCTGATCACAGATGTCAACTCCCTAACCACTAGGCCACCAGCTGTATCAGCACGGGTTGGTATGCACATGAAAAATATCAGATATAGCCATCAGCTCATTGGTCCTTGATTTCTTGAAACTAAACAGTATCCTCTAAAATGTGAGCAGTTCATAAATTAGTGTCATAGTCCAGTAGAGGTGGTAGGCCAGTGGAGCTGGTATGATTGGGTGCAGCAGACTTGGGCTCACCCACTTTTGTCATGTCCCCCTCCTCTCAAAAGTCATTTAACAAATAAACCACAAGCAAACAAAACCAAAAATAAAAATAAACTTCCAAAATGTGACTTATTCAACTTTTTGATAGAGACCAATCTTTTTTTTTTTTTTTAAACACAAACAATAGATATTATGCAATAGGTAAAAAAGCATAGCACAGAAAAAATATATAATCATGGTATATGGACAGGAAATATGACCACAACTCATTCAGAAGAGCAATCATACAGGCCATATACCAACACTTGAGCACAAAGAATACACAGGAATCCAGCTCATTAGAGCTGAAGACATAAATGCCAGAGATGCTAGTTGCAAGCATGTTACAGTTATGCTCCTTTGCTGAAAGCATTTAGCATTCTCACAAATTCGAATCTGAATTTTTCCTGTTCTAAGATAAAGCAGATAACTGACTGTTAAGGCTGAATTATCACTTCATTGTACAAACTGGCCGCCGGAGTGAAATTCGAGGTTCGGCCACCTGTGAATTTGTCATGCCTATCCGAAGCAGCAGTCCTGGCACTTCTACTGGTCACAAGCCAGCGGCTTAGCACAACATTATTAAGGTCTTTTAGGAGATGAACAATGACAGCAGTAGCGTGACTGATAAACAGCACTGGTGTTGGTTTTATTCCCATTTCTGTCGGCGCAGTAAAGAAAGTGTTTGCATAGCAATGTCCAGGTTAACTTTTTCATACTCTGTTTTATATATCGAGTTTCATGCTTCTTCTTAATAAATCTCTACTGACCATCAAACGAATGTATTTAATATATTCTGCAATCTTTTTGTTTATCTAGTGAAAATAGGAGGTTAATAATACCAGACCAAACTGTTTAGCAACTCTGCTAGATTTTACTGATTGCAAGGCACTGTAGGCCTTTTGATATTTTATGGCATGGCTACATAAGTAGCCCCTCAAGCACAATCCTGACGGTGCCACAACACAGCAGATGACACAGTTTGGTCATACAATTAACTAATTATTAATTAAGCCTGCTGTGAGCTGAATCGGCAGTGTAACAGCAGGAAAAAAGTTTTCTTTTATCAACCCTCAGGCTGGCGTCAGGTATTCAATAGCAGGCAATTGAAAAAGGTAGCGGTCTGAAAAATGGATAACACGAAATACAACAGCATTTTGTTTTATTAAATAAAAAAAAAAACATGGCATTAAAATGGCACCTTTGATGAAGCACACTGGAAATATGAATAAATTATCTAAAATAAGCCTGGAAGCATTTAGCCTGCTATTAGCTTGCCAGCAATAAAACCTTCCATTCCCTTCTTCCAAAGTGCTGCTGGAAAATTACACAGAACCGGGGTGTCCAAATCAGCCTCATTGGCGATGGCGGGGATAATGGTAATAGTGTTGGTGATGATGCTGAAATGAACTGTTCGCAATGATGGGGTTGATGGTGATGATGATGGTGGTGGTATTTCCTCTTCATTGCTTCTCACACACGGTCAAGTCACTGGTCAGTGATCAGAGAGCACACGGCTCTGGTCTTTGAGCAAGTCTCACTGTGAAATCATCCCTTTCTTTTTAGCACAGCTCTTTCAATATGCTTCATCAGTCTTCATGCCGGATGATCCAGATGGCTGCCACATGTTGGTGGGGTTTCAGGTTAACTACTTGTCTTCAGTATAAAGAGCTGTTGCTAGCTATATCTCTTCCTGTTAGGCTCAGCATCCTGTATTTAACACATCTGTCCTCCCTCTGCTCTAATGATGCTGCTTCTGCAGTCCCTGTGCTCAACCCGCTGATTAAAACACAGCCAGTGCCAGCACGATTCACACACACACACACACACACACACACACACACAAACATAAACACAAACACTACCTCCGTTGCTTCATGACTGAGTGGTGAAGAGAAAGATGAAAGTAGGTTCATCACTCCCATCCACCTCTGATTAGATACGTTTACGGCTCTAGGCAGGACAGAGAGAGGGGAAGAGCGAGAGAGAGAGAGAGAGAGAGAGAGAGAGAGAGATGGAGTGAAAGGGGGGAGAGAGCAAGACTGATTATTCAGACCCTCTCCCTGCACTAACTGCACAGCACCTCATAGGCCTTGTCGCTATACCCTTAGCACCACCCAGTGGCTGGGATCTGATTCTACCCACCAGATCTCAACATGTCCTCTACGGCACAGCTCAGCTAATTAGTTTGGCCGCACTTCCCGCTTTGTCCAGCCCTAAAGGCCACTAAAACCCTCAAGCCACTGTGCCACACAGTGGGGATGTGCTGAACACAGTGGAACAGCCCAGCACTCTAATCCACACCAGCCCCCAAAAGAGAGCGCAGCCACACTCGTGCAAAATCAGCCCCTTCTCTCACTCCCCTCACCATAAAAGCACAGCTTAACACCTCGACTTTATGAGCAAACACGCCGAAGAGACAGGTCAGCGCTTTTTAAAAGTGGTTTTATTCAGCCCCGGGGAGCCGTCTGCCGAGGCTTTCAGGAAACGGTGCATTCAGCACCCCAAAATAAAGCCCAAAATAGCCTCTTGCTATATAACACACTGAAATTGTTTTTCTTCAACATTGAGCCTCTGGGATCATGGACTAATCTTCTTTAGTTCTGAAGAAAAAGGCAGGTAACCAAAGTCCAAACATTCCAGAGGGTACTGCGTTCAGATTTACAGTCCTGGAAGAGTGATGTGCACGCCGGCCGTGTTATTGGTGAATTGGATTATCACTAAAGCTCTTCCCATCCAAAGATAACAATCAAACAATTAAACTCATTAACACTTGGCTATTCAAGTGCTGACACCACAAGAAGAGGAAAGGAAAACGGGCCTTCATTCCCACAGACATCAATCTCCCCAACAAGCCAATGGATCTTGAAGACCTACAGAACAAATTTTGCCAAACTTCCTCCCACACAGCCTGCCCCTAGACTTAAATGGGAACTACAGATTTTTCTACATTTCTGCATTATTCAATTGATGAATAAATAGCCAATGTAAATTAATGCATTGTATAGAACTTTATTTCTTTCTTTATAGTAATGGCTGTAGGAACCAGAGGTTGCAACATATATATATATATATATAGCTATTTATAGTAAATAGCTAATAGCTATTTACTATCTAAAACAACCAGTGAATCAATACATTTTATATACAGGAGAACAGGATTTTCCATTTTCTCATCTGCAAAATTTAATACAACTCTAATACTGATAAGCATCTTAAAGTGTGTTTATTTGGCAATCAAGACTAGGAATGGACCACTTTTTCTCTACATCAGCACCACCTACAATACAGAAGCATTTTGTAGTTTACAATTACATACAGAATTGTCTCTCACCCTCTCACGCTCTCTCCATATGTTACAGATGTTACAATGAGCATTTTAGTACTACTGCTTGCCTCTAGAAAATACTGGGGAAATAACCCCCTACTGCTTGCATGTTAATAAAGACCATTTATCTGGTAAAATAGTATAGATGTCTGAAACAAAATGGTCTTTTATCATTCAACTTAAAAAAGGTGAACTTAATTAAAGCTGTGGTCCAAAGATGTAAAGATACTAGATGAGGTGTACCCTGAAAGAGTTCATTTTCAGTTATGCAAAATAATTTACCTCTTACCAAAAGAAGTCAATGATTTAATAAGACACAAACTCGGATTGCATTCTGTTATCTATAAATATCGGGCTTGATCAATAATGTGGATTAGAAAACAGTGATTTAATGTGGACAGAGCCAACTAGTTGAGTAGATATTTTCATTACATGTTGATCAGCTTCAAATAACGTTCATTTTTTGGACTGCACAGAATGTAAGCAGCTAATTTTGATGACAAGTACACTATCCTTATAGTTTTGCACAGTTATGCCATAACTAGGACCAGCCGACACAGGAAATTTCTTTCCCCTCGCCATCACCCTCCTAAACAGTTCAACTTTCACACCGCTCACACCTACAGTTCTGCAACTGCAGTTTATGTACACTCTGTAGTGTATATAATGTATTCTTTGTATTTTCTGTATATAAGATTTAGATTGTTTATTATATTGTATTGTTCATTTATACACTTTATATGTCTATATATAAATAAATAGTATAAGCATATTATATGTACAAATAATACTTATATAGATTAATTAACATTTATCTTTATATTTATACATATAAATCCATATTGCATATTCATTTTGTAGACTGTATATTACTGTATATTATATTGTCCAGTATTGTCTGTCTCTGTATGTGGTCCTGCGACGTGCTGGCGACTGTCCAGGGTGTACTCCGCCTTTGCCCGTTGCAGCTGGGATAGGCTCCAGCCCCTACCCCGACCCCGAGTGCGGGACAAAGCGGTAGATAATGGATGGATGGCTGGATGGATATTCTTCAGTATATTGTTCATTGTATCTTTACATATTGTTGTGTTTTATACTGTTGTGCTTGAGAGACAACACCGACTGGAATAAAATTCCTTGTACATGTTCGCTCACATACTTGGCCAATAAATGCAATTCTGATTCCGATTCCGATAACAATGGGGTGACCCAACTTCCCACCACACACACACACACACACACACACACACACACACACACACACAATGCTCTCCGGGTGCTGTGTTCCTGGCTGCCCGCTGCTTCATTTGGTAAAAGCAAAGAACAATTTACTGCTGTTCACACTGAATGCTGTGTGTTCACATATGACAAATAGACACACCAATACTATTCTGAGCAAACTGCATTACACAAAAGTTAAGGTTCACTTCTGTGGGGTGCATCCTGTAGCGCATCCTGTAGCACATCCTACACTTTAATTTACTTCTCTACTCAAAATCAGACCAAGCTTAGTTTATTTTGGCTACTATTGTACCTTACCCTGTCTTGCTTGTACCTCCCTGTCATAAATTGATTTTATGGTATGTTTTAAACATATTGCAGAACTATTGTGCAACAATGATTTGAACCATATGTAACTCTCACATATTAGCTTACTGTTATGTAACTTATTTGTACAGTCTTATCCGTAAAGACCGGTGTGATGGAGGCTTTCATGCCAACACTGCAGCAGCTCACATGGTTAACTGCCAATCAAACTGAGACTGAGACCAACTGATGAAACTAATTAAAAGGACTTTAAGAAACATTAAATGATTGGTTCCCAATTCTAGTCCTACTGGCTACACACTGGCCTTTTTGTGCCCTGTCTACTTTCAACCCGTTCAACCCATTAACGAATTAATTTACATGCTCCTCATGCGCTGGCTCAGGTGTCGAGTGCAGGGAAAATACAAAAATATGCAGAGCATGGGGTTGCCAGGCCCGGGATCGGGAACCCCAGCATTAAGCGCTTCAGACATCTGGTTCCTATCAGCATTGCTGTGAACAATTACAACTCAGTGAGTTTCTCTAGAATGGTGCGTTTCACATCAAACCTCTCTGAATGACACTGTTTACATCTCAGAATCTCAGCTAGTAGAGGCATTAGGATGTTACTTGTCAAGCATGAGAAACTTTCACAGCTGCTTTTGACAGTCATAGTTTATTAGTAGTTGCTCAAATGGAGTGATTTATTTTACCTTCATTTGTAGGAACCAGAGAGGGTCAGTTTATTTGAGTCTGAGTTGAGTCTCGGGTATCTGAGCTGCACATTTGAGTTGAGTTTCGAGCCTTTGGGCTTCGAGGGTGAGTCTCGAGTCTAGTACAGAATTTTAGTTTAGCACAAAAGTACACGTGTCAGTTTCACTACGGCTTCAAAACACCAGCACTACATCACAGAAAAACCTTCAGTCTGAAGTCTGAAGGACACAACTGAAGCACTTCATGCTTGTCACTGTCGGAACAAATCCTCATATCTCAAAACAGACTTGTTTACAGGTGAGAAAACTTTTTTATTTTCAAGTTTAAGTTAATGGAAAGAGACTTTATCGAAATTGTGGACGCTTTACATTGCTTTGATGTTCATCAAATTTTGGAACAATGCAAACAGCATTTTCAATTAGGTAGAAAAACACGACATTGTGAAGATGCAAAGTTTTGTTTTGACAGTGACAAAACGTAACGTTTAAAAGAAATGGGCAAAAACAACTTGAAACTGGTTAGACTGCAGTCTGTATATCAGATATGCTCACTAGCAAGCATTATAACTAAGCAGCTAAACTTCTAAATCATAAAGGAAAGTGATAATAATAATAATAATAATAATAACAATAATATTAATAATAATAATAATTGTTATTATTGCTATTATTATTATTATTATATATTTAAATAGCATCTTTCTCAAACTCAAGTTGAGACACAGAGCAAGAAACAGTGTTTAACAGACGTAGTCAAAATTTGGGGTCTTTAAATACCAGACGAACATAAAGAACGGGCCATAGGATTTTACGAGTGAAGTAG
>JBBJLS010000018.1:10082386-10113892 GCA_037577275.1 Bryconaethiops microstoma
CAACCATGTCTTTATGGAGCTTGCTTTGTGCACTGGGGCACAGTCATGCTGGAATAGAAAAGGTTCTTCCCCAAACTCTGTCCACACAGTTGGAAGCAGTGTGTTGTCCAAAACCGCTTGGTATGCTGAAGTATAAGATTGTCCTCCACTGGAAGCAAGGGGCCTAGCCCAATTCCCGAGAAACAGATATGTCCCGAAACTTTTGTCCATGTAGCGTAGCTTCACACTGGTGAGTCACTGACTACTTGCCACTGAAGGATTCATAATTTATAAAGTTCCACAGTGCACACTTTAACGTATTCTTTTAGAAGAGATCAAATCACACGAACATGTGTTGAAACATGAATGGCTGAACGAAGCTTCCTTTCAGTCTACGTGCCCTAATTTCTCCTGATCTGTAGCTCAATGCCTCGCTAAATATGCTTGTAGGTCTGACTGGGGGATGCACTTGACCACCAGATCGGTCATAATTCAGGAAAGGACAACTTGGACGCATATGCAGAACACTCAGGAGTGAAACGAAGAAACGCATACTCACTGCTTGCAATGCAACGCTGTCCTGTCTGCGCATATTTTGGGCACGCTGGACATGCGCCAAGTTTTTTATTTTTACTGTGCGCTTTTGGAAAAGTTTCAAATTTTTAACTAGTGTTACATAACTGCTACACGAGTCAAGAGTCAAAATCAAAAATTGACCGCAACACCCTACAGCACCTAACAGATGAGGAAATATTTAAACCAATAAATATCTTTATTTTTTTTATAGACTTATAACATGAAGCAGATGTTAGATGCTCACTGTTTCGCCACTAGCCTGAAACTGCTGTTGTGAAACTACATCTCTGTAGTCACACAGTCTCATAAATGAATGAATCGATAGACAGACAGATAGATAGATGAATAAACAGACAGTTAAAAAGCAGCAACAGGTAGAACTGTTAAAACCTTCCCTGCTGAAGAGCTAATTATGACCATTCATGTCCTCAGAACTCGGAATTACATTTCCGTCATATAAAGGTGACATAATGCGCAACCTCTGCTCTATAGCACAAAATAAACTTTCTCTTTGATATCACAAAACTGAAATAAACAAAAAACATTATTTAGCAGCACACATGTCTTGTTTCTGACCAAAACCAAGGACCTGAGGGCAGACTTCACTGTGTTTGCTTCATATACTATTGTCTCTAATTTTCTTCTCTAGCTCTACACAAAGTATAGTCGACATAGTAATAGACAGATACCCAGCTAACACGAATACGTTTACATCTTCTTGCACTACTCTCTACTTAAAGATTTAGGATTTAGAACTCTCCTTTGGTTCTCTCAGTCCTGAAGCTTGAGTCATTCCTCAGATTGTAAGTCGCTATAGATAAAGCATCTGCCAAATGAACATAATGTAATGTAATGTAAAAGAATGCACGTTCCGTGAACAACCACACTTTAATACTAAATGTGCTGCAAAGCCGTGACCTGTGATAGAGAGACATCAGATTTTATGCCCGTTCTCCCACAGATGTCTCCAGGGCTGACAGACCTCGGTGACGCACAACCCTGAGTTTTTTTGACTTCGTCTCCATATTCACCAGATCTCAGTTTGATCGAGCATCTGTGGGATGCGCTAAAAGCTAGTCTTATCCATGGAGGGCCCGTCTCGGAACTTACAGGATGCAAACGATCTGCTCCTAACGTTTTGGTGCCAGATATCGCTGCACACCTTCAGAGGTCTTGTGGAGTCCATGCCTTAAGTTGATTTAGTGGAACGAGGGGGGTCGAAACATTAGGCAGGTGATTTTAATGTTATGGTTATATATCAGTTTGCTAGTACTCAGCATATTTTAAATTCAATATAGTGGGTGTTGGCCCTCGCTAACTATTATAAACAATCTGCAAAAACAAATGTAAACATTCAGTTTCGGGAGTCCTCCAAGTGACCGCCTCTAAATCTGGCATACTTGATTTTGTAGTGCTGGAACACATTAGCAGAGTACAGTTTAACACATATAAAGGCCTGTTGGAACGTGTACATATTAAATTACTGTGAGCAAGCCAGTGTTGAAATGATGAAAAAATATTTACGCAGTTATTTTTAATTCCAATTGAACTTTATAACGACCATCATGATAAAAAAAAAAAAAACCCTATTCCTGAGGGAAAGAAAAAACTCACCAGGACGGACCAGAAGAGGGAGACATAACGTAATTTGTCAAACATCTATCCTGATAGGGAACACTTTGCCTGGGAAAACAAGCTCTTAGCCTCAGGAGGAGAGGGAAGCTAGGAGATTGAAGAAATAAATCCCTATTCATAGACCACCTACGTTTGCAACCCGTGTGGCAAAATATACAGTTCTCACTTATTCGGTGTGGCAAAAAAATGTACAGCTGTGGCTTATTTTATTTTTATTTCAGACATGATAAAATAACATTCTGGAGTGAAGGCACATAGAGGAATTCTAATGAACACAGTCACAGGGGGAGCGGATAAATACAGCTGTCAGTGTAACTCATCATGACCATACATTACAGGTGAATAATACATTGAATATGAAAAACCCCACGCAAAGAATGCATGAGGGAGGGAAAACACTGTACACAGACAACATTTACAACCTTGTTGTACATAGCAGCACTGTACATTCAGTAAGTGAGTGTCATACATTCACCCCCACAGAAAAGAAAGCATTTACACAAAGGCCCTAACGCAAACTGCAAAGAAACTGTTAACTGACTCGAACAGGATGGTTGTATGTAGATTATTCTGATATGATATAAGCTGGTGCGTAGGCTGCATCTGAGAATCTACTGTTCTGTGATTTGTATGATAGTATGGAATTAACCTCTTTAATCTCTAAAATCAGGCACTTTCTGTCATTGCTTTCCGTATCTGATCCCAAAATAGAAGATAGACAATAGTATACAACACTGATCACAAACCTATCACAGAGTACAAGATGTGTATTTGATTTGTCTTCATTTTTATAGCGCTGTACTTAGTATTTTGAACATTGCTTAACATAAAGACCAGTGCCATTGGACTTGAATACAAATTAAACTCATCCTTCACTTAAACCAACATAATTAGCATCAGGAGTGCTTATAATGCAAACACTTAGGAGCCATCTTTTAGTGCGGTATTTGTTTTAGCTGACATAGTTTTGGAGGTAATTTCCCAAGTCGATTGTTTTTGGAGGCGGTCCAGAGTAAGAGGTCAGGAATGAGAAACTCAAAGTATTCGGAGTAAGCCACGGCCGCGACCACACAGAAGAAATTACTCTGATGGATGGGGATTTGTCTTACGACTTATCCAGGATATAAAAACATTAAAATTAATCTCTTTCCCTAACTAGACCTGTTTCTTCTAGGCCTGTGGAAGAAGTCCCAGGTATTTGTTCTACGTAAACACACACACACGCATATACACTCCCTCTGTCCAGCAGAGCTGCAACCTGCCAGTAGCAATTCTTCTGAATATCACTGAACAATGCTACATTACACACTCTTGAGAAGCTAAAAAATTATATCATATATTTAAAATATAATTTTATTACCATTTCTCCTCATTTTGATTTCAGGCTGTCCTTTTAAATGGCAAGTATAGTGGTGAAGGTTTTGTCGAGAATTCAAGAAAGGATTCAGTGAAATGTCAAAAATGACAAAATCTTCCGTTTAGCCTAGCTGTAGCTGATCAGCCGAGGTGTCCTTTTTTTATTCTAGCACTGGAGCTCTAAGGCTAGCTTCGCTAATAAACACTACAATAGTCAATAGTCACCGAAATCTTTGTTGTAAATATTTCCCGAAAACCAATAAAAAACAAAAATACCCCATGCTGCTGAACACTGCAGGGAGCCACTTTAGAGACATGGTATGTATGTAGAAATTCCTGCTCAGGAGTAAGAGTGCTGATCTAGATTCAGTTTTAGGGACAATATCATAAATATGGAGGAATCTGATCCAAGATCAGCAATTATTATTACAGCTTTTTACCAGCGCTAGTGTTGTCTGAAATGGTTCTAAGCGGCACTGACGCTCATTCTTACAAATTTTTATTAGGCCCTAAACAATATTTATGCCCTAAACCATACTGATAGGTCTGTGCCACCTTAAAGAAGAGCTAGATGCAGGTTTGAGAGATGTTTTGGTGATGTAATTTCACTAAAATAATTCAGGTGAATTATGTTCTATTGACTCTAAACACGTCTCGGCTGATTCACTACACCTTGTAAGTGAATAAGTCACTGAATGAATTTGATTTTTCTACAAAACCCTTTCTTTAAAGAAGAAAGGGTTGATAAAACAACACTGAAAATGAAGGCAAAACATCTTAAAGCCTTGATTAAAAGGTCTATAAGACCTACCCAAGCATCGGGAGTGTTCTTAACACTCAAATAATTACACTATTTACAGCACCAAATCCTTCTATGGCTTCTGATAACCAAAGCACAGCATAGGTAGGGAACACATGAACATGTCATGACAACTATGCCATTGACTGGTCACAAAGTAGACAACTGCAAAAAGCAAACCTAATCCTCAATGCCTGAAATGAGAACATGGCATTACAGCTGACAGTGTTTTGTTGTTTGTGTCTGTATTCAAGTATTATCAGGAGCATAAAGTAAAAACCTTTATGAAAACTATTATCCCCAAGACATTCTACATGTATACTATACACACATTTTGTAACACAGCTAATACTGCAGGGTATTTATTTATAGTTGACCCATAAAGATTTTTTTTTTTTTTACCTCTACAAAGGTTTAAATATACTGTACATGTGTTAGTAATCTCTGACAATTCAATTCTTTGTATGACTCCAGATTCTAAGTGGTCAATGCCTCAGTCCAAAAATGCAAATTTTTGCCCAGCCCTTAATTTAACAGGTGTTATGTGAGCTGACTGGAAAAAAAAAACTTTGTATACAATGGCAGCGTTTTCCTCCAGAAGTTAAGGTTTTTGGTCAATGTTCATGTATTGCTACAGTCATTACAACATGCAGGTTCTGATAGTATGACTACTTACCAGTAGTCCTTATCCTTGTCTATAAACATGTCTTTAAAGTGTATTGTCTCTTTTTTTTACCACAGTTGCTTTTCCTTAATTGTTTTATCGTTGTGCACGTTGTTCACATTGTTCCAAATCCAATGCTGCGCTTGTGAAACGTTCCCACACCAGACCAGTTTTCAACCAAACTGGTCTCTCCAAGCAGGTCAGAATCCATATTTCAGACATATTTTTCATTTCTAACCACAACTTTGATTATATGTGTGAGATGTGTAGTCACTTGTGTGGTTCACGCATGGTTTTGTTTCAGAATTCAGGTTTGGATCCTCTGGATTGTTCAGTTCCAGGTCTTCCAAGGTTCTGTTTAGTAATTAAGATCTGAGTAGGGGTAGGTTTTGAACACTTTATGAATCCATCCTGTATAGTGGGCTACGTTGACAAAAATGCTTGGTCGATTGTGTCGAGCACATCCTCTGCCATGAATACTCACGCCTACTATAACTTTACTCCCCTTTTCCTGACATACCAGTGGGCCACCATAGTCTTTCTGTTGGAAATACAACATATATCTAGGGTTAATGCAATCCCAGTTAAATCTGAACAAATGTGTATGACATTGTTCACTGTGATAGTTTATTGAAAACCCCAATGAGATATGATGGAATATTGTGTCAATCTTCTCACCTCACACACTCCTTCATCCCTATTTCCACCAGCACACACTTTAGCATTTGTGATCTGAAGACTCCTTCTATGCATCTGTTGGCAACGTTCATTGCTGACAATAGGCAACTGAACACTCTTTAATATTCCTTCATGTCCAGTACCTGGAAGATTTTTCATAGTTTGATTATTATATTGTGTTATGGTCCAATCTAAGTATGCACTCCACCAAGACAATAAAATAATGCTTACCTTTAATTTCTCCCCAGCCATATGTAGAACACACAACGCCCTCCCGAATTCTACAGCCAGCTACAGGCAGTTGGATGATCCTCACATGTTCAGTTATGAGAGCAGGTCTAGTAGAAATCGACAATTTGGTGACATATAACAAGCTCTGTAAAAAACTAAACTGGATGTTTAGGCTTTAAGCCCTAGGTTAATGTTTTAGCTGAAATGTTTTACTGTGCCAGTTGCAGCAGGGCAAGTCCAGAGCCCTCTGGGCCGCAGACAACGTGAACAATCTTCCTTTCTTGCCTGCTCCAACTACTCTCACCAGTCTCATTCAGATGTGCAGAACCAAGCCACACTCTGTACTCTGATAGATCAGCGACACTGAGGAAGAGACAAAAAAGCTTTGGTTGATGTCTGTTGCCTGGCATTAATCATTGTATTCATTTGATTCATGAAGGTGTTTGTGGTTATGTAAAATTCTTCATATCTATGGGATATGTTTACTGCCTCTTTGACACCAGAGAATCTTAAAGAAGAAGAGTTCCTAGTGTTATAACCATCATATCATTATCACTGCATTTTTCTGTATGTGATATTTGTGTGCAAGAATATGTAATTTAATCTAATAAATCAACCACAAATTCCTCCAGTGACTCTCTGGATAATATCTTTTCACATGGGTATTTGGTGAAAATATACATATATGGGGTGCTCTAATATCTTTGGTCCCAAAGCATCAGTGGCTCTGATTTGTTAAGTCAGATATGTAAGACAAATGATTAGAGATCTGGAGAAAGAACCCTTTTGCCCTGAGAAACTGGAGGTCAAATACAGGACATGATGTGCTTGTGTAACAGGGCTGTAGATAATTACCACGAGGAGAAGCACTCTCTGTCTGTCAGCACCCACTCCTCACGAACCAGAGAGCCTCCGCACCAGTGAGTGGCCCTGAACAGATCAGCAGGACATGAGACTGTGAGCCGTCTAAATGTGGCTAACAGGACATTTACACATTATAAAACACTATGCACCAGGCAGACATTTAAAGGCATTTCACATATAATGCAGCATAGATCACTAAGCATTTTTTGGAAGGGAATTTCCAGGGAATTCACATTGGGAACTTGCCATGCTACAAATGGTACATTGTATAAAAACAAGATTTAGAAAAAGGTCCCACAAAGTGCAGCCAAGAGTATCAACATTTATTCCCACAATATGTACTGTGACTTGTTGTAAACATTCTAATAATTGGAAATAAACTTTGGGAATTATTATAAAGTTACCCACCCTTTTTGTATGCTGACCATCCAACTGCCTTCTTGAATTGGTACTGGGCCCCCACCCACTATTCTCACTTGCTTATGAACAAAACAGGAGGTCTGTGGGACTTCGGCTAGAGCAACAGAAACAAGGAGAAAAGTCTATTTACAGTTCTATGAAAACTGTTAACAGCATTCAGTTCAAGCAACTGCAACATTAAATATACTCACTTAATTTGAATAAAAGCATATATATTACCTTTTTGTGGTAGAGCATTTTCTAATGGCTCGCCTGCAAAACATACATAGAACAATTATATGAATGAATTACATTTCTGATTTCATTATAGACTGGCAAAGAACTAAGCAGTTAGTTTAAACTGTTTGAATAAAAATGTGTGAGGCATTCTGCATTAACTGGGACTGCATGTGGGATTGCTTAGGCTTCACACTGACTGTGCATGATATATGATTGTGAATCACTTCTGCTCAGGTTATAGTGTGCGTCTGTGTGTGTGTGCAAGGGGTTGCAGCAGAGACAAAGGAGGTGCTGACAGCCAAACCCAGGTAGACTTTACTCTCATTAATTAAACAACAATTCTTTAGGAAAGTGTGTCTGTGTGTGGTTTGTAAATCATGGACCACATGCTATAAAGCCCAAAGTGTTGATATTAGATGTCAAAAGTGCAGTGCATGTGACTGACTGAGGGGCCAACGACGCCCAATGTGCAGAAACGTTTGACTGTGGCAAGGTAAGATGCTTAACTAAATTACATTTCTAATCATTAGATTATAAAATTAGTCACTACAAAAAACACTTCGCTGTTTCTTGAGTTTAAATAAAGCAGGATTATCACAATGTCAAAATTACATATTTTGAGGCCAAATGGCCAGGAGTTTTTAGACGTACCTTAAGCTAGCTAAATTTGATGATGTGTGTAATGCCTATTTAAAGAGTCTGAGACAGCATATACGTGTATATAGCTATGTACAGTATGTATAACTCACAGAGCTTGACGGTGCAGTAATCCCAGGGGATAAGAGAGCTGTTGGTGTAGCACCATGGACCGTGCTTGTCCTGGTCTGGATTCCTGCAGAAATTTCCTTCCAGTTCTTCACTCAATGTCACCATGTTTTGCTCTTTTCTGATAACAGAAACATTAGAAGATGCTCGCATAATGACACAATGTAAAACAATGAAAAGACAAAACAATGTAAGGTTACACAATTTACTGCACATTTGCCACAGAATACAAATTCTAGAATAATATGAATATTAAAGTCCCAGTATTTGTATGTGCTTCTGAAATAGAATACTTTAGAGGGCAAATTCATTCAGCTCTAACAACATGAGTAATCTAATTAGAATGCATGGGTAATAGATTCTCTTTGTACTTTTGCTACTAGAACTGTACTGTCTAGCTGTGAGGTTGACTCTCTGGAGGAATAGAGAAGCATTTGGCTTCAGCGTTACTCATGACATGACCTCTCACTCAGCTCTCCCACATTAGCAGCCAGGAATCCTCCACATTCGGGGAACACCACTGTCAAAACACTGCAAATTTCTAGCAGAAATTCCATATGAGCAACTAAACCCAAACACTGCAGATGCCTGAGAGGTTGGAAACTTCAATCTAATTTCCAACCAGCTTCACACCAACATAATCCCGTACGTCTGAGGTTTTCCTGTGAGTGGCCTCTGACCTGGCTGTGAAGTCTTGTAGGGTGCAAACCAAATGATGAACCTGACCACCTTTGATGTGTGCATGGCAAGAGGTTTGTCTGAGGGAGGGCAGAGGTCAGTGCTGAAGCATGCTGCTCCAGCTGGGGTAGACGGCCTGTAATTCTTAGTGAATTAAGTCACTCCAACTGCCACATTTTAACATCAATTAGAGCTCTCTAAAACAGGGGTCCTCCACTAAAATGTGTTTTTCTTCCTCAGAAAACTGCGAGAGGCTTATTTTCTCAAGCAAGACAAATACACCCTGACAATCCAGAAACCCCTGTGCTTTGTTTCATTACCCTGTTGGGTTTTCGCAGAGACAGAGGGGGGTGACTTTTGACCTGGAACTTGTTCATAAAACAAGGAAGTTATTTAATGCCACAGATTTCAGAGTCTGTGTGGAAAAAGAAAAATCACTGGTGTTCTGCACTGCCTGTTTTAATCAGAGAACACCCACGAATAGATCTAACCTTAGATTGAACGGTCCAAATGGATACTGGGTGCTATGCATTTTACTGCACTTATGTTAAAACTGTGACCATACAGAAAGTCCAATGAAAAGAGAAAACAGGGTATAAAAAAAAGGGAAAATGCCAGTTCATGCACCATCTTGCCTGTCCCATTAATTTTATTACAGAGCTGTACCCTTGAACCAAACAACTAAACAGATCACTCCTCTCATAAGCAGCATGGATGTATTATGAGACTGTCCTTGAAATCCTGCAATGAATAACATGTAGGAAATGGACCCAGTTTTGTTTCCATGGTAACTAAGTGAATATCAGTGGCTTAAAAGATTTGGTGTATGAAGATACATGTTTATTGTACTGTTTTATTGTAAGGTGGGGAAAAAAAATATTGGGATGGCATCTGTAATTACGTCTCACTCCTCTGATAGGGATTCTCAGCACGGGATGCCATCTACTGTATACTTAAGTTTGAAGCTTCAGAACAAAGTCTTACCTCTCAGAATACTCTTTCCATGGAGCACAGGTAATGCCTGAACGAGTCTTCACCTGCTTGCCTCGGTACGTCTCGCCATTACCTGGATAACACTCTGAAACACCACAGGAAAATAGAGAAACATGGTCAGGGGGAATATATTACAAAGTGTTACAGTGGATCTTACGCTAAGGCTTGATGTACCTGTGTTCCTGCTCAGACTTTATTGAATATTCAGCGAAAAATTCTGTAGTTGTAGGGTTCTCAACAAGCTGGAAGGGCTTACAGAAACACACAATGGTTCCCTTTTCCCAAAGGTACCTGAGCCTCTTGTCCCAGTGGCCCCAATCAGAACTGGAGTTAAATCGATTTTAGCATCAGCGCCTGTGTAAGTTCTCCAATGCAATATCCCCTGGGCCCTGCCAGTCTCATGTAGCTGTCAATGGTGATTAATGTTTGAGTCATTCTGTCTCCCACACTGCTGTTTTCTATGGAGTTGGGACTACAGGGACAAGGCTGCACGAATGCCAAAAAGCAGACATGGATGAAAAAGAACAAAAGCTGCATCTTTTAAGAATTGCTGCACTAAAAGAGAACTTGTATAGACCTTACAGACTGTAAGACCAAAGAAATCAAAGACAAAAAAAAACATGGAATATTTTAGGCTGATGAGTAAAAAAAAAAGCAAAAATCAAAGGCAAATGGTCTCTTCTCAATTTTTTACAGAGGCTATTTAACATTCTTGGAGAGTAAAAGTCAAAGGAAAGGAAAAACAAGCGGATGATGAGAATAGATGAGTTCAACAGTGTAAAGTCTTTCCAGAAAGTAAAGACTCCCTTTTAATACCCTTGATTTCAAAAGAAGATTTTGATGAGCAGTTATCTACAAACTTTTGAACTTATTGTGTATGAGCAAGAACACAAGCGCTGGATGTCAGGTATGCCCAGTAAGCCAGTGCTGGTCTGTAGTAACTTGAGATTATTATAAATGCGGGAATCATAAAACTAGAAAAGGACAAATACTGTTCTGAGGATCTTACCCTCAGATTCAGCAATCGTGGCCCCACAGCGTGGAATGTTCACACAAAAGGCCCAAGAGATGTTAGGGTCAGTAGTGAAGCACCATGGGGCAAGACGACCATCAGGATTCCTGCAATAGTTCTCCTTTAGGTCTCTGTGTATACACACATACATGACACACAACACACACACACACACACATAAACAAAAGCGTGCACACACATAAAGCAGCTTTACAGAGAATATGTGGCATAGACTAAGAATGTGTTTTTTGGCAAATATTAAGAATACTAAGTTTGTATAATTACATACACAAAATCATATATATTTGTGGACTAAATCCTGTTCCCAGATGGGCACACTTTGAAAATGAAAGATGAAAGATAAATACAGATAGGAATATATTAGGGTGACTTACTAGGGTGAGAATAAACTGTGATATTTGAAACCAGTGCCTCATAAAGGTGGAGCATGATAATAGTGTGCTGGTCAACTTTGTCTGAATGACAACTTGCCTGGTATTATTCAATAAATGTAACATACATTAGCATGGCCAAAAAGTCCTCCCTATTTGCTTGTTTGAGTGTACCTTGGGCATTAAAAGAGCATGGACTAGAGAAAATTTGAGGCAGGTTTTAGAAGGCACATAGCCTTTTTAGTGGTGGATTTTGCTGTAATACAGCCCCAAAAGCTTAACAAGTTGTCCCCAGAGGTGTATTCTCTTTATAAGCTCATATCTGGCCCCATGAGACGTGTTCACTAAGAATAACACTCCTACCGCTACTGTGGGTATGGTGCAACTTTTGAATATCTGAGAAAATATGCACAGTATAAATTATTACAACTACTAAATGTGATTTTTCACAGTTGAGCACTCACTTGCAGCGGTAATCCTGGGGTAAGTAGGAGTGTGAATGGGGAAACTGGGTGTCCCATCTTTGACAGGTTAGGCCATCACGGGGCACTGCCACTGTCCCACGATACCCTTCTCCATTACCATGGAAACATGCAGTAGTAGTTTTAACATCACTATGGTTGTCAGAGTCTGAGAAGGTGGAAAACACACATAGAAAGAGAACAAGAGACAAAAAGACAGAGATAAACCTCACTCCTTCAGCATGATAAATGATGAATCACTCTCACTCTACAACTGTGCTCGTTCAGAGTGCAATAACAATAGCTGTTTTTCTTGAGAAAAAGCAATGCTTCCCAAGTGAGTCAAAGCAGTTGCTTAGTAGAACTGATAAAAACAGCTGACAGCAGACTTCTGGTAAAAAGCTTAATTCAATTTTTCATAGACATACACTTTATGTTTTCAACTCTCTATATCCGACCACATTCACTGATCAGACGCAGATTCTACAGTCTCATAATCTGGAGTTCCTTCAGTATGTCTGAAATCCATAAGGCCCCTTACTAATGAACCTTGTGGTCAAATTAACCCTTTGAGGAAAAACGTTTATTTATAAAGCTTATATAAAAAGTTACATGCACACACACGTGCGTGTACATGTGTGTATATACGCATGCTATTAACCAGGCCTTGCTTGTTAATATTGTTTATCCAAACTGCTGCATACTCAGGCTGTGTCGTGTAGGACTCAATCTCATTAGTGGAAAGAAAGACAGAGCAACAAAAACAATAGAATACTGTGTGCTTCAAGTTTTTCTGTGTTTACTGCAGAGTAGCAGGGTAGGTTTTAAGAGTGTATTCTGGCCTTAAAAAAATGGAGTCTATCAGTCAACAAGCACATGTTCCAAGTGGACCAAGGCCATCTAAATGCAGACAGACACTCTAATTGTTTTTACAGGCCTTGTGTGTCAGCAAGCACATTGTTGTCATTCAGTATATGCGTAATATCTGTAGAGATTTCTGCACTAAAGAGGGCTATTAAAAACATGATCTGCTCTACCAGCCAGAAAAGAGATCAGGGCAGATCTACTCATTTGGTTCTGTTGTTTTCTGTCATACAGAGCAGAAAACAAATGTGGCTGGAACACAAGCATAGCTCAGCGCACATCAGGCCTGTGTTTCTGTATCACTGCTCCCCAAGCCCCCAAAATGTCATCTTGGTAATGAAAACAACCCCCAGCAGAGTCAGAAGAAGCAGGGACATCAGGTTAGGAGAGCTGAGAATGCTGTGGTGGGGGGTAAAACTCCACACGTGTTATGTCTTTAGGGTGGATGGAGGGTTTACACAGCAATCCAAACCACGACACAGAGTTCTCATGCAGATAAGGCCATGCGCCAGTGCGCTGATGAGAAAAAACAAATACTCAGATATTAGTGAACATGAGAAGCAATGAAGCATAGCGAAGAAAAGAGTTTTATGAGCAAACCTTCCACTCCTCTCTCTGCTGCAAACAACATTCCTGTGAGGGTCCCAACAAGAAGGGAGCTACCAGAAGAGGAAGCTGTAAATTTTGCTTTTTTTTTCTTTTCTTCTTTCTATCTCCTTATTTTCTGTCACATATACACACAAAACACACTTACCACACTGTTTGATGCTGCAGTACTCCCAAGGAGTGCTGGGATCAGTAGTGAAGCACCAGGGTCGCTGGCGCCCATTTGGGTTTCTGCAGTAGTTATCCTTCAGGCCTTTATCTGGGTACCTGTCAGAGGAAAAGCAATTCTAACACAAGACACCACACTCCTGCTGGCCCACAGCAGCACTGATTTATATCAGGGAGAACCAACAATAACCTGCAGCAAAGTAGAGCAACCGATTCTGTGCTACCGCTGCAGTCAGCAGGGTCTCTCTGAACTGCTTGGGTGAACCCTAAAGTCTCAAAGGCTTAAAACAACATGGCTGAACTAGCCTTTTTGGAAGGCTCACACAAAATGGTCACTTTTCTTTTGATTTATGTTAAACAGGGACATGACACAGTTCCCACACTGCCAAGTGCTGGGAATACACTTTATTGATTTTTTTTTTCAAATGTTTTCAAAAGCTGTTGGAAAATGTCATTCCTTCTGAGGTAAATGTAGTACGAGTACTTCTTTGAGATTAAAGAGCTTTGGTTCTCTTATGGGAGAGTAGCTAAACAAACTGACATTCATTTCTAAACCCATGTCACTGTTGTTTCCCAAGACTGCTTGGATCTAAGTTAAGAAATATATCTGGCTGACGCTGATGTAATGTGGAAATCTGATTCTGTTATTTAAAGAATATTGCACATACCTAAAATATAGGTTGCACACATTTTCAACAGTCAGTGCAGTGATGTATTTCTTGTGCATGGCACAAATAACAAAACTAACTTTCTGAAAGGTGATTCTTAAAAAGGTGTGGGTGAACCTCCACTTCCAGGTAACTTTTCGTGTATACAAACCTGGCAAACGAATGTGCTCAAAATGTATAATTTATTTAAAATGTGGATGAACTATAACTTTTTATGAATTTTCTCTTGACTGAACACATACTTAGCATTGTTGGAATGGTTGCACCATGTCCTCTAAATAGTCTCACAATACAATACACTGATCATTAAGTATCTTACATAGCATTACGGATAATTAAACTATTTAGCACAACTTAAGGCAATCTGAACAAATTCAAAAGTGTGGCATGTAACAAGATATTTATTCTAAACGTCATACATACCATAGCTTGAGAAATATGTATACAGTGTGGCTGTCGGCCGCCCGATTACCAGTTATAATTACACTGGAAGGGTTATATAAGTCCCAGGAAACTTGGTGATTGATGTGGTCCCCTGAGCTATGCTTTACCCATGAGGGCTCCTACCTTTTGGGGTGGAAGAGGTGTTTGTGAGGTTCATCCAGGTCCCAGCGCTGGCATTCTCTGTTGCTCTCCGTGTGGTCCATGGGTCCTCTGTAGCTTTCTCCATTACATGTCATACATTCCACTGTTGAGAGGAACATGGCTGGTAAGAATCAGTGGAGGACCAGACCCAGAGGAATACTCACAAATACAGCTGAGGTACATTAGCATTCTCAAAGAGGAGAAATTTACTATAACATGATTATGTTAAAAAGAAGGAAAAATCAGATGATGGAATAATCATGGTTCAGTGACCTAGGATAAGCTTAATCATAATCTATTTTTTCCATTTTTCTCACCTAGCTGTATGTAGACTGTTTTATGTCTCAAACTGTAGCCTTTGGATTAAGTGCTAAATCAGGTAACACCTCATCTTAATAACCTGAAACACCACACATTAAGCTGTTGGTGTGACTCCAGAGACTAAACCGTAGTTTCTAACAGATTTCATTTGATCAAAGGTTACCGAAAGGAGTAATAGAAATGTAGCAGCTTAGTCATAACGATCCACTGTTGGAGTACACTGGACATCACAGCAGAAAGAGGTCATCTAAGTACCAGTACTCTCTCTAAAGCCTATTATGACTTGTACTTCACTATAAAGGCTTGAGCAGCATATTGGAAACAGATGTTTATGCTGGCCGTTTTCTTGAAACCTTGATTTTACATCTCCCTGTGTGTGTTTCTGATTATGGGAAACTAATTTATTAACAAACCCTCCCAGCTGTATTTTACCACAGCGCTCTGAGAATAGACAAGAGGCTGTCTCTGTTTGCTTGATCGCTATCTCCACTAAAAACCCCTCTCTATCCACTCTGCATACTCAGTCCACATTCTCCATGTCCTGATTTAGTAAACTGCAAAGTGCATTCAAGAGTCCAGGCCCTTTATAGTGTAAAATTCTTACAATGTACTTCAAACTAAATATCTCAAAACCATGTATGTTAGCAAAAACACATATACAGGTTGTAACATTTTCTTTTAATTATTTGTTTAAAGATTAACACCATACATAGTGTTTGTTTTATTTCAGTTCCAATCACAGTAAATGCTGGATAATTGAATGTTCCTCACCCTCTGAGCACTGGGGAATGTGGCAGTTTTGATAACGTATGTTGGGATTCTTTGTAAAGCACCATGGTCCTGTGGTACTGTTGTCCGGATTCCGGCATAAGTTCCCTTGAAGGTCCTTCTGCTTGTGCAGCCAGGGTAAGAAGCTGAATGGAGAATGGGGGTAAGCACAAGGGATTGTTTTATTTCATCTGTAAATTCAGAAAACAACAAACAGCTGTGCTACTGAGGCTTCTGTGTGCCTGTTAACCTCTCAAAGTCAATCAGATTTTAGAAAACTGAAGGGAAAAAGTCAACAGAGACACAGAACACAATCCTAAATTGTGAAGTTACCTTTTCCTAGCCCTCCCCCCACACTCCCACTCAAATGAGTAAATCACAAAACCATGACACAGGTTCAGATCAAAAGAGACAGAGACTCTCAGACTCCTTGAGTTTTTTAAGAAACAGCCTTTCTGCCCCGAGAACATTTTCACACATCACATAACTCTTTAGGCTGGAAATTCACCTCTGACCTTCCATTTTGGCTTTGAGCAAAGAAAGACATCATTACATATGTGGAAAACCTAAGCAATATGCCATTCAGCAGCACATCATATTCACAACAGCAGTTGACTTGCTCATGTACTCATACTACATCCTTACTGTCTGTTCAAAGCACGTTCACTATAATGTTCACTATACTGTTCACTATAGTGCTCTCAGACAAATGTCACTCCTGACAATCTTAGGATTTAAAATTTTAGTATGATCATTAGAAAGATCTGTAGCAAATTAGTTAACATAGTGATACAAAATCCTTTTACCAGAGTAATAAAAAACATGCCTGTGATGTGATGTTTCACAAGGGAGCATTTCAAGCATGACCTGTTAACTGTACAACAGTCTATTGGAAAAGATAAAAGGTTTTAGAAAAAGAAAAAAGAGAGTGAAAGAGACTTTAAACAAAAAGATTCAAGGTCTCTTCAAGGTAATCATCTTTTCATGCCTCTGCAGCTTTTGAAGTCAAAAGATCTATAGCTCTATTGGCAAAGAGACAGTATCTAACTATTTTCTCCATCTGTAGTAAAAGACAGGCAAAAAACTGACAGCACCCCTAACAAGCCCTTGCAGTCATAATGAACTCTTGGCAAATAAGCCCTCTAGATTATCTTATCTGAGCTTCGTCCTGCTTTGTGTCATACTCCCACCATTACATTGACCCTTCATAATGAACTTGTAAACACTACATCTCCCCCAACTCTACACAACTGAAGTTTTTTTACTTCTTGTATAGAATAGAGTATGTTTGTATAAGGTTTTCACAACTGTGTTACATATCTGGTTGTATTCCATTGCACACTGTTGTGCAGCATGTGGACCTCTGACTGTGTTGCATTATTAGCTGAGTTCTGAGCTCACCATTAGAGCTGGACAAGGGAGGTTCCAGTGAGCTACCGAGTCCAAAGAATCAGCTCTAATAACATGCTGAATTAATCACTAAATAATTTCATCATTTTGAAATCATTTCAATCAAAGCAGACTGTTGTGAGCTCTGAAATGAAACCCATTTGTTATTCAGTTACGGAGAAAATGTGCCTAAGAAACTTGGCCATGAGAAAGGAGTGTAAAACTGGTCCCGTATAGTCACGCCTGAATACACCACAGCACACAGTGTGAACGATGTGAAATACTTTCCCGCCACTTAACCCATTCACCAAGTGAAGCAGTGGGCTGCCACCAATGGGGGGATGCCTGGGGAGCAGTGTGTGGGGATGGTATCTTGCTCAAGGGTGCCTCGGTTGTGCCACAACCAGTCCTGGCATTCAAACCCACAACCTTCTGAGCGTAGGGGCAACTCCCTAACCTCTAGGTCATCAGCTGCCCCAAGATACACCATTCCTCGAAGTACTGCAGTACAAGGTCGATGCGTGGAGCGGACAGAACAAGCTCCTTTTCCATCTCCTTGTTGTAAAAATCACTTTAATATGTAGTCCTTATATAGAGGTGCAAGAGGAGTTTTTAAAGAACTTCTTTCAAAGAGGACTGCAAATACTGGGCATTTAAGTTTAATTGTCCTTAAACACAAAAAGAGAGAGAGAGAGAGAGAGAAAGAGAGAGAGAGAGAGAGAGAGAGAGAGAGAGAGAGAGAGAGAGAGAGAGAGAGAGAGAGAGAGAGAGAGAGAGGGAGATGGAGAGAGATTGAGAGAGAGAGGGATGGAGGGAGAGTCTTACCGATGTTCATGTGGAGTGCTTGAAGTCCAGTGCTGGCACTCCACACCAGTCTCAGTCACTGATCTCCTCCCTTTGTAATTTAGCCCTGCGCCGATAATGCACTCTTTTACAAAGTCTGCAGGGATAACACAGCAAAAACGATCAGGTAAACAGTCACTTTTACTTCTCAATAAAATCTGTGAAATCAGATCTGTTTTTGTGACTTGGGGAAAAAACTGTGCAGAAAAACTTGAGTTAAGCTGACATAGCATGCATGGTGATCATGAGACCAGCTCAAAATACTGTGCCATCTCACTACAGAGATAAACTTCTGACATGTATGCAAGTAGATGTATCAGTGTGTCTATGTGTGCATATGTGTGTGTCAGTGTTTATGTGTAGGTCATCTGCAGGTTGCAAGCCACTGAGGAACATCTGAGTTTCTGTATGAATGCTTCCTAACAGGCCTTCCATTAGATCCAGCTTATAATAATAAATAAGGAAACACGTATTTACATACAACAGCACACACGCTATTTTACATTGTCATATGTTTATTAAACAAGTGTTTTAAACATTCAAGATCACTGATAAAAGTATGTTATTCTCTAGTCCAAGGATCACACACTGTGTCCTATATGGCCATAGCCCTGCTATGTTCTACTCAAGTCTCATCCACACATGTATAATTCTAAAATTGTCTAACATGTAAATGAAAAATGACCAAAACAAGGGGAATTCATGTATGTAGATCAGAAAACAAAACATGCAAAACAGTAAAACCGCTCTAAGGAGAGCAGTTCATTGACCTAATATGCTATTTTCAAAGGTATAGGAGGCTAAACAACTACAGAAAAAAACACAGAAAAATGGCATAAAAAATATCTGCATCTGTGCATATGGTGTTTTCCAAATTCAAGTCATGTAGGCTTTGATAATAAGCTGACAAGCTGAATCAGGTGTGTTAAATGAAGTAGAATGCTAAAAAGATTTTAGAGGACCTCAATTAAAAAAAAAGATTTTAGAGGACCTCAAATAAAATGTTGAATCTCAAACCCAGTTGGTTACAAATAAAGGAAAATTACTTCCTTTGACATAAGTATCTTACAAAATTCAGTGCATGGGCTTGTCAGAGAATCCTCCAACAAGACACGTGGGCCACATGGATGACAGCTAAGGATCTGCATGTATCTCCTGCAATACATGTGACTATGAGTCTAAATAAGAAAAACACTGGAAAAAGCGGTGCCCATAGTAGATTGCTCAGAGGAAATATGTCTGTCTGTTTCAAATTTGCTGAAGAATAATAAATAGTTCACAGAAGTACTGTAAAATGTTTTATGGACAATTAAAACATTAGATGAAAAATGCAAGAGATTTGTTTGTAACAAGCAAGCACTGCATAACAACACTAAAACTGTGAGTTATGGTGGAGAAAGTATCACAGTTGGGGCTGTTTTGGGACATGAAAATATTCCAAGAGATATAAGGAAAAAATGTCAGGACATCTGTCTATAGTCTAGAGAAGTAGTTCTAGAGAAGTCAAATTACCTAACAACCCAACAGCAAAAAGGCTCATATAAAAAAATCCCTATTTTGGAAAGGCCAAGTTAGAGTCTTGTTTAAATGTTGTGCTGTGATCTGAAGTGTGAACTGAAATAGGTTTATGCAAGGGCAGGGATATAACTTTATTTTTATTTTTTTATTGATACTGATGCCATTATTGATTCTGCATATTAATAATGCATCAGTGCTGTTGTTTAATATGACTCAGCACACATTGTAGAATGTCTGCCTAACAACATTTAAACATCTTAAATTCCAAGGCTTCTTTCTTTAAAATTATATGGCTTGGAAAACAAATTAAAAATACATTTGCAAAAACAGATTTGTTTATTTTCATAAATAATTTTTTTGTTGTGCATTCCAGGTAATTTTCTCCATCAGTCATTTATAACTCCACATTTCATGTTGAAACTGTCCAACTGTCCAGCTGAACAATAGAGACATGTAGAATCACCTGACCTGAATGTTGACACTGACAGGCTAAATGAATTTTTCGGTCATATTTATGAACAGCACTAGCGTTTTGTCATTTTCAGCTGCAAAACCTGAACTTGCAATGCCTTTACAACAGACAACATTTATGAAAAAACATGTTTACAGTTTCAGAAAGTACTCTCTTTTTAAAAGGCTGGATTGTATCATTTTGTCCTAGTGAAATCTATAAATATGAGAGGCAAGTCAAGCTATTAGAGTGTAAAGCCTCTGTAGTGATGGCATCCTATAGCTCTAGGATGATTTGGTGTGGTGTATGTGATCCAGAACTAATTGCCCAACAATAAAAAATCTCTTCACTATTGCTCTTGCAGCTAAATGCAAGAAATCCTTATAGGAACATTCCAACATCTAGTATAAAGCGTTCACAGGAATTTTACTGTTACTGTAGAAGGGGGACAAACTGACCACTAATACTGCGGAGTATTAGTAGAAATTAGTAGAAATATTAGATGTGAGCATGTCTACAAACTTTTGGACATATACATAATCACATGCTGAACATATGTTTCTGTTATCCTGATTATTTAAACAAATTGTTCAATAAAGATTTGCACTGTCATATGTTCTGTATTGAAATTACGATGTTCTGTACTACGTTTAAATCAAGATCTGCCATGCAGAAATCCAGGAATTTAAAAAGATCTCTCATGCTTATTCTAATGACTGAAACATTTTTTCATTCTCTACACAAGTAAAACCGCTTACCAGTATGCTAAGATTTTTATATAGTATCCAGCAGGCATACAATGTCAGGATGGTAAATTGCATGTATGTAGCCCAAAAGTCTCCCATGAAAAACAAAGAACAGATGTAAACAGCTGGACACACATTTTAAAGGTGGCACTCTCTATTCATAATCCAATTAAGAACTTACTAAGCAAATCAGGGGAAGTTTACTATCTTTAACAAACTGAAACAGCAGGAGACTACATGAATGTAATGAAAGCTATCTCTTTCTCTTACCTTTTTTCTCGTAAAGGTCAAAGTTGAAGTCATTCTCCTTGCGGACGCCCAGGGTCAATCCATCAAAGGAGAGTAAATTACACTTTGTGCCATTCTGATCAAAGCTGAATGCTCTAGAGAGAAAGATTGTGTGCAAATTAGTTTATTCATTCATTCAGTTAGATGTTTAGATATTTGTAATATACATAACCTTTGACTGAAAAGAGAGAAATATATGATACACTATATGGAAAAAAGTATTAGGACACCTACAGGAACGTTAGTGACATTGTATTCAAATACATAGACTTTAAAATGGAGTTGGTCACTCTTTGAAGCTATAACAACTTCCACTCTTCTTGTAATTCTTTCCACAAGATTTTGGAATTTGTGCCCATTCATTCTGTGGAGCATTTATGAGGTCAGGCACTGATGTTGGACGAGAACACCTCACTTACAAACTCCGTTCCAGATCATCCCAAAGGTGTTGATGGGGTTGAGGTCAGGGCTCTGTATGGGTCAGTCAAGTTCCTCCACACCCAACCATGTCTTTATGGACCTTGCATTGTGCACTGAGGCACAGTCATGCTGGAATAGAAAAGGGCCTTTTCCCAAACACTGTCCACAAAGTTGGAAGCATGGTGTTGTCCAAAATGTCTTGGTTTGCTGAAGCATTAAGATTACCCTTCCCTGGAAGTAAGGGGTCTAGCCCAAACCCTGAAAAACAGGTATGTCCCAATACGTTTGTCCATATACTGTAACTAACTGCTAACAAGAGCAGCTATATGTTCTGCCTGGTAAAGTAGGTTGCTTCCTGTGATTTTCCTTTTATAAAGCATTTCCAGATCTAAATTTCATAAATCAAAATAAGTGACAGAAGCCAACAAATCGTTGTCTCACTGTCACTGTATGGCACTGGTGCAAAACAGCTGTTATCCAAAACATGAAAAAAGGAAGTAGTTGATCTGCTGAATCTAGATTTCCACTTGTAATCTAGCTTCCAGCTGCTTCCTCTGAGCACACTCTTCAGTGTGCTTTAGGCCAATGAAAGATTATTGAAACAATCCTCAGGAGGTTCAGTAGGAGAAATGCTGTTCAGTGCTTTATTATTGGAAACTGTATTGTAAAGGTAAACTCCAACAACTGCAAGATTAACCATAACAGGTTTCTATGAATAGACAATAAACAGCCTGGTTGCACTTATTGACCTTTGTAGGCTTCAATACCTGCAGGTGAAGGGGAGTTTCCTGTTGCGGCTGCAGCGACGGGCACACTTTCCCACACTCATCTTCCTGCTTTTAGTCACGAACGAGGAATCAGGTGGAGCGACCAGACGAACTCCATCAGTCTTCTGATAATCCTGCAGAGCGTTTCTCTTGCTTTCTGACATGCAAAACAACACTGATTGAGCTAAAACATGTGGACTATGAGGATAATGCTAAATAACATTTTCATAAAAAAAGCCTTAAAATAATGAATAAAGGATATATGAGACAGAGCATGTGGGGTAAAACAAGAAGGGATACTCCAGTAAGACTAATCAGATTGTACACTAGCAGCCTGACACAAATAAGCAGAGAAGCAGTGAAGTACTGGAGTGGAAAATGAGCCTGTTCAGTGTGTTTCGGTGTAAGAGTAATCCAGAGTGTGTAATAAGATGCAAGGACATCCATCATTGTCTGATTAAGCATGGTGACTCAGGCCGAGTGGATTCATTGTGATTGCCGTGAGGAAGCGTGCCAAATCCTGACTGACCGAGTAACAAAACTCCTCAGTGCAGAACTGCAGACAAACTTCCACACGCATGAGCAAGCTACCATCTCACCGTCCAAACTCACCAGACACAGAATAAGGTCTGAATGACCAGGAGAGAGAAAAAGGGCTCCTTGAAGATAAGGACGACAGACCAGTCAGGCTGTTGCCAGAGTCAGGCTTGTATATTAGACGCAGCTTAGACCAAGAAGGAGGAGGGAAGAGGAAAAATTCACATCTGCATCACCATTCACAACAACTGTTCCCCCGGTTCCAGGCCTGAACCTTTGCCCATTAACTTCCTGACATTTACATCTGAGGGACATCAGATTTTCTTCAAGACTTCTACAACATGGCTAACTACATTCTTATCCATAAACTACTTTTAACACTTAAAAAACAAAGAACCCACCCCCACATGCCCACGTTCTCCCTTAATTAGGATGAGCTAATTAAAGCTGCACTCACTGAACACTCACTGTACAACTGCACAGGGCTCTTCAGCTGCCCAGGAAGGTGACAGAGACTGAAATTAGTCAGCTTTTCACCTCAGACCAGCGTGCAGGTCGTGGAGACAGAGGTTACACCAACAAACATCTGAATCTGAAGCCACCCTGTTGTTTTACAGCATGTTTATCAGCACATCTCTCTCTCCCTCTCTCTTTCTCTCTCTCATTCTCTCTCTCCATGTCCCTCTCTCTCTCTTTCTCTCTTCTTCCCTGTTCGATGACTCATTCATCCAGATGTTCTGGCGAAGACGACCTACTCGGCTGTTTTCACTATAACACTTTTTGTCTCCTGTTTATGAAACTTCATTAATGCTTTTGTAACAGTGTCACCAGACGAGGAGGACGCCGTAGACAAGTACTGAGGTTAAACTTGCCTTTAAAACCTTAGTCAAGTCCTCACCTGAGATACCAGGGAGTCAGCTAGACTCGGGCTTTTACAACATGATCTTTAAGTTTTTAAAAATGTTAAATAAATCCCCAAAAATGTCCTAAACCAAAGCCAGTACTGCAGCCCAATGGGAGCCGTTAACTGGAGACAGTCAACTCCGAGCTCAAACTCACCTGAGTAAACGAGCACAGCCACGCAGAGAAGGATTTTATACATCCACATGGTCGTTGTAAACTGTCTGCTATTTTCCAAAAGTGACTGGATAACACACGGTTAGTTTAATACCGTCAAAAACGGATTTAGAAGCGTTTAAGCTACTAAACTAAGGACGGAGAGAGATGCTCCTCCAGCACCGAGAGCCGTTTAAGTACTGAGGAGAATCAGGCGCGCGCTGCTCTTTGAGTTGAGTGTTTTTGTTTCCCACCCTTTTTATGACAACCCCCGCCCTTTTATGCTCTGATTGACCCGCTGCTTCGGCCTCCCTCAGCAGGATTGGTGTATTGGCTGTCAATAAAAAGCACCAGCCAATCACAGTGCACCATACCGACTGTGCCGGAATACAGGTATGATAAAAACTCAACGTCTTTTGAGTACCTCCAGATCAGCCCTCCTCTTTTTCAGACGCACACAGGCCCCTCAGTGCCTAGAAACATGACCTGTTAATCATGTGAATAATTTCCGGAGAGGTTGTTGAACTGCAGCGGAGCGGGAAGTTCTCTTAACACGAAGGAGCAGATTACAACAAGAGCGTTTTGCTGACTGCCTGTCTGACGACCTCGGTGAACATGGGGGACGTTCATGTCAGGGGATTGCAGCAACAAACAGATCTCTTCCAAAAAAACTAAAAGTGTGCTACAACTGTCCTTTTACCCTGTGTCTGGCAGTAAATATGGAAGTGATACCACAAGTTCAGAAAAAAAAAAAATCTTAAGATGTTCTCAAAAAATGCTTATACTAATATTTCCATGCCTTTCTAGGATCCGCTTAGGCCTGACAGCTCATTGACAAGCATCTGTGTCCTAGTGGTTAGAGAGTTTCCCCTGCAATCAGAAGGCTGTGGGTTCAAATCCCAGGACTGTTAGTGGAACCATTGAGGTATCCCTGAGCAAGGTACCGTCCTCACACACTGCTCCGGGGTGCTGTGAATGGGTTAAACCCAGAGTAAGAAGTTCACAGTTCTTGGGATTTCTTGTGTTTATCTGCACCTCTGGTTCACTTTTCGCTCTTCAGGTGAGTGAAGGAGTGGAAGACTGTTGACTACTATGCTGTGCTGTGCTGTGGTGTGTTCACGTCTGACTATAAGGGACCTACTTGTCTTCTAGACTAAGAATACCTGCTGCAATAGTTCTATAACACAGGCACGGCAGTTTTTATGGCCACATTGACATTGTCAGATGGCCTATTAAAACAAAACATTCCTCACATTACTTTCTTGTCGTGTTATATTGATCAGGGCTGGTTTAGTTCATCCTCCATCCTGCAGTGAAGCAGGAGGGCGCTGAAACCCCACCTGAGAGAGCGTCATCTCACAGAACGTCACACACCTGAGATTGAGGATGCAAGGTTTTAGCTCATCATGGATGGAGTGGCTGTTTATTTTACATCACACTTCTCAAGGCCTTCTATGTACAGAGCACTTCTATGCCATTTCACCTCACTTAGGGCACTTTCTTTATTTATTTGTCACGCTAAAGTGCTTCGTCAAGTTTTAGCGGATGCTTTTCTTTGCGGGTTTGAGTTCATCAAGTTTGAGTTTGTTTTTGCATGTCGTTTTTCTGTGTGTTTATCTCTGTTTATCTTTGTTTGCATTAGTGTCGTTAGTAGGCTGGCTGTTTATTTGAGTCTCAGCTGGGACTCACAGCAGCAACGCCTCTGCATCCTCTGATGACAAGAGAGAAGCTACGACCCTCTAACAGCAGGGCTAGTGCCCTCAGGGGAGTGTTCGATGACACAGAGAGAGAAACAGAGTGACAGAGAGAGAGAGAGAGACAGAGAGAGAAAAAGAGAGAAAGATAGAGAGAGAAAGAGAGACAGAAGTAGAGAGAGAGAGAAAGAAAAGAAGGGAGAGAGAGAGACAGAGATAGAAAGAGAAAGAAAGAAAGAGAAAAAAGATAAAGAAAGAGAGAGGTGGAAAAAGTGAGAGAAATAGATAAGAGAAAGAAAGAGGGAGAGAAAGAAAGGGAGAGGCCTACAAGGAGCTTGTCATCCTGCTGAACCTCTCGGCTCTCCTGCACCTTTAGAATCAAGCTCAAAAAGATTCAACACAGATCAAAATCCATTCTCTACTCTTTACTTACTACTCTTCATCTCTCTCTCTCTCTCTCTCTCTCTCTCTCTCTCTCTCACACACACATGCACACTGACAGTCTTTCACGTTCTTTTTCTTCCTTTCTCTCTTTTTCTTTTTCTCTCTCTGTCCATCTCTCTCACACACATTCTTTCCTTCTTTCTCTCTCTCTCTCTCTCTCTCTCTCTTTCTCTCTCTCCTTCTCTCTCTCTTACTGTCCCTCTTACTTCTCTCTCTGTCTTTCTCTGTCTTTTACTATTACAGCCACCGCATACTTTGCTATAACATGAAAACGCAATATTGGGAATCAAAAGCTGTAAGACTGCACGCTCTTGTACACCTCCATAACTTAGAGCAGATGTGCATAGCAGCTTCACGAGTTGCTGAAGACTACAGGAAAAGTTTGCGGTAAGCGGAGCAGCAAGACAGTCTGTACTTGTGGAATAATAAATCGCAAGTTATGAGCAGTGATTATACAGTCTGTCACTCTGTCTATAACTCAAGAACAGTTCCATATCCATCACACAAGTGTGCTTGAGATCGTGGAGAAACTTTGACCTTTTAGATGAGAAGATTCCAAAATGTTGCTTAATAATGAAAAGAATCGTATGGTTTTTTTTTGTTTGTTTGTTTTTCTGATTCATCAGTATGGGTTTTTGTCTCCCTGCTATGATTGCCACATGGTCCTCTTCCATAGTTATGGCCTTAATTGGTCCAGTCCACACACACACACACACCGACACACACACACACACACACACACACACAGCCACCACATATGTACACACTCATTTCACCCATGTTTCTAACTCAGACCATGTGTGTCAGAACACAAACAAATAATGAATAAATGAGTCATTTTCTTCTATGGTGAAGAAAGTGGTCAGGCCTCCAAAAGCTGTAGGGCAATGGGGTAATTCAGCTTATACAAAGGGCAACACACACACACACACACACACACACACGCAAACACAATGAATAGAAATATAGAATGAAAAGGCTGAAATGAAACAAACTGACATTACTGGAAACAAATATTAGTCAGATGATAATAACAGCTGTCCTTTGCGTTGTGTGAGTGGACCAATTGAAATCCTTAAAAATGACATAATTACTCTAATTACTTAGGTACTTAATTACATTACGCACATTCAGAAAATTTCTACCTCCTCCTGTACTGTTTTGGATTTACGCTTTTTGTGCACCAATGATGAAGGGATGCTCCTACAGCAGAAAAAGATGTTAAAGACGAGAAAAATGGGGAGAGAAAAGAAAAACAGAGAGCAAGTATCCATGCTCAAAAAGGTCACTCCCTGTAGGTGTTAATTGATTTCCTGCAGCTTTGTACAAATTTGTCATGCAGATTTGGAACTGGTGTTGAATTTCATCTGCAGCAAATTACCAGGCACTGACCCTTGCAACACACACACACACACACACACACACAAGCAAATTCTGTCTGTCTGTCTCTGTCCGAAGCAGACATGTGACACAGATTATGGCTTCTTTGGAAGATCCTCCACAGGATCGATCACACACAGATGTGAGTAACAGACATCTTTAAGCCTGATCACAAATAGTTCAATTCCTAAGGGGAAAAGTTCCAGGTAAAGCTGTTATAAATGAGGTTCTTCGACTTCCCCCAGTTGAGCATCTGTGTTCAATGTTTGGTCAAATCTTCCTGATCTACAGAAAAATCTGTAGATGCATCATTTTCATCCCTATATGTTTATTCACTCATTTACCTTAACCTTTTTTTTTAAACACGGTTTACAGTAAATCAATGAACGAATATTATCTAAGCAGCACTTTCACCCTACGTTGTTGATGAAAAGGTTACAACAAACAAACAATTAAACAAACAGATGGACAAAAAAACAAATGAATGTTCTCTAAGCTCCATTTTTTAAAACAAGGCTGATGGTAAATCAATACATGACCATACTGAAGGCACAAAGGAAATCTTTTTCCAGATGTCTTTAGATCCTCAAGTCATCAGTACGCTCCTTTATTATTTGACCATAACCACTTTTAAAGAAGGGTTGTGTTACCTAATGCATGTAAATGGTGATGATTTGATGTGTCTACTGAATCTCTGCAAAAAAAAAGTTTACATAATATCTAAGAGGGTTCCAAACTAGGACAAGTCAAAGAAGCACAACAACTTTGCCTGGATTTTTTTTTCTTTTCTTTTAAGAGTGTATAAAACTATATGTGCTCAGCCACGAAGGCCTCTGGGACACACATCTGTGTGTGAGCATTCCTGTGGAGGATCTTGCAGGCGCAGTAAACAGAGCAGCCTTACAAATAAACACACACTTCCTGCAAGTGATTCCGTGGGCCGGTTGTTAAGCCCACGCTGGACTCCGGCCTGTTGACGGTCTTCCACTCCTTCACTCACCTGAAGAGCGAAACCTGAACCAGAGGAGCAGATAAACACAAGAAATCCCAAGAACTGCGGCGCCTTAGATCCCCCAGCACAGTAGGGAGGCAATCTTCATCAATATTTAGAAACTCAGTGACTCAATTGATTGAGCTGTGGCATTCGTAGACTTTCACAATCGGACTTTTCTTTCAAAGTTGTGTTTGGTTCGTTTTACTGAGTGTTTAGAGAAGAACGTTTTGAAGTGGCTTCACTGGGCCGGGGTTTAGGATGTCGTTCTGCTGTAAACAGTATTGTGCTCGGGGACTGGAAGGCCAGTTTCTGTATCTGATAATGCCTCAGAACTTTCTGAAAGGCATGTAAATTTACTTCACATGGCAAAAATGTGTCCATCATGTCCGATATTTATGGGTGTTGCAGTCCCTCAGGAATAATACATTGTATGCAAAATCAGAGTAGCCCCACGACAAAGGTTTTTTGTTTAGGTTGGTCCCAGTGTTTAGATGACGCATCCTTTACCACAAAAATCTCACGTCACTTCACCTCATAAACGGTCTATGTGCTTATATGTGTAGGTTAACGCCCCGAATGGGCTACTGTGTGCACAGAGGATTAGATCATTTCCTTTTCTAGAAGATGCTGCTAACTTTCTGGCGTGATTTTTTGGGACCAGAACAATGCAGCATTCATTTCAACTCATGTATTTTGGACTTGGTTAGAACACTTTTCCTCTTTTTTAATGAATGAATAATAGACCTAGAGATTAAGGGGTCGTGCACATTTTAAAAAAAATGCACAATTCATAAATTCAACAATCTAAATTTGCATATGGTTATTACCTGTGGTGGGCTGGCGCCCCATCCAGGGTGGGTCCCTACCTCATGCCCGTGGACCCCGGGATAGGCTCCGGGTACCTGCGACCCTAGTAAGGATTAAACAATTACAGAAAATGAATGAATGAATGAATGAATGAATGAATGAATGAATGAATATGGTTAGTACGTCAAATGGTTGCTTTATGAAATATGTTGTTTTATGATCATCTTACAATAATGTTTTGGCTTAAAAGTGCTGGGTAATGTTAGGTAAACAAAAGTAATAAAAGTGAACTTTTTTCAGATTTACTACTATTTCAGTGTTATTGACATTACATATAAAAACAAAAAATTGTAGTTTCATTTTGAATAATAAAGAAAATAGACATTGTGAGCCCTGGTTCCTATCACAACTAGTATGAAAGACATGCACTTGATAGGTTTATCTAAAATGTACCATCTCACCTGAAAGGATCTCAACAACAGAACTATGCAAAAAAAATTTTAAAAATCAGTCTCTGCAGTTGATCTCCATCCTTAGTAGGTTTTTCCTAAATAGAATTATATTTAGGACTAGATGTATTTGTAGAATTATATTTCTGTACAACCAATCTAGAAGGCCTAAAGCTACACTACACACGCCCCTGTCAGTGCACACAAAGTCTTCCAACATTTTAACTAATGGCGAGGGAGTGTAGTTGGCAGTCTCTCTTGGATGACAGTGTTAAACTTTGCCTTGTGACTTCCAATCAGCATATGGCTCAGTGAGCAATGGTTATCCCTCCAATGAGAATAAAGTTTGCAGTGGCCAATTGTGTTTTCAAGGCTCTTCAACCACAGATTGCACATGGCACAGCTGGGATTCAAACTGAAGTCCCATTGGTAGGGCTCACTTCTGCACAGCTAAGCACACAAGCTTTGTAATAGCTCTATTATCACAAAGTGCTTCAGTTAACAAGAGGAACTCAGAAGCATTTGTGTGAGTTGCACTGAAAAATGTAATGCGCTAAATTTACACAGATTTCTACACAAATAAAACAAATTGCTATAACAGTTTTGAGTTTCAGTTTACATAGTTTTGGGATAAACTAAATTAGAATATTTTGCTCATGTTGAAATGATGCATACATTTGAGTGTTTGCACCATAAAATAGCATTCATAACAAGACCTTGTATCTCTAAGTGTAATTGTATCAAGATCTTAATTAGACCTCAATTGACATCTTCATTAAATGCTGAGATCTTAATTAAAGATCTTAATTGTTCACCATATGTATCGTCCCATTCATCACTTGGCAGCTTTAAAGTATATTAAAATGAACTTTTTATTTTTTTCGTGTTTTGATATGACAGCAAGCAAGGCTAGATCATTTGATGTCTGGCACCAACTGCTGTTAATAACCTGTCAAATAAAACAAAACAAAACAGGATTCTTTGGGAACCCCCTCCCCCTTCAGGCCCGTTCAGGCCCCTTCTGTCCCCTTAAATACCTGTCAGTCTGCATTGCTCTAATTGGCCCTTTGATAGTGGCCAGATTTGTGAGGTTTGTTATGAGGCAGCTGGAAGGGAGTGCCTGGCCCACCTGCATCAAGCACCATGCCCAGGGACCTGTGCTCACAGCTGACTGGACTGGTACTGTGTGTGGGCTTCTACACCACAGGCATGAAGAGTGGTACACAACCACATCTAGACGTAACCACTCATTTTCATTTTAGGCCCACACTTAATGGACACACACACACATTTTTCATAGTAATGCATATATATATGTGTAAATAATTACATGCAGTAAGAATTAATGTTATACGCAGACCCCGAATAACTACATATATAGACAGAGAGAGAAAGAGAGTCAGTTATATTTGTGCCAGAAGCTTAAAAATAAGCAAGAATAAAGCCAAATCATACTAGTCGTCTGGTTCAGAGCATCTCCAAAGCGGCAGGTCTCGTGGTTTGTTCATAACTGCCGAGTGCGTTCCAATGAAGGACAACCAGTCAACCTGAGATGGGGTAATGTGCACCCCAGGCTCACTCATGCATGTGGGGAGTGAAGGCCAGCCCATCTGATCTAAATCCACAGACCTGCTGAGGCACCAATGGATAAAAATGTTAATGCTGGCTATGAAAGAATGGGATCAGAACACACAGTGCATTGCAGCTTGCTGGGCTGCATGGGCCGGTCATTCATATGGATGTTACTTTGACACGTACCACCTGAACATTCTTGCAGACCAAGTACACCCCTTCATGGTAATGTTTCCTTAATGGCAGTGGCCTCTTTCAGCAGGATAAATTGTTCAGGAAGGGTTTGAGGAGCATGACAAGGAGTTCAAGGTGCTGAGTTGGCCTCCAAGTTCAATCCTGTTGTGCTGGACAAACAAAAGCTCCTCATAGATTCAGAATACACACACACACACACACACACACACACACACACACACACACACACACACACACACACACACACACACACA
>JBBJLS010000018.1:10118080-10136723 GCA_037577275.1 Bryconaethiops microstoma
TTCTAGACTGTTTTACACTGTTTATATTTACTGAAATCAGAGTTTACTGATACACTCTGAGTTCTGAGGGTTAAGGTCAAACATATAGAGAAGTACATTATTGCATGCTGCTCTCAAAACACGTGCACACACACACACACACACACACACACACACACACACACACAGTACATTCACACTCATATCCTCTTATGGGAATGACTTTGGTGTACTAATTCTTTGGTGCCTGCTTGAGTAACTGGGATGCCTATATTGTAGAAATTGTGCAAAAAGTAAATTAAGATGAGCCTCAGTTAACCCCTTATACTGGAAGAGCCAACAGAGCCTTTATTCAGCAGTTCAGTTTATCATTAGTATGTGAAAATTCGCCCATAGCTGCGTCCCACCGTGTAGGGTCACAGTACACAGGCCTGAGTTTTTAAATCCTATTTCCATGAAAAGAAAAACACTGCTAATGCTAATATGTGACTATCATGTGGCCACAGACTTCTGAATCATGCATTTGTGGATTAGGAATGTTTACATTTGTGTGTGAATGTAAAAGTAGAAAATGCCGAACAGAGAGGATTAGAACTCTCTGGGTACGAAGCAGCTAGTATGAATTATTTGTAGACTCATTCTTTGATGCCATTTGGGGAAGTGAGTGTCAGACTGTAAACATTTTCAGTCATCACTTAGTTCAAATACTTCTTTACTGATAAAACTAGAAAAACAAAGAAAAAAAATAGAAATAATAGAAATCTTAGAGTGGTGCAACAGAGGTCTCCCCCTGACAGAGCTTTCTGATCCTTTAACCAGGGGTGTCAGAGGCATTTTTGATGTGGAGGGGGACACTGGTGGAGGGTCTGGTATGGGGTGGGGGTTGATAGCTGTAACATAGTGTTTTTGAGTGGGGCACACATCCAAATGGGTGGACGAGTGTGTGTAAAAGTGCCTAATTTTTAAAAGTTAAAAATAGATTGGGTTAAAAGTAGACCCTATAAGTCACTTTAGACCGTACAAGTCTCACATCTGTACATGGGATTGGTGTAGGCAAGATGGGACTCAAACGCACTATATGAACAGACAGGTAATGTTTAATCCAAAAAAGATCCGATAATACAAAATTAAATAAGCAAACCAATGCAAAATTCATAATTACAAAACTCCAAGCAAAAACTAAAGCACACGCACAGACTCAAGCACAGGCTCACTACGACTTAAAAGCTGTGATGCACCTTAACTGAACAGAATAGTAAAGCTTGAACTGAAATTGAAGTACAAAGGAAATCTCTAAACCAATGCAAGGAAGGGGTTAAAGTCGAAAGTCAGAACAGAAACACACTGAAGTAAATCTGGATGGTTCTGAAAAGAGAGAGATAGAATTGCAAGCCTGGAGAGTCATCGTGTACGCTGCAGAGAAAAGATTGCTTTAAATAAAGATGACAGAGATAAAAACAAGTGAAAGGCATGACTAATCTAATTTAACCGAACAAGACAACCATCAACCCAAACAAACCAATCATTGATTCATTCATTTTCAGTGACAGCTTAATCCTCACTAGGTTCATGGGTACCCGGAGTCTATCCCGGGGCCTACGGGCACGAGGCAGGGACAGCCCACTGCAGGGCGCGCGCGCGCACACACACACACACACACACACACACACACACACACACACACACACACACACACACACACCATTCACTCACACCTATGGTCAATTTAGAATCCCCAATTCACCTGACACGCATGTCTTTGGACTGTGGGAGAAACCAGAGAAACCGGAGGAAACCACAAGGAGAACATGAACCCCCAACCTTGAATGGACCCTTCCTATGGCTGCTGACAATAGATTTAAAACTTTAAAGCTCACCTAAAAAGCCAGAAAAAGTCCAGCTCTGTCTTATCAGCCAGGATTTATCAGACTGGTGGTCACAGATCACCCTATTAGAGCATCTTGCACAGCCCAGCTTGCATGTCTTCAACTTAAAAGTTGAAGACATGCATCCCATCTCTTCTTGGTTTTAGCACCTAAGTGGTGGAACAAACCTCCTCTGACTATCAGCACTGCTGAAGCCCTTGTTGTCCTCAGAGTCTGAAGAGACTGAACACTGGACAAGAGTGTCTGCCAAATGCTGTAAATGTAAATGTAAACAATTATAAATATTTAAAGTAGTTGAGGTACTTATATCAAATGGCAAAAATTGTACTCGAAGTGTAAAACTTTAGTTTTCCCGTGTGTAATGCCTCTGTACATTCCATGGAGCCAATAAGGCTAATGGGATGTTTTGCGAGCGTTTTGGTGTGGTGTGGCAGTCATGTTAACGACTCGGGTTTAAAAGGACATTCTCCATAAACTTACAATTAGTGCAGCCCACAAAAACATCTTGCGTAAACACTAATGTACAAGTGCCAGTTTCAGTAGGAATGACAGTGGAGCTCTTTATAGCTTGTACTCTCTTTCTCTATCTGTAGGCAGGAAACTGCTATTCACAGCATTTATTTTGGTCCACTCACTATCTGGTTCATAGTTTTTATTTATTTGACTAAATCTATTTTCCAATAGCTGTTATAGCTGACATCAGTGTTTTGACCTTGGGTAATATCTCCCTCAGGCCCAAACTGAAAAGACTGAAGGGCAGATGTACTTAGTGTTTAACTGCACAGGGTGGATGCCAGAGCAACTATCTGATGTTGTGATTTGATCAAATACAGTGACCTGCAAGTAGCAGTTCTTTTCTTCTTTTTTTTTTTTACATAATTTGATGAAAATTTCTGACAAATGGCTAACAGCAATCATGCAGCAGTACTTAGAATAAAATTTTGTTATATTAACTTACCTGAAAAGTCTCTTTTCTGTCACACTTTAGAAAAGACATTCATTTAAACTCATGCTCACCTATGCTACTGATCAGAGCCAGGATCTGATTTAGGAAGCTCAAGAAGGAGTAAATTGACTTTAGGGTGAAGAGGTGGAAAAAATAATGGGTTAGTTAAGAGCAAACTGGTGGGTGACAAGGCATAAGCTGGGTGGTCTGGTCTAAAGACCATGGAGCCTCACTGTAAGTCGTACCATGCTGTGGCTCATTCCCACACTGCCCTATGTCCTGGTAATGCGTTATTTTGATGCCAGGTGTGAGGCCTTGTAAAACACCGGGATAGGTATATTTTAGGTATAGACGGCATCAGTATTAGTAGCAAAACATCTAAATGTAGTAAGGAATTAGAAGTCTGCTACATTTAGACATTCACTTTCATATAAACCAAGTCTGCCACAGTGATTACTTTAAGAGATTAGTGCTTGGATTGAATATAAACAAATTTATGTAAATCATGCCATGGTTGGTAATGTGAGCCCGGGATTTTCCGATAACAGTATTTATTAAATATCATTAAAGGCAGCCTAAACATGGAACTGTTCTAGGCAAAGACGCCTCGGCACGATATATCTGACTCTTTCTGAAGTCTTCATTTCTTCCCCCTGTGTAATGAATATTGTTATTATTTAGACGGTGAGATTAGCTCTGCTTTGGGGCCTACATGAGAGAGTCATGAGGTCATTCCTAAAGGGCGAGAAAACAAAGCGTCTTCCTTTCACGGTTTGTTTGTTGTTGGTGTAGCTGGCATGTGTTGAGATGGTAACTATATGTGAGGTCACCACCTCGGTGCCACCAGCAAAGGTTTCTGGTTACTGTGACCTCCTACCCTTCCCCCTTCTCACCCCAGATAACCATCTCAGACCCCTCAGCCTCACTCCTTAAAAGCATCCTTCCCATCCACACAAAACAAATAAAATATCCCCCTTCCTCAACAAAAACTACCATAGAAATAACATGATACACTCTTAAAAGCTGTAATAAGACACACCCACATACATCTGGACCACCTCTGCTCAATGGGCTGGAAAAAGCAGACCAAGCCTGTTGTCACAGATAGGCTTTTAAAAGCAATCAAGAGACCAGTGGTGAACTCCAGAAAAGATCTGCTCACCCCAAATCTGGGTTGAGGCCCACATTCCGTCAGCCCCAATCAGTGGCTGTTTCATCTTCCGGCAGGGACGTCCTCTGTGATACGGGAACGGGATGGTTTTTCTGGCTGACGTTTGTAAGATAGGTGAAGTCAACAGGGAATGGTTGTTTCATGCTTGTGCTAATCCTAAAGAGAGGGAGACTGGCAGGGCTCTTTGTGGGCATTCTTTCTCAGATTGCTGATTCTGGTGGCAGTCAGGAAGCATTAGCGTTTTAGAGTCAGAGAGAAAAAGGGAGAGAGAGAGAGAGACCACTACACATTAATGATAAAGTTGAAGTTGAGGTAAAGTTAAAGTTTTGTTTTACCTTCTCCTACAAAGTTTTTGTTATGATCCCAGAAACATACTAAACTATTTACCCACTGCTCTGAAAATAGTTTTTTTCTTTGAGTAATTATGTAATTAGTTAGATTACTTATTTACTGATGTATTTATTCTGTTAACTGCCACCTCCCCACTAACCCATATTATGATGGGACAGGGGAAGATCTAGCTAGCAAAGCTGGGACTAAATTGGGGCAATTAAAAATGCATTTCCAAACATTCAGAATAATGTGAAAGTTATCACATACTTTAGTAATGATATATTTTAACAATTATACCACAGCACAATACATGTATAATGTCATTTTAAAATGCATTTAATGTAGATTTTGAATTATTCATATTATATGTGTAGTATAACTAAAGAACATCTTAAATGTGTGTCAGTACTCTGAGTAGTATATTTACAATAGATTCCAAGTGTCATCACAGGTTCTAAACATGTTCCAAGAGCACCCGCGTCCTCGTGCTGGTTGTTTATATTTGGGCACTGCGCTGAGCAGCGGAGACTCTTTCTGTTCAGGTATCTGATTGCCTTGCTAACCGCTGCACCCAAACATAAACAACCAGCACAAGGATGATGGGGTGTGGTGGACAAGGCCCAGACGTCACAGAAGCAAAAGAAATATGGAGGATATCTGCAGTTTCCGTGAGAGTGCGGGGGGTTTCCGCAAACAATTATTAGTTCGGTTCTCAGAAAAAGTCCGCGAGAGACTGAAGTCGCAACTGCTGATCCGCGATTAAGCGGGGATTTAACTAACATCTACTTAAGCTCACTTATGCTGTTTAAATAAAGGCACAACCAGAACTCAATTGTTCATATTTAGTCATTACTTTTAGAGAATTAGGATGTATTGAAGTATGCATAGATAGTTGATATTTAAAGCATAGATTTTCATTTTAAGAGCACCTTTAAAAGCTAAACACTTTTAAAGACTTATTTAAGTCTTTAATCCCACTAAATATCAATGGATGTTTTTAAAATTGTGAGTCCATTCAGGGGGACCCTTGTAAACCTTTGGAACTGAAGACGTTTTGTCAAAAGGCAAAGGCAAAAGCTTATTACTTCATATCATAGATGTCTCAAAACTATACTTGTCTAAAGTGACTTTGCAACAAAATACTAAAGTAATCTGTAATCTGTGGCATCTGACTGAATGCTTCTATCAATTTAATTTTTAAACAAATTTTTGTCCTTATGAAAATAAAGTTTGTGTTCATATTTATAAAACCTTGAGGCATTTCTTATGTAAACGTTCTCCTTACTGTTAATAGCTGCAATAGTAGAAAGCAATGAAACAGTACATGCAGACATCCACAAAAAACCTAGGGGTAAACAGGCAGCTCTACTAAAAGAAGATGTTTTTCTGATAAACTCAGCTTTTCTCAGCTGGTTACAACTTCAACAGTCCATCTGAATGATTTATAAAGGTCATCATTTAAAAAACAGGCCTCGATGGTTCAGATTATTGCTTTCAGGGAGAATAACCACTATGCTGATAGCTTTGGTTTATCGCTGACGGCACTTTTTTCACACTCATACATTTCTCGGACATGTCATTTAACAGTATTTGTCATGCTGGCATTTATTAGCTTTTTATCTGTGCAAACGTTGTACGAGTTACTTTTCAAGATGTCTGAGGCTTAGATTAGAGTTACTGGTCGGCTTCGGAGGTTTTATTCTGTAACTAGACCTCACAATAATGATAAGACAAAACTATGATATCATCCAATACTGGAAAGCAGTCACTTTGATTGGCGGTAATAAAAAGCAGCTTTTCTCCATCAGTCTTTGTCTAACACTTAAAGAGTAAGCGGTTTCACCTCAAGAAAGATGCAATTTTTGGCAAAACATTCAGGCAGCTGTCAATAAAATACATGCTCAGAGGAAGCTTACAGGCCAGACTGGACATCCTGCCACATATCTAAGAGTGTCTACAAGATGCTTAAAAATTGTTTTTGTTCTGAAGTGCTAAAGTTGAAAAACAAAAATTTAAATGACTGATTTTATCGATTTTGTGACTTCCATGTTGTTCAGCATTACAGGTGTCCTGTCCTGTTACATTCCATGTAAATCTCCTATAAATCTGAGATCAGTAAATCCTACAAGATGCATACTAGCATGAATACAAACTGTTTTAGAAGGGATGTCACCAAAGATCTTAACTCCAACACTTACAGTGATGGACATTTGGTTCATGGAATAATCAGTTACTTTAATTACTAACTTAATAGCTAACACTAGGTTGCCATGTTGACCTGAAAAGACATACTGCATTTTGTCTTTGTGCATACATTCACATACCATGTCTACAGTTACCTATAATTAATTTTACAATTTTTTTTAGCGAGTGTGAAAATATATAGGATAAAAGCACTTCTTATGCTACTAGCGTTGGTGTTAGATAACTAACATAAGCTTTGGAAACACCTAGCATATTGGGAATTCTAAAATAGCATTGAAACCATTCAGTGTTAACTGCAGTTTACCTTTGGTGCATTACTGTGCTGATGCTTGGTGAATTTATTCATCCACTATCAGTGCCAGATTGTGAGTCAATCCATTTTAACAGTAAATAAATAAATATGAGATGTCTGCAGCACAACAAATCACTTCTGAGACGTGTGAACTGTACTCATGTGCAGTAGGGATGGCATGATTCCACATTTTTAAAATGCTTCTTTCACATTTAATAAGGGATAATTCTTCTTAAGTTCTAAAGTGAAAGCCTGTAATAGTTGGACATCAGAAATTGTGTTTGAAAATGTTTGCATCAGTATGAAATAAACTGCCACATGAACTGCTCAGTGAAATAACTCCAAATGGTGTGCTGTTATAGCATGGCTGTCTGCACAAGTCTGTGTATATGTGTATGGGAAACAGAGGAAGAGAGTGGAAGAAATAAATAAAAGAATAAAATGATAAATAAAAGAAATAAAAATAAAAGAAAGCACTGTTTAATAACAATAAACTTTTATTGTGAATATATTATATATTTGCACAAGAATTAACACATTTGATTTCATTACAAACTTTTTTTTGAATGATTTTTCTGTTGTCTTCTTTAATAACATTGTACAAATGTATACAAAATGATTTTTTTTTTTTTTCAAGCTTGTCAATTGCCCCAAAAGACTAAACCGTTGTAGAGTGCAACCTGAAGGATAGGCGGGGCTACATATACACAGGCCAGGCCACCCCCAACACCCCCCGCCCACACACCCCCCCACCAGCAAACACACATTAAGAGCGACTTCAAGAAACACTCTAGAAAGAAAGCATGATCTCAGAGAAACCCTCCTGGGACATTGAGCATTATCAGCACCAGCGATACGTTCCGGAGCATGGACACACAGCAGCCTGACAGGACAGCGCAGCAGCTGACAGCAGCATTCAGGAAACACTCGCACACACACAACCCAAAAATAAAAGAAAAACAAACAAACAAAACAAACAAACAAACATAAATCTACTTATCCCACTTTACATAAGGGGCCTCGGATGCTTGTGTGCAGATACATTTAATAATACATGCAAGTTCACAGTGTTACACAGTACCTCTTTCTTTCTGAGCGGGAGTGAATTGTGGATGTACTCTGTAACAGCAGGAACACGTCCAGAAAGCTCGTATGTCATTTCCTCTTATGTGAAGTGGAATTCTGCTGTGGAAACCCAGGAATTCCTAGATATCCTGATAAATATTCTTTCCTCTCCAAAAGTGATATTCATCATAAAGGTGAAACTGCGCTTCTTCGTAGCTTGCACAACAGTATGCAGCAAGTCCGAATGAAATTGTTTTTGAATGAGACGCATTTGAATAAACGTTGTTTTGGAAAAATGATACTAATGCCAGGCCTGGAGCGTGTGCTCTTACAGTACAATAGGAAAACAATGAAATCCCCGCATAAGCTTTTACTTGTGCTCATAACACAAAGCATACAGGCACTGCCAAAACGTCCACTTCAAGCTTTACCATAGATGTCACTGATCTGTGATTTGGTTTTGGAAAGGTTTTTTTTTTTTTTTTGTTAAGTTTTTTGACCACGACATAAGATGTATTACCACACATACAGTGAAGGACAAACATTGCATTGTCCATATACATTCCATTAGGTTAGCCTATATACATAGAGTTCGGACAGGGCACCAAGGAGTGTCCGCTCTGCTCTCCGTGGCTCGTATCGGACCACATGTCCTCTTAAAGTGAGGCATTTGGATGCAGACGTTCACCACAGGCCTGAGACGAGAAATCTAGACCTACAAATCCTCCAAAAAGCCTTTTGGAGATTCATAAGAGCGATGCATATATGATGCTACATGATAGAGCAGACGCATTAGGAGATGAGTGTGTTCATGGGAAACAGTCTGACGAGCATGTCCAAGTCTCCACCCGCCCACACACGCCCTCCTACTATGCTACAGATTCACGAAAAACTACATTTCAAAACGCAGTATTTCACACACATTTGGCAATCACTTTGACACGTGAACTTTTCACCGGAAACATTCGGCATTGTTTAACGTCATTAGTGTGACAAAACCACAGCTTCAGCACAGCCTCCATGAATGTGTCTAATCGAAATAAAAATGGCTACAGATCCATTAGAGGAGTCTCAGGCACACTCAAGTGCTTGTATTTGTGGACACTATAAGAAATGTTGCAGGAACTCCATTTAATGCTGCTGCTGGCAGTAATATTTCCTATGGTTGAAATTGGCAGAGCTTTCAAACAAACATTGCACACTCTTGAAGGAATCTCCAATTGGGAGCTTATTCTTCGATGATATGGTCTCGGAGGGTTGAAATGATAATCTGCTATTGTCTTAGCATCTGCTGTTTTGATAAAGAAATGCTTCGATCCATTTCAATCTTCTTTTAAATAAATAAGACTACGCAATAAATGATTAAATCTGTAGAAAAACTCTGAAGTGTCCCTTCTGGACATGAGAAACCGGACATTGTTCAGCGTTTGGCACGTTAACTGCATTTCACATAAGGAAAGCGATTCACGTGTCTGTGGTAATGGACATCCATATGATATCATGGTAAACTCATGTTGGAACAAGCTCTAGTAGATCAAGTATCTGGATGACAGACAGTAAAACACACAATAGCCCAGTAGCTGGCCAGGAGACTGGACAAAAAAGAAGAAGAAGAAAAAAAAAAGCAGCATATTTGATTTAGCCAGGGGACTTGTGGATTTGTTTGACTTCTGCCAGAAAAAAAAGCCACCAAAGTTTTTTTTTCTTTTTTTTTCTTCAGAATCCTGTTCAAGATATTCATTCAAATTACTCTGTTTATGTGCAATGGGATTCCATACAAAAACCGCCCACCAGGGTAAAACGTGGCACTTCACACTACTTGATTCAAAACTGTATGACCAAGTCGGACATTCAGATCTTGGGTCAAACCATCAGCAAACCTTCAAACGAGTGCAGCAGTAGCAGGCAAAAAGAAAAACAGCACAAAAACAAAAACATTCACTTAAAAGGCTGCTACATTTACTTGGAGCATCACTCTTTCTCTCTAAGCATGGCAGTATGAGAGCCCCAGCAATCATTTTTTTTCAGTAACTTCAAAGGACAATTGAAGGACACCACTAAAAAAGCCCAAAAGACAAGAGAAATGCAGCTCTTTCAGTAGAATAATAGTCTTTTCACTCTTTTCAGAGGACCTGAAGTGCCTGAGTGGAACTCAATCGTGTCTGAGTATGAAGCTGACCCAGTTAACTATGATCTCTTGACTAGAACAACCTCTCTTCTTCTCTCTTGCTCTCTCTCTCTCTCTCTCTGTGTTCTGGCTTGGACGGGGTAGGCCACTGAGAAGGCCTTTCACTGCGGACACACTCTGCTACTCGTCTCTGGCACAAGAAATGCATGTACTTTGTGGGGATGTGTGTGTCACAGTTTGTCTTTAATGTGTATTTCTGAAGGTGACCAAGTCTGAGGGACTGTCGTTTATGTCTGCGCTCCTATTCGTTCAGAACTGTGTCCGGCGTGTGGTTGGTAGCAGCTGGTCATGTGTGAAAAATCCAGTTGTGTATGTGCTGGTTAACTGTGTCTATGTCAGTCTGTGATTGTGTGGTGGTCATTCAGGTCGTGGACTCGTCACGATGAGCAGCTGCTGGGTCCAGTAAGCAGCCAGAGAAGCAACAGCTGAAGAGCCATCACATGTAAGGGAGAGGGAGTCAAACTCCAGCCGCCACCACAGTCAGACGCGTCCTCCTGCAGCCGACATGGAGATATTAGAGTATATATATATATGTGTGTGTGTGTGTGTGTACACAGTCGAGCCCAGAATTATTCATACCCCTGGCGAATTTTGACTTAAAGTTACTTTTATTCAACCAGCAAGTTTCTTCTTGATTGGAAATAACACAGGCATTTCATTCATGTCATTGTGCCGTTTACTGTGATTAGGTTCCCTGGTCCACTGGCTGAAAAACACCCCCTATAGCATTAGGTTCCCTCCACCATGTTTGACAGTGGGGATGGTGTTCTTAAAGGCTTCTCCTTTTTACGCCAAATGACAGATACATCATTGTGGCCACACAATTCAATTTTTGTTTAATCTGACTATAACACAGAAGACCAGAAGTCTTCTTTGTTCAGATGAGCATTTGAAAAAGCCAAGACAGACTAGTATGTGTTGTATGTCACTGCTGTGTTAGTGGTCCAACATTTGACTAACATCTTGTCGGTGGTGGTCCAATGATGAATGGGGTGTGAGGGCCTGATTAACTGTATAGCTATATGCCAATTAGCCATTATATTAAAACCACCTGCCTAATATTGTATAGGTCCTACTCATGAGGGCAAAACAATTGAACCATCAAGGCATGGATTCCACAAGATTTCTAAAGATGCACTGTCATATTTGGCACCAAGACATTAGCAGTAGATCCTGTGAGCTACAATGTGAGGTCTCTCACATCCCACAGACAGTTGATTTGATTGCAAGCCCTCGAACAACACCATTTATGTTGGATATGCTAAAGCATGGCTGGACACATTATCCTGCTGAAAGAGGCCACTGCCATTAGGGAATAGCATTCCCATGAAGCGGTGTACTTGATCTGCAACAGTATTTAGCTAGGTGGTAAATATCAAAGTAACATCCACATAAATTTTTATCATTCCTTTTTTACTTAGGGCAGATGGTGACCTAGTGGTTAGGGAGTTGGCTCTGTGACCAGAAGGTTGTGGGTTTGAATTCCAGGACTGCTAGTGGCACCACTGAGGTACCCTTGAGCAAGGTACCGTTCCCACATACTGCTCCCCGGGTGCTGTGTTCCAGGCTGCCCACTGCTTCACTCGGTAAATGGGTGCAGAGGAAGAATTTTGTCCTCTTCACACTGTGTGCTATGGTGTGTTCATGTGTGACTAATCGTCACTTTACAGTTTTACACTTGACTTTACATAAAGGCCAGAACTCAAGGTTTTTCAGCAAGAACATTACTCAGAGCACTGTGCTGCCTCTGTCAGCTTGAATTCTGGTGCCATTTCTTCCCCATCTGTGCTATAGTAATATTTGACCAGAAAAAGCTAGCCTTTGCTACCAACACGCATCAGTGGGCCCCTCACTGGTTCACTGGTTGCCCTTCCTTGGACTACTTTTGGAGGTATTCTGATTCAGTCATTGTAACTTGATGCCTACTCCTTGATAAATGCCATTGTAATTGTCACAAAGAGAGACTAAGAATGCACTGACAGGTTGCCCAGTGTAGCGTGAAGGAAGAGCCCAGTTGCGGATACACACGAAAGAGCAAGTTCACACGCTTTGTTCTGCGAACGCTCCAGTTATGGAGTAAAGATCCCCACCAAGAATCAATGTTCACACACAGAGGGGTATATAAACACTCAGAAGAGCCAGAAGTACTCACGGTACTGCTAGGAGAAGGCTTGGGTGAAGCTAGGTTGAGACCCAAATGTCTGAGTGCCGAGACGTGCCTGTTTCCTGTTTATATACCCTGAGCCGTGAGTCATTTCCGATGCTTGTTAGATGTCACATGGCTGACACGTGTGACAGTAACAGTGGTTTTAATGCTGTGGCTGTTTTACCATTTTAAGTCTTTTTACCATTTTAAATCTTTGTTTTCTCCTTCTTTGCGAGTATCTTTCGGTGTTTTCCAGGTCATACATAAGAAATTGGGCAAATGATTTAATTTATAACAATCTATATTATGGATTGCTGTATTTAACTTGATTGAAATTAAAATTCTTAAATTATTAAAAAAATGCAATACAAATATTTTTTACGAATTAAAAAAGCTAAATATTTATACATCAAGGTTATTAAACCATTTAAGTAATTAATTCTCAAAGTAAAAATGAAACATAAATATTTAGTTGTATTGCCTTATTGGCTTAAATGAACTGAATACCACAAGCTCATACAATGATAAGGACTGACACACATTGAAAATATTTACTTAAATGCCTGATAACAATGTGAATAGTATAAAAACTTGAACACTAACTGTATTCCTCCATTGTGTAACAAACGATTATTAGATCACCATTTTAGGGTTGTTAAAGATTATGCATCTTTGTTCTAGTCTAATAAAAACCAACTGTTGCCATTTATAACAATCAAACAGGCTGAAAATGCCACAAAGGGAAATCATGGTTAAAAAAATTTATATATAAATTCCAACTTAACCTTTATCATGAACATATGTATTGATGCAAAACTGACTTTACTTGACAACTTATGAAAATAATAAATGACAATTTATACAAATTAACAAAGGAGCTAATTAACAGAAGCCAACATAACTTTTAAATTACTGGAAAGCTCAGGAAATCTATGAAGGATAATTCTTTTTTACTTAAAACTGCAAAAAAAGGACATACACACACAGCCAATTCAAACCTCTAGCAGACTGTTACGGATGGATTTTCACAGACGAGAAGCCTCCTCTATGGAGCTCGCATACATGACCGGAAATGCGGGAGAGTGACGATATCATGTTGGTGATCGCATGCCGGCTTCTGGACCGGCTGGAACCTTTAACAGAAGAACATGAACACGCAGAACAATCACGTGAAACAAACACTTATCCTTAGACTAGCACTGATCACGAAACACCTGGAAACACTGGGTAACAGATCAGGAAATCATGAGCTGACACACGAGGGCTGACAGGAGGCAGGTGCGTTGTCCGGCAACGCACATACTTTACATGCCGGAAGATACCATTACGTAGACAGGAGAGTGACACGACAGGGAATCTCCAGTTCAGAACTCCGGTGAGTTTGACCACTGGGAGTGTAGCAGATTCAGCACAGATGTGACAAATACATTTAACTCGTTGACGTCCGTTAATAATATTGAAGAGGAGAGCTAAAAATGACAGCCATGGCTCACACACTGTAGCACCACATTTCAATGCCCCATTACTGAAGGATTCTGACCTTCTGTAAAGATACAATGCTATGAGAATGTAAGGAGAAAGTGGGTGTCCTTGTACTCTTGGGCTGTAAAGTTTTCACACAAGTTATAATCATGGTGAAGGTGAAAGAGCATACCTGTACTCATGAACAACACTCAAAAATAAAGCTACAGAACCGGAGAAATCTTACTGTTTTAGAGAAATGTACTCAAGTCACTGTGCTGTGTTTAAGATCCCACTGAAGACCACACCCACCCTGAAAAGGTGGAATTAGCAAGAAATGAGGATGCCACTCTACAGTGATCCTGAGGCATTACACATCATGAAATGAAACATGATTAAATATGAATGGAGTGATGCACACATTAAAATGCAATTGAATCTAATCAGCCAACAAGATTCAAGGTTGATGTCTCAACAACCCTAAATATACATTCAAAATAACGACCATTTCTGTAAATCATGTAGGTGCTGGTATGGCCTCTCCAATTTTCCGAGTAATGGGTCAGGAATTTATCCACAACGTTGCAAAAATTCTCTCCTCATCATAGACATCTCATACCTGTAACTGCCAACAACAGCTTTGCAACAAAGTACCAAGGTTGTTCATTTGTTTTGTTCAACTACTTTTCTCTCTAACAAATTTTAATTCCCATCTCCACGCCATCAGACCTTTAAATCAGAACTATACTCCCTAAACGCAAACACACTCCTGAACTGGGTTTTTCCCCCTTAACATAAAAATGCATACACACTTCAAGTGTTTGCCCATAAACAAGAAATCATACTTGTACCTTAATAGCTGGCACCCCGCCCCCCGCCACTGTAGTATTTGTTTTACCCTCAATGAAATTGTTGCATTTTTGCACATTTTCTTATGTAGTGTTATAAAGTTCAAGGACTCTGCTGCAGAGTATCTATCACAATATTGTATTCATTCTCAGAACTGTTTGTGCTTATTGTCAGCTACGTTGTATGCTGTCCTAGTCTGTGTATTGTATTACTTCTCTTCTCTTTTAAAATTCTTGCACTTTTTGGCATTCTCTGTAGCCCTGTTCACACTTTGTGTTATTTTTGTGTTGCATCATTGTCTTGGAGGAACTTTTTTATTTCAAGGTGAGGATAAAGTGATAATAAAACCTCCCTGACTTGATTTGATTTATGTTCATGCTTATAAATGGATATTATTTTAAGCAGATTTTCTCCACGGTATCTAGGTAGATTTAACTAAGCAAGCTTTTCCATTAGTTAGGCCTTCAAGTGCTGGATTGATGTCCTAACGTGTCAGATTTACCACCATTAAAGTGGCAGTGCAATCAACCAGTAACATTATGATTTCCAGTGGGTGAGACCAATTTTGTGAGGGGAAAAGTCTCTTTAGGCCTCCTGAAATTCCTAGATACAACACAGACCCGGGAATGGCAGCCTAACTAAGGGGTTTCTGTCAGAGGCTAAAAAACAGCAACTCCATGCCAGGACCCTTTGCTTAAGGAGTCACTTGAGGAAAGCCAAGGTATACAAGGTAAGATATATGTTAACTAAACCATGGTTTGTCTTATACAATCTTTAGATGTCCTTGTTTATTAAAAAGCCATTAGCTTAGCATTAACATATTATACATAATATACAGCTCTGGAAAAAAATAAGAGGCCACAGCAAAATTGTCCAGTTGCTCAGGGTTTCTCTTTTATATTGAACTGAACAGCTTTGCCTTAGTTTTTAAGAACTACTGACAATATTTCTTCTAATTTCCAAATAAAAATATTATTCTTTAAAGCATGATTTTAAAGGAAATTACATCAAGTTCAGTGTTTACAAAACTTGAATTATTCAAAGAAAACAAATCTCTTGTTCACACAAATAAAATGGCAATCACTGCCTTTACGTATTTCTAGTAGTGTTTTGCCATCCAACTGGTCACATTGCGAGAGGAGAGTGTTGATTACAGCAATGTTTTTATACTTTTCCTCATTAAATAAGATCTGATTCAGGTGATCACTAATCAATACCTCATAAAGCAAAATGAGGTGCTTGTGTAGGAATTTAACAAACACTGGCATGGAATGGTTGTCATACTCATAGAGATGCTGATTTAAAAAGAAATTGCAGTGCTCTCTTATATTTTTCAAGAGCTCTAATCCCATTGGGTGTTAGCAGAATTATAGCATTGTAGCCAGAACTGAAGGCTCTAATAGACATGCTTTACCGGTGATTTTTATAAGCACTCAGTCAGACATTATGGGTCGGTTTCCCAGTCATGGACTACCCTTTCCTTTTCAGTGGAAAATCTCTATTCACAGCACTATGTAATCCAGCACTAGGCTTAATACCTGTCCGGGAAACCAAGCCTATGTGCATAAAATTTAAAGTGAATCTATGCAACATTTCTAATGAACTGACAAGTACACCAGTGAATTTGGGACTAATAAGAGTAATTATAGTCCCTCCAGCACTTTCATCTTTTGCACCTCAATCTAGTTTAATGTTATCTCTTACATACTGAGATAATTAAAGTCATGCCCCTTGGAATTTGAATAGGCCTGTGAGATCACATGAGATCACATTTTACAGGAATATTTAGCAGTGTCATGTTTTTAACCCAAATTACGGGGCTACTAGTAGGAGAAAACACTGCAAGGTGCATTTTCCAAAGAAAAGTTTCCTTTTTCTGAGAATACTTGTGGTTACTCTCCAGGGTCTAGAGCAGGAAAACATGTCAGAATGACAGCTGCCCTTGCTTTCTTCCCTCCCAGCTCATCCCAACACATGCTCAGCTTGAAGGCTGGTAAGTCTTGTGGTTCAACAGTATATCCGGTATTACCTTGGCATTTAGCAGACAACAAAACTGCAGTTTGGCTTTCCTGAGGCCTCAGCTGCCATAAACGTAGTTGCATATGCCAAACGATCGTGGTGTTTTGTGATGCAAACTGCAAAATAAGATGCTCACCAATTACCCAGACTGGGCATGAGATCATTCTTTCACGGCTAGCTGTCATCCCGTTAGCCTTTCAGGACCAAAGTGCCACTGTAAGGGATAAATAACAGTTTTTTGCTTTAGGCACCTCAACCCGGTCCTTGTCTGCAGGCAAAAAGTTTTATCATTTTCTGATATTTATCTCACATTGCATTTTAAACAAAATCATTTCAAAATAGCCTGACAAGGATATGTTGCACATCGAAATGGCCTCATACACATATAAGACAAATACAGATTCATGACAAATTAATGGAAAAACTGAATAATGCAGTGCTGAATACATAGTCCATACAGTAAGTGTGTTGAAAACCTCTGTTATAATAAAGGATAGGCATTTTGCTGGCATAATGAATCGACCAGTGAAGCAAATAACAGTGATTACCTTATTATAATTAGTGGTCTAGTGGTTAGTTCGTTCACCCTGCGATCAGGAAGCCGTGGGTTTGATTCCCAAGACTGCTAAGCACCTCTGAGGTCCCCCTGAGTAAGGTACCATCCCCACACACTGCTCCTGGCTGCCCACTGCTTCACTTGATGAATGGGTTAAATACAGAGGATGAATTTCATGCTGTTCACACTGTGTGCTGTGGTGTGTTCACGTAGGACAGAATGGTCACTTTCACTTTTCACTTCAAGAGGTGGGATAAATTAGACAGTCACTTCTCGAAATTGTTATGGCTAGATGATGTTTATGGCTAGTGGCAGAGAATCTCCAAAACGATTGTAGGGTGTTCCCAGTATGCAGTTAGTGATGCCCACCAAAAGTGCTTTAAAAAAGGATGACTGGTGAACCGGCAACAGGGTGATGGAAACTAGCCTGTGATGCTCTGGGCAGTTTTCGGCTGGGATCCTGGCATTCATGGGATCCTACTTTGCCATGTATCACTTACCTAAATATTGCTGCAGACCAAGCACACCCATCATGGAAACGGTGTTCACTAATGGAAGTGACCTCTTTTAGCAGGATAAATTGTTTTGGCGGCACAAGGGCGGGTGGTTTTAATGTACCAGCATATTGGTGTACACTGTGGACTTCTTCAGAACTTAGCCCAGTTGACTGCCTGTGTGAGATTTTGGACTGATGTATTAGACAGTTCTCTCCACTCCAACTCTCACATTAGAGCTGCACTAATGGACCAAATGGAAACAGAAGGAAGGACCAGTAATGTGCCAGTGATTGAGGAGATGGATTTGACATTGAGAGCTAAGGAAAGGATGGACCTAAACAGCAATTGGAACCTTACTGTAAGTATCAAGGATACCAGTGCATTTAAGATTTGACCAGCTGACCGTCCACTGTAACAGAAATGACCTGCAGAATCCTACTAATGGAAAGATCCAGACAATGGACTAAGGCAATTTTGACTATAAGAAAAATCAATGGTCTTTTTAAACATCATACTATTACATTCAATGTTACATAAATATGTTTCAATGCCAGTACATATCTATTTTTTCTGAATATCACTGGGAATCTCTGAAGGTCATGAATTTGTCTAAATTAGAACATTGCTACATGTTGAACATGCTACAAGTGTGTGACACTGCCACAAACGTCAGGATTCCATTTATATATATTTATGGCAAAATGGCACAATAAACGAGTGAGCCGCCTTAAAAAGGGTTATCCTTAACATTCAAATCCAAGGTGCATAAGAAGTAATAGCCCTTAAAAACAATTTTATTATAACTTTGGTTAAAACCCCATCAAGGGACGTGAGTTACCTGTCAATCAACGTCAGCTGACTGGTTGATCAGGGTGACGTTCCCGGTTTTGAATGGGATAAAGGAGGGAAAAAAAGAGCGCGCTGGGGGGGAAATACAGGGAGTCTACGAGGGACCTGTTAAAACTCATCAGACAAGGAAAAACATTCTTTAACCAGTGAATGCACACAAACTCACGGCAGCCACGGATTCAACCCTCCAACGCCGTGGGG
>JBBJLS010000018.1:10139417-10155327 GCA_037577275.1 Bryconaethiops microstoma
GAGAGAGAGAGAGGGAGAGAGAGAGGGGGAGGGGGGGAGAGAGGGGGAGAGGGAGGGGGGGAGAGAGGGAGGGAGAGAGAGATGAAAGTGATGGAAATAAGGGTGCCCCCATTAAGATTTAGAAAGGTAACAGTCTTCCTCTGCAGGTGTGAAAAGAAAGAAATACAGTTATATAGGAAGGGAGACAGAGAAAAATAGAGAGAAAAAAGAAAGATACACAAAGACAAAAAAGAAAGATACACAAAGACAAAAAAAAACACCACAAGTAAGAAAAAGAGGAAAAGATAGAGAAACAAGAAGGAAGAAAGAAAAAGAGTTACAGAGAAAGGAGAGAGAAAGAGAAAGAAGAGAGAGAGTGACAAAGAAAAAGAAAGAAAAGCTGGTATGGAAAAAAATGCATAAAGGTGAACCTGCTATTCTGTTTGCCAACACTCTTCTTGCTCAGGGGCACAACACACACACCTAAGTCAGTGAGGACAGGTCATTCCTATCTGTCTCTAATTTGTTATGACTGCTCTTCATTTGTTTCCAGCTAATTTCACTATTCTGTTTATTACATTCCTTCATTCTCTGTGAGCCACGCCTTCAACTTGGCATCCTCCATCCTGCATGATTCAGCACAGCCACTCTCATATTCATACCTCTCACACTCATACTCACTTAATGTGGATACAGTCTGTGTTTGCAGCTCAGGATCTAGGGGTAGTTCTGTTTGTAAAGTATAAAGTGACCATTCTGTCATACGTGAAAACACCACAGCACAAAGTGTGAACAAGGGCAGCACTAAGTGAAGCAGGGGCAGCCTGGAACACAGCGCCCGGGCAGCAGTGTGTGGGGATGTACCTTGCTCAAGGGTACCTCAGTGGTGTCATTAGCAGTCCTGGGATTTGAACCCACAGCCTTCTGATCACAGGGCCAACTCCCTAATCACTAGGCCACCAGTGTTTGTGTTAGAGATCATCATGACGTCAATCTGAAAGTGGTGATTCAACTGTGCTGATTTTACACTGTTGGCACGGTTGTTATCAGTAATACCAATAATATTCAAAAATGTATGCACTTGTTTGAAAATGTAAATAGTTGGTTTTATTGAATATCACTATCATAAATACGCAGCAAACATAATTGTGCACATTTATTTTCTTGTGTATATAAATATGTATTATGTACATGTACGTATTGTGTTTTTCTAATTATTCCACTACTGTGTAAATGGTCCTTCCTTTCATTTGTGGTGAAAACCATGATTCCATGATCTGAACTGGGATTGAATCAAACCGTTCTGAAGTCAGAGATTTACACCCCTGATGGATGTATATGTGTGTGTGAGTGTGTGTGTGTGTGTGTGTACTCACAGCTGGGTGAGTTTGGGCAGTTCCAGGCCTTTGACAGGCAGCTGTGTGAGGCGGTTCCTGCCCAGTCTGAGGACCTGCAGACTGCCGGCCAGGTTCCTGAAGGCTCCGGACTCCAGGTGCATGATCTTATTACTGCTCAGGATCCTGCAGATACAAAGAGACAACCAAGATCAGTTTACACAGTCTTAACATCAGGGTTACCTGTGCGACATCATGAAGAACAATACAGACATATGCAGAAATCTGGGCCCCTAGTCAAACAACTTTTAGTTTCTAGTTTTTCCAAGTTTATTGTCATGTACAATGGAACATCATTATCAGATTTGCACAGTAAAACACACACAGTAAAAAAAAAAAAAATTGCACAGTAAAAAATAAAAGCAGCAAAATAGTAAACATATTATTGTAGTAAAATCAATGGTAAAATCAAATACGCATCATCTCCTGATAATAGACAATTACAGCTTATTGGGAATAAAGTTATGGCACTTTTTATATCGTAAAAATCTCCCTGTAAAGGATGTGTTAACAGTTTTCACTTTTACAAAATATGTAACGTGACTGAGGATGTTCAAACTTTGGCATATGATTGCATAGAACTGAAAAAAAGTGGACGGCTGAGAATGCTGGAGCTAACGGGCTAATGTAGCTAAAACATAATGGAAGCTTATGTACACTAGTTAGCACTTTGCAAGCTGCAAGTCGTCACACACGTACCTCTGGCCTTCTTATGTTTTATGACACTGTATGACATGCTGTTGCAGAGCTAAAGTTAAAGCTAACCGCTGTGCAAAATGTCCATTGCTTGTTAGCTAGATTAGCTTCAGTGCTAAATGTTAGACAACAAACACGTCTTGGCTGATTCCTTTTCCTCAAACAATCATTTCAAGAATTTAAGAAAGAAAAGACAAAGAGAAAGACTAAATACTCACAGCTCTCTGATGCGGAGGCCAGGAGGAAAGCAGCGTTCCCTCAGGTCGATGATGTCATTGCTACTCAAATCCAAAGTTTCCAGGTGTGTGAGGTTTTGCAGCCGGCTGCCCTGCACACTGCTGATTTTATTATAGTTCCTATAGGACAGAGGAGTGTATCTGTTAATACCATTTAGATGTTTTATTAACTACAGGTTTATTAATACACCCAGGTTAGACTGGGTAATCTGACCTCCCTGAGTGTGCGGTGAGCCACAAGCTGGAGCACAATACCTCTTTTTCTTTTCAGAAAAGATCCAGATCCAAGAGAACTAATCTTTTAACTGAGCGGCATGATGACATATTTCCTGTGCACAAGTTGTGGTACACTTTAAAAAGAAAACGTGCACTAAATCTGCAGAAACATTTACGGCACTAAACTACAGACCTGTTTATGAGAGCCGACCCACCCTGCTCGACCCGCAAACATGTTCGTTAATCAATGACCCAAACCCAACCCGCAAAGTATTTTTGCCACTTTTTTTACCCTTCTGCCCACTAAAGCCAAGGTGTCTAATAAACTGACCTGAATTCGCTCAACCTGTGAGTTACTTATTTCCACTTAGAAAATCAAAAGGGTGTTTGTTTTCTCAACTGTACAATACATTTTGGTTGATTCTCATTCTGTGTAAAATGTCTGAGACATTAAAGGCTCTACAATAAAAAAAAAAAAACAGATCAAATTTGTCCCTATTTTAATTTTAATCCAGATTTTTCTGCTGTTATCAGCCTGATACTGATACCTAGAGCCACAATACTCATCAAGATTAAAATAGAAAAATGGAGAGACATGTAAATGGAACCATTTAAGTCAAATTTTTTGCACATTTGGGGGCAGATGTACATTTTATAGAGCATCAAGTATTCAAGAAGTCTTTTCGTATTTCAAAATCTAATAGTAACTCAGCATTTGTAAATATAGCAAATGATCGCATTGCCCTTTTTTCATCCATTTTTTCCTGTTTTTTTTTTTTTTGCTTGCTTGGTAAATGTTATGGTATGTTTTTCTGCATGATGTCTCAAAAATATGACAAAATGTCTTTTAAAAACACAGACACAGAGATATTTATAAGACCAGATTCCTCGGCATGTTTCACCGTCTAGAGGGCCAAACTGGTAGAACGAAAGACATTACGACTCAGACAAGAGAATGTGTTCAGAATGAAGGTGAGGACATATCTGTTGACACTTTGGCACCTCTTTAAGACTAGAAATAATTAAAATGGCCATGAGCTTTTAAAAATTACACTGTCGATTTGGATGTACAATTACTGTGCAAAAGTCTTAGGAACCATGCAAATTGTTCAAATCTATATTTCTCAGTGTGATAAAGTGTCTTTCTGCAAAGTTAACATTATAATAAATGCACACAAACAGGAAAGCAGTAAAAAAATATCAAGATTTGTTTTGTTTGTATAAAAGTAGTTGATATTGTGTGAGCTGGTGGGGAGAACACAGGTTCGGTTCCAGATTCCTCCTCGGTTCCTCCAGCCGTTGTTTGGATTTGTGAAATTCCATCAGCAGCTCCTGATTTGATTAAATGAAGGACTGATCGAGTCAAACCAGGTTTCTGATGGAAACTACAGTAATACTGGACTTCCACAAGGAACACATTGATATACTGAACATACAATCACTATTCACTGTAGAATGTTATTTGTATTTTTTTTTTAGGTTTTATCTAATGTAGTCTATAATGATTCTGTGAGCTCTTCACTCAGCAGGCAAAGGTGAAAATTAAGCTTCACAATCACACACACACACACACATATATGTAGCCCTTCAGTAAGCACATGAGGCTCTATTAAGGCAATGTGTCAAGACCTCTTTGATGCGGAATGGAGGCCTGTAGAAGTGTGAAGTGTTTGTGGCTTCATGTAGACCATTTGTCAGCACACATACACGAGCTCAACTATGCTGACACACGCCCACCACTAACATAACAGTGCTAAGAAGGATTTGGTATAAGAGATTCATTCCATTAAATCTACTGGACATATTCATTTAGGCCTATTTTCAGTCACTTCATATAGGAAAATGTATTGCATCACTAGAGACTCTGGAATAGAGACACTGCTGTATGGTATCGCATCGAATTTGTCAGGATGCCACAAATGCCTAAAGTTCTCATAGGGCAGCCATGATTGTTCAATTACAATCGGTGCAACTCATTTAGAGCCCTTGAACATCCTTCAAGAAGCCTGGAGAACTGTAACTGAAGACTACATTAAATATACAAGAAAGTCTGGATTTTTGGAAGCAAAATCTGAAGAAATAAGGAGTGTCTAAAGATTTTTGCACATTATTGTACATGACGCTAAATTAAACTTGTTATAAATGGAGTAGGATTATAAATGATTACTTGATTAACACCACCAGATTACTCAATTACTAATTAAAATCGGTGGTGACAGCCCTGTAAACACTATACAAACAGACTGGTAAGAACAAATATATAAACCAACATTTAGCCATGAGTGAAATGTGGAAGACAAAATATTAGAAGGCCCGTATCCCATATTTTTCCACTTAAGCTGACTGTGTGGTTTTTATGTACCAAGTCAATTCACTTTTACAAAACCAATTTCCCAATTTAACCGCATGTGTTGGGTACTGTGCCAAAATGTGCATCAAATTCTTATTAAAAACAAGGTAAATTCAGTTTTCCACGGTATGGGCCCTCTAAATAAAAAGTAGCATTCACTTCAGTGGCTGTTTTTTGACTGATGTCCGATCTCATGGCTCCAATCCCTGCTCGGAAGCACATCTTTCCCAGCTGTTCATAATGTGGCTTGTCAAAAGGACGGGACGGTGGCATGCCAAACTAAAGACATGTTATTTCACATAGCAGTCATGTCTCATGGGGAATTAGTGTATTCTCTATTTCTGTCTCTGTCTTTCTCTCTCCGCAGCCTGAGAACCGCGCCAGGCCAGAACTCGCAGTTTTGTTTTTCGCCGCCTCCGCGCATCAAAGGCATGTAGGGTCGTCCCCTTCCAGGCCGCAGCTGGAGTGTTTAAGGTCGGTTGAGGTCCATCTCAAAACCAATAATATTAGCCCTTAGAACACGAGCAGCAAGGATTCATGCCGGAAGTGCAACAAATGGTAAACTGTCGTCATACGGTAAAACAGCTCCTTGTATGGAAGTTCTCCTGGTTTGTTTTGATGCTTGAGGTGTCAGACGTCATGCGGCGCTTTGTTTGGTGTTCCTACATCACACAGAACTAAAGTTACTAGCCTATCATTTAAAATCAATCACAAATGAACATTAAGAACAAAAATGCCCACATTTATTTTCTTTTTGCTCTTAGAAACAAATTTTAAAAAACCCAGGAGAACTTTCAGGATAGTCTCCGCCCACAAGTGAATGGGGAAAATCGGCAGAAAGAGGGGTCCGGAGAGTGGTTGAGTGGCGGTGTGCCAAGAGAAAGAGCAGCAAACGGCTAAAGCGTAGGACAGCAAAGGCAGGTTTTACGTTTATATTTGTTGAAATCAGACTTTGCTAATACACTCTGAGTTCTAAGGGTTAAACACAACCCAGAACTGCAGCTAGTGGTGGGCTATTGTGAAATGTAATAGTTATCATTAATTAGTTTTTAAACATAGAGAGCCTGTAAATACAAACAATTAAGGTATAGTAATTGCATAAACTGCATAGTAACAAGCAGACTGGATGGCAGCCCATTATGGCCATTATGTCTCATTTTACTGACTTTTTTTCACTTGATGCTTCTCCCAAAAGTTCGTTTTTGTTGTTCATTTTAAGTATTACTGCCGCCGGCAGGTGTTCTGGGGTGAGCCTCAACTGCGTAGTAACAGATACACATACACACAGTCACACACACAGTCACACACACAGCTGGGGGATTGGGTGGGAATTTGAGAAAAGAAGAAAGAAATATGATAAAGAAGAGAGTGAGCAAGAGAGTAAGAAAAGGACAGTGATAGAGAGAGGGAGAAAAACGAGCATATGTATATGCGTGTGAGAGAAAGAAAAAGAAAAAAAGAAAGAAAGAAAGAGAAATGGGAAAAGGAACAAGAGAACGAAAAAGAAAAGGAAAGAGAAAAGAAAAAAGGAAAAAAGAAAGAAAGTAAGAAAGGAAAGAGTGAGACACAGCACATTCCCTTCGCTGCCCCACCTGAATAAACAGAGAGAGATGGGTGGATGGAGGGATGGTGCGGGATGAATGTGGGGATGTTCCTGTTGTTGCTGCAGTTTAGAAACTGGGCTGAACAGCAGGTTTAACAGCTGCTGACCCAACACATGAAAAACACAAAAACCCTGTTCAGACATCGACGAGGGGAGCGGCTCTGCTCGGACCAACCCTGCCTGCCTTCAGAGACCTGGATAATCAAGAGTCCTGGATAATCAAGAGTCCTGAACCAGGATCAGCTCACAGTGCAGCTCTGATCTTCTGTACTTAGACACTGATAGGAAAGACTGAAAACAGCTCCAATCCAAACTGAATATAAAAAACTTCAGCAGAGCTCGTGTTTATCATGAAGAGAGACTGAAAGGATGTGTATGAGCAGAGCCTCTGCTGGCTAATCCACTCAGAGCTTCCACACACATGGGATTAGCAGGTTTAGCCTGTTCCGCCTGCCTTGTCCCCCTGATGAGCTTACAAAGACAGACCCATCAATAAATCAACAACAAACTAACAAAAGCAATGATAAAGCGGCAGTTACCCTCAAGAACCCACAAGATGTATGAACTGTTGACTGTATATCTGATGTATATGATATAAAAACTCATTACTCATTTATTTACGCTCATGGGTGGAACGTGCAGTTTTGACTGGATGTCAGTTAAAACTGTCAGGTCTGTGTGAGCTCATATTATGTTCACATAATGAAAATAAAGTTGCCATCCGGAATGCACAACACTATTCACGGTCAGCTTCTCGTGTGACTTATGTTGCTGTAGAAGCTACAATTGTTGCCGCTCGGTAAAACGAACCACCTAGTTAGCAAGGTGCAACTTTCACAAATTTGAATCATCATTCTTTTCCATCAGAATCCAGTAGCAGAAATCTGTGTGTCCCTCCTCATCAAGGTATTAGACGAAAGGAGATCGTTTAGATACTTTGAAGGAGGCCCCTTTTGCTTTGAAACAGCTCTACAAACTGCTGGCATTCTGTCCAACAACTTCATGAGGATCCACCCAGGATGCTTTTCTAACAGGCTTTTGTTCAAAAACACTTGGGTGTTTACTGTTTATTGGTCCTGCATACGTTCTCTCTCGCTCCTGATGACATCACACTGACCCATCACTTCCCAGTATGCCCCTCCCCCTCATTCAACACTTTTTTTTCCCCCTTCTTTTTTACAGTAAGCCATTTGATTGACAGCTGCAGCTGCAGCTCTTTCAGTTGTGCTGCTCAGTAAAGATAGACTTTCTACCCAGCATGCACCGGCACTCTATAGCAACAGGCCTTAACCCAGGCCAAAAAAAGAAGGTCCTCTTGGCCTCTCCGGACCCCTGACCCATACCGCCTCTCACTCGCTCCCCCCTCGCAACGCAAACACACGAGGCGGTTACCTGTAACACAACCCAATGTCAAACGTTTTCATTGCAAACGTTAGAAACTGCTGGCCCGTCAACGCTGTCAGCACTTTGTGTCTGTTTTTTCACCTTTCTATCTGAAAGAGAATGATGAATAAATGTAAATCAATAAGGTTACACCATGACGGTGCAGCCGAGAGCAATCTGGACAGGGACTGCTTCACTGCTCAAATGGATGAAACACTGGCAGGGGAGATATATTACAGAGAGAGGGAACCTGATCCAGGCCTGGGCCGATTACTGCAGAAACTCGCTCTCTGTACGGTCAGAGAGATGCCAAGAGATAAGTGCTGTGCCTCTGCTGCAGTGTGTACTTACACAAATATACTTACAGTATGTTCACCATCTGAGTTGCCACTACCTTTAGTAGCAAGAAAATCTATCACCACTCATTTATAAAAAGTCACCTTATATAATTATAACTGTAATTATAATGTGGATCACCAGAATAGTGTTTGATATTTAATGAGCTATTAAGTGACAACCAGTGGGATGAAACAGTTAACCAGTGCGTTTAAAGTCTAGAATTTGACTCTGCATAACCACACAACCAGGTAATAGGATGTGAGACATGCACTCTTACTGAAACTTGTTTTATTCGACATATTTCCAGCATATCAGCGTAGTTCTTGTGGAAGTCCAGTATTACTCGTAGTTTCCATCAGAAACCTGGTTTGACTCAATTAGTCCTTCATTAAATTAAATTAGGAGCTGCTGATGGAATTTCACAATTCCAAATAACGACTGGAGGAACTGAGGATGAATCTGGAAACAAACCTGTGTTTTCTTGTTTGCCTTCATTTATTCAAATATTAACTTTGCTAGCAGTTAACTTTATCGGACCCGGGGAGGGGCTGCGCGCTGCAATGCCTGTTGAAAAGTGTTGTAGTCTGCTGCCGATTTCCGTGAACCGGCAGATGCAAAACTGGCATTTAAGTATCGATACCAGTGCTAATTGATGTCGAACTCGATACTAAAAATCTGAGAATCGATTTTTTTTGACAGCGTTACAGTATCATATATAAAGTTGAAAATGATAAAGTAGTAGTAAATCAAAAAGAAGGTTTTCAAAGCTTTCTTTGGGTACAATTTTAACTTGGAGGCCCCTGGATGGAATTCTTTACATTGATGTTCCTCTAGAATGCATTCTACTACAACCCACTTGGACTGGTTATCCAATTCATTATGCTAAAATTCTGCAGAAAAGTTCCGTTTAACGTACAACACAAATATTTAACTAGTGTACCACTAACTGATTCCTAATTTGTTTGGCTCCTGGTGATTAGTCTGTACATATTTATTTAATCCTTAATCATTTCCTCCTCATCAATTGGAAACCTGCTCTATTGAGTGCCAGCAACTGTGAGTGATTCTTAAGAAAGTTTCTCAAACAGATGTCCAACTGTCCAACTTCTCAAACACTTTTTTGCTTCCATACTGCAGCTTGCACTTTATGAAGCCTAGTGTTGCAGTTCTGACTGACGTGTGGTACTGTACAACAGGCAGAATGCTGTCTATGTGTGCCTCAGTGTTTATATAGACAACAGCCATTTTACAGATTTCACAGAAGGATACAGGGCTGCTCAGCCTGTCTCAGTGGTTTGGTGTCACAGGAGAGGCAGGTGCTCCTTGCATCAGTGATCAGAAACACCAGGTTAGTGCTGGGGAGCTTTTCGGCACGGTACATTCTGGAAAAGCACGACATGCACAGAAACAAAAGTACAGTCGTTGTGATTCAGGCAGAGAAGTGAGAAAAAAAAGAAGAAAAACAACAGTCTCCCAGTGTCATTGTCCAGATCCCAACAGCCTTAAGCATGGAAATGTTATAAGCTTGTGCAAATCTCATTATTTAGCTGCTGACTGGTGAATATATACAGAGCTTTTGTCAGCTTAATTCTTTGTTAAACAAGTCATTACTGGTCGTGTTGAGCTCTGTTCATGCTAACACACTGGACATGTGCTAAAGTCTTCAGTGGAGGTAATCTTAGATCAGCATGTTCTGCTGGAAAGCAGCACTGGTTTGCGGCTTGTTACATGCTGTCAGCGCCGAACGGCTTTCTGGGCAGGCACCAGTGTTTCTTTTTACAACATCCCTCTCCACTTTCTCTCTGCTGTCCCTGAGTGAGTCATGACTTTGTAGTGCCGTGTGTGGAGAAACTAACAGTGTGCGTGAAAGCGCTCCATTACACCTCACCTGCTCCCTCAATAATAACTGACTGTTTACTGCAGCTGAGCAGCTCAGAAGGGAGCACAACGGACCTCTGATCTTAGTTGCCACGGGGTCACATACACACACATACACACACATGCACACACACACAATGTCAGGAAGTGGGGTCATACATATGCCCCGTATGTGTTATATATATCACAGTTACAGGGACAATGCCTTTTTGCCTATCTGCGTCGGTGCAAATTTTGATAATTATTTTACATGTAAAAAAAATAGCAGCATGTTTGATAAGCACCTTCAGCAAATCTATAGTCAAAGTGCATCAGATTCAGCTAATAAACAATAAATGTGCATTTGCCTTCGGGTTGCTTTAGAGGACGTGTCCTCTTTTGCTTAGGAAATCAACTAAACATAATTTTGGTGCCCAACGTTTGTACACAACAGTATTTTTTTCTAAACCCAACCTCAGTAGCCAAAAATAAATGATTTTACCCATTCGGTTTAAAAATTAATATATCATGTTTATAAAGAACACTTCACAAAATCACAAACATTTTGTTCATCCTGACACTGATGGTTAGCTTTATTTTACTCTGTTTTTTTTCTAATGTTATGGTCAGAAAACCAGAATAAAATATTAAAAACAAGAAAAACAAAACTGGAATGCATTTACAAAAACATCTAGACACACACACACACACACACACACACACACACACACACACACACACACACACACACACACACGCGCACAAGCACGACCTGTTTAGAGAAAAGAAAGGAACGTTACGTATCCTGCCATCTAAATAAGGGTGCTCCATGCTTAGAAGCACACTCGTGCCTGCGTGGCCGCTGAAGAATGCTTTATTCCTGAGAGCAGGAAAGGCTGAGAGAAAGGGAGGGAGTGTGCTTCAGCTGCACTTAGATAACCTGATCTCCTGCATATGAAAGACTAACCACAGCATGTAAGAGGCTGGGTATTTTTCCTCTGTTTTAACTGAAGTTGTGTACCCCAGGGTACACAGCGTTTTGGAAATGACTAACATACTTTGTGGAATGTCTACCTGCAAGACCTCTAGCTATAATTATGTTTAACCCACTCAGACTCCAGACTTATTATTTAGTTATTAACCCTCTTTAACCTCCAAGTCGACAGGTCCAGGTGTCTCCTACCCAGTCTTAAATGACTTTGTACTGTCTCCCATATAGTTCCTCAATAGTAAAGCAAAGTTTAAAGGGTTACAATCCAGACCTACAATCCAGTAACCGCTGTAAATTATTCAGTAACTACTATGAAAAGTAAAATGTAAGTAATGTAGTTATGTCGTGAGGAACTGAGCCATGGTCCCTCAGAAAAGTTCCTTAAACCCTAAGGACTCAAACAGGTCCTTAGGGTTTAAGGGGGTAAAAATCACCATTTCATTTTTCTATTTGAAATTCAGATTTTCAAGCTCTTTTCCATCTTTTTCTTTGCAGGTTTCCTCCACATCTCTGGGTGGTGCATTCCTCGGGCCTGGACGAGGGGCACTGATATGTGTGTGAGAAGCTGAGATTGAATTACACGCTCTGAAGGAGCGGCCCGCAGTCCTGCGATCGCACAAATGGATTTCTCTTTATGGCTCTCGTTAAACTTTACATGTCTAAAGTAGTTAACATAGAAGAAAAACTATCGTCCGCAGAGTCGCACGTGGGGCTCGTAAAGGCCCGCTGCTCGCGCCGAGCTGAACCCTCCAGACGCCTCTCACTTTACCGGGGCCCTGTCACAGCGGCCCACAGCAGGATTTACAGCCGGCGGGATGTCGGACACATCAATGGAACGAGGGCTCGGACACAGAGAGAAAGAGAGAGAGAGAGAGAGAGAGAGAGAGGAAAAGAGAGGGGCTCAGTGAGCTGAATACGGGAAGAGAGAGGCACGAAGAGCAGGAAAACCGCCCTGCTCCAAAGGACTCCACTGAGAGACGACTAACTGGGATGAGCAATTATCCAGGAAAGATTGGGTGGGTGGGAGGGGGGGGGTGCGAGTGACCTCATCTCAAAATGCACATACACACACAGAAAAGACAAAGGATCATAGACAACGACACATACTTATGCTGAGGCCTCACCTTGAGCAGTTTCCACAGTCCAGTACACCTTGGAATGACCGGTTGTCATTGTCAAAGAAATACTGAGTCTGCTCTGTTATGCAGCTCTCCTTGGAATACGCATCCGAAAGGTCCTCTTCTGTGTAGGCTGGAAAATACATACACTGTATTCACTCTAATCACTGTAATCATACACTGAGTACATAAAGTTAATTAGGCAACTTACCTCATACCTTTATTCTGTGGCCTTTTTATTATGTACATCACACAAAGTGTAAAAAGACAATCCCATAAAAGATTTTCAAACTTTAGTAGAAACATAATACTGTTTTAAATGTTAATTTCATCCATTGAAGAAAAAAAAGTAATCCACGACCAAAATCAATGAATTACTTAGTCAATCAGATACCCAAAATTAGGTATAAAATTACATTAGACACCCTAGGCTTGAGTATTGCCAGCCCTATTGAATCTAATATAAAATAGAACTTTTCTAGCAATGTGAAATAGGCTAAAAGATCTCAAGAAACAGCACACTACGCCATAAAAAAAAAATCCAAAAGAAAATTATTTATTAAAGTGCATATTTCTAGAGTTACAAGCCATTTTTATGGCTCTAGGACTCTAGCAAACTAGAGCCATTATCTTCAACAAGAATAAAAAACTTGGAACAGTGGTGAATCTTCCTAGAAGTGGCCAGCCTACCAAAATTCATCCAAATTGACTTATGTGCAGAAAGAGTCAACTAATGAGTATCTGCTTGCTGTAAGACATACCTGCCTCTAGAAAACTTGGATAAGTGAGAGTGAGGAGGAAGTGCTGTACAACTGACCTAAGAAAAGGGAAAAAATGATACATTGCATCCCCACAGCAATTATTTTTCTCTTGGAACAGATAAGATAACAGTGACCACGCAGATCCTCTTACCAGGCAGCCGTGGTGGCCCACCAGCCAAGACTGAGCATGTCCGCTATAGTAGGCTGAAACAGAGCACATACACACATACACAGAGACACAAAACTGATGGATATTCACATACACTTACAGAGAGAAATAAATATTGCAAGACATGCATACATAAACATGTGTGCATGCACACACACCCACCCACACACACACACACACACACACACACACGCTCTCTTGCTGTCTCCTACCACGTAGACAGATCGGGGCCCAGCAGCAGCCTTAGTTTCTTTCTCAGGGTCACACACTGACTGATAATCGTAGGTTTTATTGAAGGAGTAGAGTGATGTGTTCAGCAGACTTAGCATCAGTATAGGGTCCACCTCCCCAAAAAACTGACCTATCTGAACAGGGAACACAGACACACACAAACGCATATTTATCTTTAAGAACATGTATACAATATTCCCTTTTTACCATATGTTAAACTATGACATGTTTCTGCAATTAATTAATCTCAATCTGCTGAGTTTGTTTGCTAAAGATGATGTGTACTATTTTTGATACAAATGAACATGTAATTTGACCAGGATGTCAATTCATATAATTAAGTCTGTTTTTTATTTTGGTTTCAACTTTTATCATTTATGCATTCTACAGTCTGTACAGATATGTGTTGTACATTTAAAGCATTACTATTGTTAATACCCTTTAGAAGTCTTACATAAGAGTGACCTTCAGTGAACAAGAAAACCACAGGCCTGAACACTTAAATAAAACCTGATCATTTGATCCGTTGTGAGCTTTGCTACAGCATTTAAAATATATGCGCAAAGGCAGGCAGCTGAGAGCAATGAGCATGACGCACTGCAGTCACACTGCAGAGACATACACTGTGGTAATTTATGTGATTCCCATCTAAATTCCATTCCTGCTTGTGTTCTTCACTGCCATGGTAGATTGTATTTGTGATAGAGAACATGATCACTGTATTATTAAACTATAAAATGCAAATGTCTGAGTCTGTGTCACTGCATATCTTCTCACTTACGATGGACAAGCGAGATTTTTCCCAAAGTCACTGCCAAAAAGCTGCGTGTGTTCAGAGTTTAAAGCGACAGGTGAAAAATCAAATTTACACATATGACTCCTTATCCAAATGTTAGGTAAGGCATGTATACTCCCTAAGGTTTTCTACTTTACTTCAGCACATTCAGCTCAGGAAGGGGAAGCTTAAAGTCGAACTGCAAAACAGTACAAGTTCTGACGCAAGTACAGATTCAGTTCAATCATTTCAATTCATTCTTTACAGATTTTCTTTACAACTTTTCATACAGTATCAGAAACCACATATTTAATATCTCCCTTAGCCTCGTAGCTCCAGCTAAAAACTAAAGAAGCAAACTTTGGACAGAAGACATGCCTTGGATGATCGCCTCAGTTTAGAGTAAGAGGACAATTAAGTACATTTGACTGTCTTGGCTGATCAACTTCATTCGGGGTAATGAAAAAATGACATAAATTTGAATTCTCCGCTGATCGAGTGAATTTGGGGCTAGGGGAAAATTGTGCACGTTTGATTTTTGGCCAAACCAGTCATTTCTCTCAGTGTCCCTACATGCTCCCTTGCTGCTGAATAGCACAGTACTGGTGTAAGTGCTGGACTACTGACCTGTGTGATGTATTCGTCCTGGTTGGACATGAGCAGGAAGCCCCCGTCGTCCAGTATCACACAGTCAACATGCTGATCAAAACACAGTCAACATGACAAACCTGGTCAGAAATGATCTGAACCCACTTGCAGAATTCTGAATTACTAAAACCACAATGTTCGGTTTTCAAAAGCATGTACTGGGCATGTTGCTTGGCACCTTATCATTCCTGAGGCAGCCGCAGATCTCATCTTTACACTGCAGGGAGGAAATTGTGAGAGATGAAAACTGAGAATTCACCAAACAGGCTTTGCATCATTTATTAGAATGAGTCAAGCCTCCTCTGCTTCCAGACTGCAATATCAGTTTGTCTAGAGAGCCTGTAACTAAATGGCTTCCACATGTTCAGATAAGGGGAGCTGGTTCTCTTACGTTAATCTTCATGGTGGCGTTCATGAAGCTGTTCATCCAGGTGGACACATTGAGTTTGACTCCCACCACTGCAAAAGAACACATTGCACATGAAATGGACAGGCTGCAGCATTAGTCCACAAAACAGGTACATGAGATCTGACAGCAACATTCAGAAGGCTCGGAACTTGTTATAAGGAACACACACACTGGTGCCCATCTATACACTGGGACTTTTGTTTAAGCAGTAGGTTGTGACATTGGTGGAGCTAGAATTTCATTATAGGCAGGACACGGTTACAAGCTGGGGGCCCACCAAGGAACCATTATGTTCCAGAGAAATTGCTATATGATGACAATCATCAACTAGCCAACCTCACTGTAGCTAACAACATACTATGGCAAACAAATGCTAATTATAAGGACAACCTCTGAGCCACTAGGAGTACATGGGGCAAATAAGTAAAGACCATGTTGTTTTTTTGCAATATTTTATCTTTTTTTCACATGGTCAGATTAATGACTTGCCCAACTCAGCAGCAGGGTAAGTAGTACCCTACACACTATCCACACTTGAACACTATCAACTTAATAATAATAATATCAATGTTTCCCATTTGTTGACAAATAATGTATTGTTTGCTGATAGATTGTCCCAATCTGTTGAGCAGTCACTGATTTATATTACAACCGAGAGACATGAGGGTACGAGCTACAGGAGGGTCGAGGGCGCCTTAATTATTTCTCTCAGAAGCCTGCCAGAGCTGTCCCTCCCACCCCCAACCCACCTCATT
>JBBJLS010000018.1:10167848-10179703 GCA_037577275.1 Bryconaethiops microstoma
ATACACAATGACAATCAATGCTATGCATAATCAAGATAAGGTAAAAGTGGAACCAAATTATCATACATCAGAGGAGGATTTTAAAAAAACACTCCACACAGCTTTTACCTTTATTGGCACAGGCCATCCACTGTATAGGCCCTGTGTCATAGTTGTGCTGACCCACAGAAAAAGTGAATATGCGGACCTGCAATGAGGAACACAGCTCAGTACTACTGCCCGAGCTTTATATATAATCAAATCACACTTAGTAGACTTCCTTACAGGAATCAAAAACACACACACACACACACACACACACACACACACACACACACACACACACACACACACAAACACTCTGATCCAGGTGCAAAATATATAATAATATATAATATATAATTTTTTTAAAGGTTTATTTTCCCCACTTTTTTGTCATGGTTGTATCTGTCGAAGATTTCCTGAGCTCTCTCCTCTCCACCATCAGTAAACAGCATGATGATTTTGTTGCAGTGGGCTCTGGTCACGTTTGGCTGAAACACATCATTTGCAGTTACAAAACATCACCGGTAGAGGGCAGCACAATATAATAAATATGCAGTAGCGGTTCATTAGCACACAAATCACAAAGAATGTGCCTAGAAAAACATTTAATTTGTTAAATTATTAGGAAAGGATATCCATAAATTTGTCTCATACACACACAAGCGCACGTGCCTAGCAACACAAGCGGCACTGTGAACATCAAATGGATGCTTACATCTGAGAGCTGTTTGAAGGCAAATTCAAACCCCTTTGTGTAGTTGGTAATGCCCTTAGCTGTGATGTTCTGCACACCGTCTTTCAGGATCTTCTTATTACGCACGTTGGCTTGGACCAGATGGTCAAAGCATGCCGTATTGTTCACTCTTGTATTAAACTGCAAAAAGAGATGGAAATGCATAGATGAGACATACTGCTTTAAAAATAATACAAGGAAAATTTTCCTTTAACGTACAGTTTAAGTACACTTAATGCACATCTATTATTTGGTGCAGCACTTATAGAGTTCATATAGTAAGGGTGTATTTCATCTCTTTCCATCAAAGTGAATGAAGTTCGTAATGAGCAGTATTTGTTTTGACAAACTGGATTAACTTAAAAGTCTCCTCTCCCTGTCTCTGAAATGGATTTCTGTAATCTGTCACTTGATGTGGTTGACCCTGGTGATCCTATTACTGAGAGACACACACACGCGCACGCGCGCACACACACACACTGAAAGAGAGAGGCTGAAAGAGAGGGAGGGACAGAGGTAGTGAGAGAGAGAGAGAGAGAGAGAGAGAGAGAGAGAGAGAGAAAGACAGAAAATGACAGAGAGAGAGAGAGAAAGACAGAAAACGAGAGAGAGAGAGAAAGAGAGAGAGAGAAAGACAGAAAATGACAGAGAGAGAGAGAGAGAAAGACAGAAAACGAGAGAGAGAGAGAGAGAGAGAGAGAAAGACAGAAAATGACAGAGAGAGAGAGAGAGAAAGAGAGAGAGAGAGAGAGAGAGAGAGAGAGAGCTGGGCAGAAAGAAAGAAAGAAAGAAAGAAAGAAAGAAAGAAAGAAAATAAAACAACACGCAGGCAGAAGTGACTGAGGGGTGAAAGGTCCGTGTGCAGCAGGTGCGCTCTGTTAAAGCTAATGATGGAGTGTGTTCATAGACAAACACAGGCGCGCGCACTCTCACTTTAATGTTTAACCACACAAGGAAAAAAGGAGTGCTCTCATTACTTTTCCATTAACATTTGATTACAGGCTGTTTCCAGGTGTATCTGGTGTGTAATTGATTGCGGGGGTCTGCTGGATAACAGGAGTGATGAGTCATGGGAAAATGAATGTATCCAACATCACCCCAATGTTTAAGTAACAATCAGCATCGCCACCATACAGACCCCCAAATGACTCATTACCCTCAGAGGACAGCCTGATATAAAAAGAGCTCTAGATGACCCTGATGAATGTGCTCGGACACACACACACACACGCACACAAAATGTAGTTTCAAAACAACCACTTCATACACCTAAATGCTTTTTATATGTTATTTTGAAATGCTCTGTTGTGCACAGAGCAAAAGAAGAATTCAGAGGGGTACTGCAATAACACTACTTCAGAAAAAAGGTCAATCGTTCTTTCATACAGCACTGGAAAGAAGAAGAGACCTTTCTAGAACCTTCCCTGAGAGCTCTTGCTTCTCTACAGCGTGAGTTACATCCTCTTAGAGTTGGATTTGAGGAGGAGTGATTTGAAACAGATAAAAACCCTTTATAACTGCCCAAAACAGCCCGAACTGAACGTCATAGTCTGGACATACACTACCAGTCAAAAGTTTGGACACACCTTCTCGTTCAACGATTTCCTTTGTTTTTATCATTGGCTATATTGTAGATTAATACTGAAAACATCACTTATTGCTCTGATGACAGCTTTGCACACTCTTGGCATTTTTTCAATCAGATTCATGAGGAATCGACCTGGAATGGTGTTTAATTAACAGGTGTTTCTTCGTCAAGAGTTCATTAGTGGAATTTCTTGCCTTCTTAATGTGTTTGGGACCATCAGTTGTGATGGTCGGGTTGGTACACAGTTAGTGATCCTATTCGACTACGGTTCTACTCCACATTATGGCAAAAACCACTTAACTAAGTAAAAAGAAACAATAGTCCATCATTACCTTATTACAAAAGATATTCTGGTTTGTTTAACTTTTTTTTTTGTTTGTGTGTTTTCAATATTAATCTACAATGTATAAAATAATGAAAACAAAGAGACAAATTGAATGAGAAGGTGTGTCCAAACTTTTGACTGGCAGTGCACATGCCACAGACAATAACAAGTGCAATTTAGTGCAAGGCCACATGTATTAGCATGTTGTGTTTTTACATTGCCAATTCATATAAAGGTGTTTTGTTACTATTGCTGGAATTGAACTGTAAAAACCATAGACATCATTTAATATCAATATATTAAATAATATCAATATATTTCTATGTTATTTAAACCAGATGACCTTTCATCTAAATAAAATCAAAGTATGTTTTATTCATACTACAACACTGAATATGAGCATCCCTCACTGTTGATTCTGGGAGACAGAATTGTAACTCTGAATCAAAAGTGACCCCACTGTGCAGATGCTACACTTTAGCCTGTCTAGCTTATATGCTTAAAATGGTCCTGTATTACAGATACCATAGAGATTAAAATAACGTGTGAATTCCATAACTACAATTAACCGCAAGACACTTAAAATAAAAAAAGGTGTCTTCACACCAAATCCCAAGAATAGAGGTGTAATAACACATTTTGGCAACATGATTTTGCACTGCAAAAGTCAGACAACGTCCATCATGGAGAACAGACATTCTGTTATTTCATCTAATACAACTGCACTTTTTCAACATCAACCTCAACAAGTTTGCAAACAACCAGCGTTAGTTAACAACTCAGTTTAATGGTGTTGAAAACGTTGATCATTTTGCCCTGCATTAGGTGCCCTACATTCCCCAGAGATTAGAAAGTTAGTAAAACTAACAGAAACAAATTAATTTATCACACCTAATATTTGAAATATATCCAGACACTTTTAATAATCTACATTAAAAAGTATTGCTAATAGAAGAGAGACTAAGATCACCATGCTCAAGTCTAAGCATTGGCTAGAGGGATATAAAACATCCGACACTGGGCTGGGGAACATTGGAACTGCGTTCTCTGGACTGATGGAGCTCATTTGAACACCTTTTGGATTGTAGTTTGTGATCATGCATTATCAGCACCTGAGTTCACTAATGCTCTTGAAGCTGAATGCAATCAAATCGTTAGAGCAATGTTCCAGCATCTAATATGAAGTCATCCCAAAGGGTAGAGATTGTTTCTACGGCAGGGTGGATTAATATTACTGAATTTGAAAGAAAATTTGGCTGGGCAGGTGTCTACAGACTATTGGACCTCCACAGGTAAATCGAATCCAGCTCAAATATGATTTCAGGCTTCTGTACAGAAGCTTTTGCACGATCTGAGTAAAGCAATAATGTTTGCAACCAATGGACATTTGAGCTTTAAATTCAAATATCCAGAGAAGCCTCAAGCTCCTGTTCGCACCTTTCATTTTCATTACAGCCCCAGCACAGTTTAGGTTTCTCTGTCTGTTGTTTCAGGAGCACCTGGCTCTTATAATTCATACAGCGGTTTCAATATGGCCAAACAGCTCAGTGGTAATCAAAGTGCACTGCCACATTGTGCTGACTAACTTCAATAAACGTAATTAAATATTTGCCTTGACGTCTGACAGATACCTGAATCTAAAAAGAAGAGGGGTCTACTATGTCAGGTATCATATTGTTCATTAACTGAACAGCTGGGAAACGAAACTTAGCTCCTCAGATTCCAGAGATCTGAGTCGCTCGAAATGTCATATTTACATGAACATGCACAGTAGTCATAAACTCCTGACAACAGTGTCTGTTCCCCTGGGAGAAGAACACCATGCATATGGCTGCAGCTACATGTGTGTCACTTCACACCAAAAGTAACATCTGAAAATGTCATCTCATAGAATCCAGAGACTAAGGCCCTGTAGTGCGGGATCAAGGCAAGGAACACACACAGTCTCAGTATAGAGTCAAGATGTGAACACTAGGGTCTGACTCATTCAACGTTTGGTGGATAAAATCAGCTGATATTGAGGTTCCATGTATTTATCTGTTTGGACAATAATAACGAAAGCACATTATAACGCCAGGAAATGAATAAAAAAAAATTATGAACAGAAACCGACAGGACGTACCTGAAAAATATCAACAGTTTATTACTTTGGTACCCTGTTAGAACATTGCCTCAGAGCTAACAAACTGCACTGCTTTTCACATAATCGCTGAAGCTAAAAAAAAGATGCCACTTATCTAAGACGGCTACTACTAGTTACTATGGTTATGCTAAAACACAGGGCTCAGAGCTTCAAACCTCTTTGCTGAGTTCTGGCAGTGGATGGAGAGAACAAAACTGATTGCTGGTGCTGGTGCTAACTCCAACCTTGAGAGTAATTAATAAAACAACGATTCTATATTTGAATAATTACACATTTATTGACCAAGTGGCTCAGGAAAGCTGTCTTTGAAAAAAGGCTCATACGACGCATGAGACATTAATACACTGTTGACACTATTGGATATATTTACTACAATGATGAAAATACTTAAATTGTGTTTAAAACAATTATTTGAAGACAAATGTAAAATGTTATTCAGGACAGACTTAGAAATCAACCAACTGCCATGATTTAGAGCTCCACGCCCTGTTTTACGGAATTTAGATTGTTCAAGGTTTTGTGAGGTCTGCTATTTTTGACTTTAAGAAATTTCACAACCGACATTCCTATCAGTTAGTGAATCACTACTTAACTAGAAAACAATGGTCCCCATCAACATAATGCACACTATATTTTGTGTGTGTGTGTGTTATGCGTATGTTTGCAGTACAGCTAAACTGAACCCTGAATTAGAGTGAAATGATAACCAAGGATACACAAAGAGCTGTGTGTGTGTTTGTATACGTTGTGTGCTACTGTTATTGGCAGTAACAGCATCAGTAAGCCAAGAGATTCAGTTCTACTGGTTCTAATGCTTCCGATAATGAGCAATGTCATTTCAGAATTCTGACAGTTTTTTGTACACAATTTAGCAAACTGTAACCCGGCCTTTCTGCTGCTATCAGTGGGTTGCATCTTGGGCTAAACACTTTGAGGTCATGCTAGCATATATTTCCCCTGGTGGTGGCCTTTGTGGTGGTCTTATGCTGACACATCTTTGCTTTTTAAAAAGTGGCTTCAACCCTTCTCTTCACAATGAAAGGTATTTTTCAGTCTATAAAACTGTGGTCTTCTGTGGTCTGCCAGGCTGTTTGTTTGGATTAGCTTAACAATGAGTACTATCAATTCTTGAAGGGAAGCTGCAGCCTTTTTTCACGATTCCTGCATAATTCAGGTATCGAGACTTAAACAGTCACTCAGAGTATTCTAATGTGAAAGTCACTCATAGTATTCTAATTCTAATGTGAAATGTTGCATTGCATAGAAACTTACAAACTCATAGACCTGGGGCTATGAAGTCTACAAAGCAAAGGCAGCCATTTTATTTACTACCCAGAATGACCAGTGAACCTACATGTATGTTACTGAAAATAGGTTTTCTTTGGGGACTATTTTGCTCTGCATGTACCTCTCCACAACGTAAACATAAAAAAAATGTTTTATGCCAAAACCTGATCTCGATACTATTGTAAAATAAAGCAAAGTGGCCCCTTATAGTCAAGTGTCAACACACCACAGCACACATTCACCAAGAGCATCAGGGCACTAAAATAATAAGTTAGTGAAATAATGTACTAACACTACACAGTTTTAGCCCTGATTTTCCAATGACAGTTTATGGAAATCACAGACAAAATTTTCACACCATATATTTTTCCTTTTTGCTGCATATCAGCATACAAAATAACTTGGATCACTTATTTGGAGAAGCTTCCTTTCTGATCTGCTTGCTCTGATCTGGGTAGATCTGACTAGCATGTGGCTCCACTTGATGACCACATCAGTCAAAATGAAGGAAACAGGACAGGAAAGACAGTGTTATTCAACTATTTGTCTTACTTCCACATTGTACTCTGGCTATTGGTGTGCTCACATTGCAGGTGTTTTAAGCTCATTTCAATTTACAAATATGCAGGTGTAAGTGCACATAACTCAGACTGTGTTCTCATGCAGGTAATCCATAATGGGTGGTTCTTATTGATTGTCTGCTTTATTTGATGGATTGATAATGGAGGGTGGTTTCAGGGCCCCTGGGGCTCAGTGAGTGGCAGCAGTGTCATCAGGCTGCTCCTGAGTGCTGATGGCCTGAGTGATGAAACTGACTGCAACAGCACCTAATGCCACAGTCCTGCTTTATACATCACTGTTCCACTCCTGCACCATATAGGATAGTGCAATATATCATGAACAACTTAAAAACTCAGGCCATATTTCAGTTGAAATAGTTTAATAGTCCTGCTTGATCTGACCTCAGGGTAATCCAGCAATCAGCCCTGCTCCCAGACATGGATGTGCACTCTGGTGTTAATGTTATTTAGTGTTGTGTCTAGAGATGGCACCAGGCACTGGTTTCAAGCTGATGTCAGCAGAGAATGATAAACAGGATAATGGAAGGAAGAATAATGAGTCCGGTCCAATCCTGTAGGAAATCTAATCTGAAAAATCCCACATTCACTTTGTAGTGTAGTGGTTTTGAAGCACAAAATACTGCACTGGCATCTTGGAAAAGAAAAAAATAGTATTATGTCATTGAAAAAAAAAAAAGGCTTTATAATAATAGCTAATCCAGCTTGAATAGGATATACATCGATCAGGCACAACATTAAAAGCACTAAAAGGTGAAGTAAACAATATAATCTCATTACAGTGGCACCTGTCACAAGGTGGGACATATTAGACAAGAAGCGAATGCTCAGTTCTTTATGTTAACAAGCCTGTCTGGTAAGATCCCACAGAAGAGCTACTGTAGCACAAATGGCTGAAAAAGTTCATGCTGGCTTTGATAGAAAACTTTTCTCACACAGTGTATCACGGCTTGTTATACGGCTACGCTGTCACACACCAGTCAGTGTGCCCATGCTGATCTCTGCACCTACAATGGGCATGTGAAAATCAGGACTGGACCATGAAACAATGGAAGAAAGTGGTCTGGCCTGATGGAATTACAACAGTTGAAATGCAACAGTTAAAACAGACCAAGGAGAACTTCTCCTGTTGGCCGTCTCCTCTACTATTCCATCCTGTTCTTGTTTTTGAGTGTTTAGTTTAATTTTGTTTTTCTTCCATTCTGCTGAGAAAATTGTTGTTTTTTTTTCAATTTCAAACTGTCTCATATTGTTTTTGACAAATAGCTTATACCCTACATAAGAAAATATTCTTAATAAAAAAAAGTTTAAAAAAATCTTATTCTACTGATCTTCTTTAGTTTTATTATTATTCTTATTATAGCAGATTTTGGCACTTTGAAGTTTTGGTACAGTTCCAACTCTAACATGTGCGTTACACCCCTCCTCCTAATGTGCTTGTTCACAACTTTTCAATCGGCTAAGAGGAGTATTGATCAAAGTCGCCTCAGGTATGTATGCAGAGAGAGAGCGGAGGGGAGAGTCACCTTGAAAATCAATAGGGAGAGAGAGAGAGAGTGAGTCCAAGTGAGCACTGTGACCTCAACTCACTCTGCTGGCTACAGCAAGCTGGAGGATCCAAAAGCGGAACAAAAAGTAAACTCCCAGGTCAGTTATAAAAATGAGAGATGTGTTACTGTTTGTTGTGGTTTATAAAAAATAATCAGCTCAGGAACGCTTGTTTTACTGCTGCTAGCCGGCTCAGTTAGCAGATTTGAGGTCATTTCTGAACTTTTCTGGATGAACAATGTGTTTATATTGATCCAGCCGTTTTTGGGCTGAATGGATTTTTTCCTTTGATTCTCTGATCTCTTTGTCTGTCTGCAGCCATGCACATACCCCGTTTTTGGGCCTGCACCTCAGAAAATAAGGTTATATGAGTGCTGGAGCACAATCACACTTCACAAGTTCTCATGCAAATGCACTCTAGTTGTTGTTGGTTGTGGTGGTGGTGGTGGGGGGGGTAGTGTTTTGGATTTGCATTTAGGAACATTCTTATAAACCTTGCCTTAAGTTTTTTTCCTAAATAAAGCTTTCCTGAATGCAGCCCCTGATTCCTTGCAATTCTTCTCAATAAGACTAAGCAACACACACACACACACACACACACACACACACACACACACACACTTCTTCAAGCGTAGCTGACAGATCTCAGACAGCATATCCTTTGTAAAAATGTCAATGCACCAAAATGAAAAGGAATGTCACTGAATTCCAAGCGAGTGGTAAAAACGGTGAGGAAAGGGTGCTGGAAAAAAGTGTAATCGGATCATAGAAGTGCACAAATCAGGTGTGACATTTGAAACTAAGAACATCTGAACATCACCCTCCTCTGCTAAGGTTCAGAAATTTCCAATAAGTTTGCCAGATCTGTCACGTAATATCACTGGGGGAGGCTTTGGGAATGAGAGTGTGACGGATGGACGAGGGAGCTTGAGTGTGAGTGGAGGGGAGAGGGGAACGGGCTCAGATTGATCCTGCAGGAGTTTGGGCTCTGGATGTCGCAGGGCCACCGGTGCTCGCAGCCTCTCTCTGAGCGGAATGATAGATGAGCATTTCCTCTGGCCTCTCTCAGCCTGGTCTCTCAGCGCTCACTCCGGCCACACACCTCCAAATCAGCACACACACCCGCTCAAGCAGGCTTTTCATTAAGAGCCTGTTTTCAAGTGGCAAGCTGAAGCCCGATCCATATTTCATTATTTTACCTCCATCCCTCTCCTCGTCTTTCTCTTAGACTCTCACACACTCGCTCACACGCACACACGCACACACACACACACACACACACACACACACAAACACAACTTAAATACAGCCATCTCAGCACTGATGTAGTGTACACCCCAACTCTAAAATTCTGCAAATTCCAGACATCCTGTTCCATCCTGACACCTTTAGTGTCTGATTGCCAGGAGTATTGATACTAGAGGTGTAAACCATTCACATCAAAATTACAAACTCTCCGATAACAATCCAGCACATTCTAAATTTCATGACTATTATTAATGACTGAGAATTATTTGTTTGAAACACACTTAATGCACAAAACCTTTGTATTTGTTATTTAATATACTGCCAATGCATATCTCCATTTCAAATTTAAATATGGACAAAAAAGTGGCTTTTGGCCTATGGCCTTATCCAGAGCGACTTAAAATCATTAGTAACAGGGACAGTCCCCCCTGGATAACTGAGGGTTACGTGTATTGCTCAAGGACACAATCGTAGAGAGTGGGTTTTGAACCTGTAATTTTGGCGTCATCGGGTTCACAGGCAAGTGTTTCACCCACCTCAAAAAGTATGTAATAATAACTATTAACAAATATATAAAAAATTGAACTGATAGGAAAAACGTATGCACTATTTTATTAAAATATAGGTTAAAAATCATATAATGTCCAATTATAATCAATTATGCCTCCTCTAGATGAATGATTCATGACGCATTTGTATATCCCTTACGAGAACATGCACACCCACACACTGAACTACTGCACTGTAGGATAGCATAAATCACTTACATTCACCACATTGACATAGTCGTCATCAGAGAGTGTCTCCAGCATCTCGCTGACGGACGTTCGGATGAGTTTAAGAGTTAACCCAGACACGCTGCCGCTCCTGAAACACAGTTATACTGGCATGTACGAGGTGTGTTTGTGGAACTAGAGGATACATAAATGGACATTATTGCATTCGATTACAAAGAGCAAACACATAATACAAACCGGAACACAATCTCAGGGAGAATGTATAAGAATACACACACACACACACACACACAAACGTGTGTGTGTGTGTGTGTGTGTGTGTGTCCTGACAGATGCAAATGTGCAAAGGGTGTCATTACATCCAAATACACACACTTCAACACCTGAGTCTCATTCAACCACAAACACAGCACTCTTTAGAGGCACACAAAGAGAAAGAATGGAGCAGTTATTGAAGCAAGGCTGGATTTGATATGGGATAATGTACTAATATGAAATCCACTCACGCATCCACCAGAATCAGCATGTCCTTCGGTGAGGCAGCTCCCTGTACATACCTGAATAAAACAACAGGAAGAACCATGTAAAATGAAAAATACTGTTGTAGAACACATCATCACAGTCATAGCAAAGCGCCACATCTTAAAATAATCAGAAACTTCACTGGAGATGTTTAATTGTATGTTTAACTCATTCTAGTAATTATTCTTTGTCATGAAATGCTGAAAAACTCGTTAACTGAGATAAAAATCATAATAAATCAGTGACAAAAAATGCACGGCACACCACCACTCTGAGAACAGAAACAAAAGGTGTGCAGATACCAGGGTCGGCGCCGGACGTCGTACAGGTCGATTTTACTTGGCGTTTTCCTGGCATCTTTCCAAGGAGAGGCTAGACGAAAAAAAGAACACTCTTAAATACTCGGCTTCTACACAATAAACCACAAATAAATGAATTCAGCACTTTTAATTTTTTTTTCTCTTATTAGAGATGAGACTGCACACATTTTACTTCATAATAAAGCCTGAAGGAAGTTGCAGGATTTAACACTCATTTAACATCTTCATGCATTAGTGTGTTATTAAATATGCATGAGACCCCAAAACAATTTTGAAGATAATTAGAATCTACATGCAGAAACTGCTAGCAATATACGAAAAGCCAGATCACTCATTAAAACTCTAACAGGACATAATTTTTTTGTATTAAATTATTAATTTGTCATTTACACAGATACATAACATATTTTTTTCATTAGAATTGGTTACTATTGATTATAAGGGCTTATTACAGGCCTAAATGACTGAAAAGGAAAGTAAATGCTGATGAGCTATTAATCACAGGCCAGCGAATTAAATTTCATCACTGCTGAATGAAATATATAACATCACACGAAAAAAAAGTGTAGAAGCTATTTAAAGAGATTTGTATAAGCACAGTCCAAGTTTAGATGTGTGTGATTGTTTTGAGTGAAAATTATCCAATAAGTACATGAGGTGAGACATGTTTATGACTGGCAGACTGACTGAGTTAGTTTGACGTTTATTGCTAGTGGCTCTTCGTAACACACACACACACACACACACACACACACACACACACACACACACACACACACACACACACACACACAAACACACA
>JBBJLS010000018.1:10186660-10201192 GCA_037577275.1 Bryconaethiops microstoma
CACACACACACACACACACACACACACACACACACACACAGACACACACACACACACACACACACACACACACACACTCACTGTTAGCTGAAATTAATGACGTGTATAAATTCTGCAACTACTAACCAACCAGGTCTGGATCTTAGTCACTCAATCAAGCCTTTTAAAATTATTTTTCCTACTAAGGAGCATGATGAACATTTTTGCTACAGTCTGCACACGTCCCTTTCCGACATACAGACCACAGCCAGCCCTGGCATGGTCATACCTGCAGACACACTCCTACGCCAATCTCCTTCTCTGTGCTCCTCGACTAACATGTACAGCAGAACGCATCTTTATTCTACATGCAGGCCTCAGTGTGTTAGCATGCATTAATGCAACAGAACTGGAGAGATGGAGCTACAGGTGAACAATATGGTAACATTGTATTGCTATTGTGACAAATCGCATAGGGTTGTCTGAGATTGAGCTTATAGAACACTAAACAACTTCATGTACCTTCATGTACAAACTATCAGTGCTCCACTCACCGACGCATTCATTCTGCATTCTGTTGTGAGGTTGGACAAGCTGTACAGAACACCGGCCTACTTCCTTTTTAAAATGTATTTATTTAATTTAGGTTAGAAAGACAAGTTGGAGTGTGTTGTAGTAGCCAACTGAAACTAGTCAGATTGGAAAAGACACATTCTAACGTGCACAGTATTTCGTTTTTCCTAGGTTTGATAAGACAAAAAATGTTTCTCACACTAAATGCAAACCTCAGAAAAGCTAAATAGCACTTTGCATCCATCCTTCCATCCATTTTCTGAACGACTTATCTTTAACCAGGGTTGTTGGGCGTGCTGGAGCCTGTCCCTGAGGTTCTAGGGTGAAAATCACTACTTATCATATATCATTTAAAATACTAAAATATTTTCACCATGTTGCCCAACTTTAGGTGAAACATGCAGCCACTGAGGCAGATGAACCAGCAGTCAGCCCTTCACTGCACTGGTGAGGTCAGTTCACTCATCAATAGCCCCACTCTGTGTGAGAGGAATTCAGGTGGAGAATCAGTCTGTAGAAACAGAACTCGCATCACCAGGGCTGAATGGAAAAGAAACAGCAATATGAGAAAAAGAAGGCTGGTGGCAAGAAAAGGACTGGGGCTAGCCTCCCAGCATCACATGGGCTTTGAGGCTTTATTACTAATTTGCTCAAGTTAATGGTGTCTGACTGTATTGTAATTGTTATTCAAATGCAATGCTGTTGCTTTAATCTTCAAGTTTGTTTCCTCCTGCTCTCCCTAGACAGACGAAGGATGCGATCTTCTGCTCTAGATGCGAGTTCATTTCCACTTCCTTAAAAGCACAGGACCTGACTGCCTCTCTGAGGTTGGAGATTAAGGAAGGAAACTGTACAAAGGGCAGTTGATCACTGCATTCAGTCTGAAGTCACTGTATAAGCATGTTCCCTCTAAAAGGTCAGTCCTTCACACTGCAAACGGCAGCATAACAGCGCTGCCTTTTAAAGGTGCACTCTTAAGAGCACTGATGCTCAGTACTAGCCCAAATTATGAACATACTTTAAGGTCAAATCAGCCTTCACCACGAGGGTCAAGTTATTACTTGAATTTACCTTCTTTCTGTGTGTTAAGAGTGTGGGTGCATGGGAAGGGCAAGGTCAGTGCAGAAAGGCTGACTTACGCTGCAGGGCCAGACGCTGTCCCAGCAGGCAAAGGGACCTGAAAGAGTGACTCTACAGTTGGCCAGCCTGCTACCACAGACACTCACATACCCCCCATGAACACAAATACGCAAATAACAGAAATACCCCAAAACCTAGATGCAAATTAAAACTACCATATGATTTTGCATGCACAAATTCTACTCTCTCAATATCACTCACAATAATTAATTCATTTACTTGTCATACTCATAATACAGAGTATGACAAGTACTTTGTACTTTTATTTTATGTTCACTTAATTGTTTATATAGTATATTCTGAAATCAGAAGGTCGTGGTTGTATGATAGTTTAACCCATGGATACGAATTCCTTTTTACAAAAATATTTTGTCATGCTGTAAGTTAATGTTCTGTCGCATCAGGAGACAGACGAGTCTGAGTAGAAACCAGCAATGATACAAAAGTAAGTTCAAGATTTTGGTAGACAAGCAATTCCGAAAGTTACTTAAAGTTATTTGGCAAGTTATTTAAATGTTTTATACAAAATTCCTATACATGCCAGGGATTTGCTGTGCTGCTATTTCAATGTATTTCTGCGTTTTGCTCTGAATGAGTGAATGAGATAGACAAACCAAAAATCTGAATTTGTCTTTAAATTTGTATTTAACATTTTAATATCTTTCAGCTTTTCACTTTTCTTGTGCTCTTGGTGTCTAATTTTTGCCTTATGTTACTTGGGTATGACAATTTTTATTTTTTATTTCCTAACATCCCAGAGCACATTAAGATATTCTTTCATTTGGTGTTTTGTTAAGACGTGGAGGAGAGTCAAGAACCTCTCATAGGTATGCAACTGGCTTCGGATCTGGGCAGTGCGAAGGTCACAGCATGACTCGTAACATTTTCATCGTCATCAAACCATTTAGTGACCCTTTGTGTCTGTGGATGATTTATTTTTATTCTGAAAAAAATTCCCAAGATGAATGTCAGAATAACTTCGGATAGATTTGCAGTGACCCTTTCCTCTGCCGTGACAAGTGAACCCAGACAATGCCAGCCAAATGCCCACCACACCATAACACAGAGCTACAGACCCTCTCACAGTAGGGGTCCAGTATTCAAATGTGCATTTTTCTTTCCAATGAGGGATTTATGGACTGCAGCCTTACTATGTTATCTATTTCTCAGTGTAGCTACTCTTCAGTTTGTCTTTCATATCACACTAATGAGCATCACACTCAAGGAATGGGCACTTTCCCAATTTCCAACACTTTTTACTGATGCTCCTACTTCTAAGAGATTTAATTGCGGAGGTCTTTTTAGTCGCAGTACCTATTAAAACACTGGCCAGTTGTGCAGTCTTTGCGACTAAAGCTCCTGCTGTTTGTGTCCCGGTAATGAGCCTTCTATCTAAATCACTTCTTTTCTTCTTCCCATCTAGATCCATTGTGCCTGCTCAGCATTCTTTGGCATGCCACAGAGCATGGTAGGATGTTAATTGGTTAATTAACCACTTGACTTGACTAGACTAGACTATCATGATACACACCTGTCTGGATATATACTCTGTATCTGTGCATTTATTTGTGTATTTGTACAGTCACAGTTATAAGGGGAAGATTTTTTGCATGTATGTAAGTACGTTTGTACGTATGTAATGTATGTAAGTGTATGTGTGTGTGTGTATGTGTGTGTGTGTGTGTGTGTGCGTGTGTGTGCATGTGGTACTCACAGCCATCATAGATGTCTGTAGGGATGTGCACAGCCGTATGGTTGTAGGAGATGAGGCGATTTTTAAATGATGAGTCCTCTTTAAATTCTGGCCTTATCCTCCCTTGTGTTTCGTTTGCTTCAAGCTGCAGGTGAAACAATTCAGATGAAAAAAAAAAAAGCTATCGTGCTTTACTTTAAAACATCATATGAATTACTGAACGAATTAATTAGCTGACACTTGTTCTTGAAGGGCAGCCAGTCAGAACAAAGCTCATTTACATACAGCATATTCATTCTAAGGGATAAAGTTGGAAAATGGCAATGTAAAAATAAACGATGGTACATGAAGTCACACAAATGTCATAAATAGATTTCAGAGAAGAAAAAAATACAATAAAGTGTAAGATATAGGACCTTAAAACACTAAAGTAAGGAAATGGTACTAACACAAATCAGATATTTCTGTGTATGACACTAACATGCCTGCGTGAGAGAGGCAAAAATGGAGTTCAGTATATGTGAATCTGCCGGACACTCATTAACTACTCAGAATAGCACTCACACTTCCTAACTAGACACACTCCGGCTGCACCTCCTCCCCACTCCTCAGTCTGTCTCTGATTCAACGTCAGCTCTCCCCATGTACTTCTCCTTCCCTCTATGCTAATTGGCAGGTGTGATGTATGGTGTCTGGTGAGAGTGTGTTCTCTAGACTGCGCGGTCAGAGTGGAGGATATGCTCCATCTTCCCGGCAATTCTCCTCTAAGCTGATGAGCTGAGATCCATACATCATCAGACCAGTAAGGAACGTCAGTTTGACTAGCGAACTTGGAGTGTCCGCGACATGTAATGTAGCCTTAAAGAGACGATATCATGGCAAATCCCATTTTATTCATTAAAAATCGACTAAGCTGTATCTAGTATCTAGGCAGTAAATGTAAATAAAGCTTCAAAATGTGGCAGTCACTCTGCTCACAACCGATTTGGTCCACATTTGGAAATTGAAGGACAAAGACATTTTGAAATTCTTTGTTTTTGTGATGCAACACCTATATAGTCCTTTTCCATGTACAAAGGTCTAGCCCACTCATTCCTGCTGAAATTATTTACTCCAGACTGCTTTTTGAATGAGGCTTAATATAAGGCCAATAAGATCAGAGGTCATTTCCATATATATCAATCTAAACAGCATAGTTCAAAAAAGGTTGTTCCGATTTTGAGAAAAAATGAGATAGTAAAAACAAATCATGATTGTTTTTGGCACATCCACACCACAGCATAAGTGGATTTTGGAATTACAAAAAAAAAAAAAAATGTACGACATGGGTCCCTTTAAGGAAAACGGACTCCAGCTTTGAGCATTACAGAAGGACTCTGTCATTTTGTCACTTTTTTTATGACTCCAGCAATTACCGGCGCTAATTAGATTTGTGCCAATGCGCCACAGGATCTCAGGTGGATTTTGTGAAGGCATTTTGAGCTGCAGTGAGAAACACGTAGCACACAACAGACTGAAACAGAAAGATTTACTTACATTGTCCTTGGCATTGTAATAGACTATCTCTTCATCCTGTATGGGGAAATCAAACGCAAGCCTTTACCATACTGGGATTCCATTGAGGACATCGTCCCACTTTGATGTGCTATCCCTGCCAGTCCAAGCATTTAGATAGCTGCAGACTGTATGTGCAGGTGACAGAAGTAAGAGCGGCCCTCCCCTGCACAATAACTTTACACATCATATGACTGCATGAGATTACAAGGCCAAGCATGCGAGTTGTTGCTATTGTGATAAATTACTTAATACACTATTAATGGGTATGGCAAGTACTTTTATAGCAACGAGCATGTATCAATGAAAAGACAGATTTAGACCAAGTAACAAGTAACTGATTGGACAATAATGTAGCTTATTGGGTGTCAGTTCAAATCAATTCAGTATTATTTTACCAAATTAATATTGTTAATGGCTTCATGTTATGAAACATTGACTGGCTCATGTTTACTGTTTGTTTGGGACTGTTTTTTCCTCTGATCTCTTAAAATTCATTATTTTATTTGAAAATGTAAAGGCACCATTGTGTGATGCCATAGATGAACCATTTTTGTTTCTCTAAAGAATTTTTCAAGAGATTGTTAAAAGCGCCAGTTTTGTAAATGAAATGTGAAAAATCTTTTTAAAGTCGAAAGAACTTCCACATAATGTAATTCACTTTTCGATTATGTGGACCTTAAAAGGTTCTTCTCATTTACAAAATAAGTTCTTTGGGGACTAAAATTGTTCTTCTAAGGCATCATTCAAAGAATGAAAATATAATTGTAAACAGTGTTGGGAATTTTAACTAGACCAAATTACTTTGCAGCTATAACAGCTTCAACTCTTCTTGGAAGACTTTCCACAAGATTTTGGGGTGTTTTTGTAGGAATTTGTGCTCATTCATTCTGTAGAGCACTTCTGAGGTCAGGCACTGATGTTGGACAAGAAGGTCTGGCTCACAATTTTTGTCCGGTTCATCCCAAAAGTGTTGGATGGGGTTGAAGTGTACCAATACCTTAAGGCATTTACTCAAGACATATGCATCAAGACTGGAGTTGGGCTTCCCTGATATATATCACCCAGCACTATGTGATACATATTATGTTTTGAAAAATATCTCACGTGAAGTTTTGCCATATTGCCATAAGATATTAATTTAATACAAATCATACAGAAGACTGGTGGCTGTCACTGTATGGACATGCATACATTTCCACATAGGCCTTGTCATCCTTATGAAATTTTAGAAACATGAATCAATGCAGATAACAATTTTATTGTATTTTTTGTTCATTTTATGCAGCTAAAAAAAAAAGCAGGCCTAAAGTTCCTAACATGGCTGATATGCTATCTTGCTTCCTCTTGCTATCTTTACACTTCTTGTGTACAAAACCTCTTGTGTTTTTTAATAGAATTTGCAAGCTGCTTGTTTTGACACAATACTCATTCATTCATTTATACTCGGAAACATTTATCCTAACTAGGGCCACGGGGGGTGCTGGAGCCTATCACAAGGGTCATAGGGGAAAAGACACTCTGAGAGAAACACTCTGAACAGCCCTTTTCAGGGTAATTTTGACACAACATGACTGTGAAAAACCACAGTCAGCTAAAATAATTGCGTTTAAGCATTTTTTGTGACAGGCCTGTCTCTGAAGGTTTGTTTAAAGTGTTTGAAGTAAGAAGACGCCCACAGATGATCTGTAGAATGTGTGTTCAGTGAAATTATACCCTCTGACCTACAGAGGGAATGTGTGCAGTGAAATCAGATCCATGACGCTGCAGTAAACCTATATATGCACACATGCATAACATCAGTGCCTGACCTAACATCAGGGGGGACCAACTCCATATTAAAGTCTATGTATTTGAATGCAATGTCATTAAAGTCCCTGTTGGTGTAATGGTCAGGCGTCCAAATATTGTTGTCAATATATTGTATTTACTGTACAGTGGAAAAGGTACTTGGAAGATGTCTGATACAAACCAAATTATTCTTGATCAACAAAATAATGAATTTGAATTTGGACCAAAAGATGTACTGTGAAATGAGGTGAATGTTGAGGCAAAAAAATAAAGGGGGACATTGAAACGTTCTGTTTAGCGGCAGCCTTTTCTATTAATAATGCAGTGTAATATCTTGATCAATTACTTACTGCAAACTCATCCTTCCATTGATGCTCCATCTGGGAGGTTTCTGCAGCAGCTGCCAGAGCCTAAAAAATGAAATAAAATAAATTATACACTCCTTCACTGAGTTTAATTAAGAGCTCAATTCGAATAGAGAAAGTGCTGAACACATGTCACCTTATGCTCCATTTTGTGAACCAAACTGGTTGGTATTAAATTAATTGTTTGTCATGTTATCCCTCACATTATATAACATCTGGCAGAATTATTGCTCTCTTAGTCATGAAAGCTGTTGTATGAATGAACATACACCGCTAACGTGGCGCTTTTTGAGGTCCAGGAAAAAGCGCCTGGCATGTTTCAACTCCTCTGGAGTGGATGGTGGTATATGGAGTCCTCAGTGGCTTATTCGCTTAACTTTCATTCCCTACTAATGAGCCATCAGCACGGCGGATCTATGCAACTGGTAGACAGCTTGAAGGTAAAAAAAAAAGGATAGTGATTTGACAAGGCAACGAGCTCTCTCCCAGAAAGAGCAAGGAACTGAAGCATGGACGCTCAATCTGGAAGATTTAAAGCAGACAGGGAGAACAGGGCGGTTGATATTATATTAGAACCTTTAGCTCATGGTCCTGTCATGCACCTATCCGATCTGTGGAACACACAGAACACCACTTTTCACTGAAGCGCTGTATGGCCAACGCTGTGACAGTGACCGCATTACAGCTACCCCATTAAAAAAAAATCCTGCACAAAAAAAGCTAGTCGACAAGCCAAGACACAACTTGAGCCCAAAGTTTGCTTCTTTAGTTTTGCACTGAAGTTGTAAGTCTAATATAGTTTAAAAGTAATGGAAGTTTATGTCCCTTAAAATATTAATGGATGAGACAGACTTCTATTGCTTATGGTAACTGCATAACTTCTGTTCCTGGCCTGCCTATATTATTTTGATACTGTTATGGCAACAATGTCTGCATAATTGGATGGTTAAGATATAAACAATGTGGTTTACATGCTTGGTTCAAGTCAGAAACGGTCACAGCAATGGTGATGGGAAACAAATGTCTACAATGTTAAATGCCTTTAAAAACACCTCACATAAGTTGTTACAATAAATGGATTGTTTTGCATTAGTTTTGCATTAGTTTTCAGGTAAAAATCTTGGCCTAAAACTTAATTCGCTGATGGCAGAAAGGTACATCCAAGGTGTTATATAGCAAAATAGGACCAAAACACTTAATTGTCCACAATTATACCATTATCAGCTTTGCATACAAAACTCAGAAAATGTGTAAGTTTACTTGTCATCTTAGAGAGAACATGTAATGGCTTTATTCATGATGTGATATTAAAACATTTGATTTTTAGTACCCCTAGCGCGAAAAAAAATCTAACTCAGTAAGTTTCTTTATAGTGACATGGAGTTTGATGTGGCATTTCACACCAAGCCACTCCAAATCATTGTGTTTACACCTCAGTGACAGATGGACTGGATGGATGGAATTCTCCTACAACACTCACCCATCCATTCATCCGTCCATTATGTAAAATGCTTATCCTTAACCAGGGTTGCAAGGGCGCTGCAACGTATCCAAGCGGTCATAGGCTGAAACACCCTGGACAGGGTGCCAGTCCATCACAGACTCTTTCAACATTCAGCTTCAGGTTAATCAAACTGTTCTTGATCGGATTACAGGTTTTATGGAAGTTGTCTATTTCCATTTTTCAAACTACTGCTAAAATCACATTTTTAAAAATGTTACTGCAAACCTACATGCTAATATGTATGAAAATCCATTAAATACATTTGGAAAAGGTATTTAAAGGATTACTCACATTCACCTACATACTAAAGTGCACGGTGCGTTCAAAGTGGTTACACATGAAATAGCGTGAAAGCATGGCAAACCCCCAATGTTCCTTTCTATTCCAGCCAGCTCTGGAATGTTGGAAGGAGGCCTGGGCTGATGTTTAGAAATATGAGCAAACAGGATCATGTGGCTGAGCTGCCACACCAGCGTTTGCCTTAAATAAACACAGGTCTGCTCGACAGCACGTCTGCTGTCCACTCTGGCACATCAGTTATAGGACCAGTAGGTCCACAGAAGAGCACATACCTACAGAATGGCAGGCATGACCCTAAACCTGGGATTGAGACATCTGACAGTGCTTCAGAATGCTCTTCAAAAAGCCCACTGAAGCAAATGACATGGTGACACAACTTAAAATGACTTATGGACCACAAATGTGAACTCAATTTAAAGAGCAGTGCTGTCAGGCTGTGTTCACACAGTACAAACCTGATTTGTTTCTTAAATCTGATTTTTACATAGAGTGTCCACACTGGTGAACAAATCGGATTAATATTGTCACTCTAGTTGCGTATACATGTTAGCTGTCATAGTAATATTGCAATGGGAGAAGTTTTACTCAGGAAGGTTAAAGCAATTTTACCACAAAATGTCTATATGAGATAGGAAATCTCATAGTTGCAGGGAAGGGAACGGAGTGGTTATTTGATTTACACACTGCCAAGACACTGAAAGAGTTTGGCACCCTAGGGAGGAAATTTAAAGCCAACATCCAACATTGCTGCACATCAAACTTCACTTGAGGAAGCACATTAGATATCAGCTTGATTTGGGACACAGAAAATACAAGTAAATGTCCATCCAAGCTTAAGAAAAGCTGTGAAAACCTTAACCATGGTTCAAATTACGGGGAGTACTGGGGCGTACTGTACCCCCCATCAAAACCCAGAACCCTCCCTAAAGAGACAAAAATAGCAGTGTGTGTGTGTGTGTGTGGGGGGGGGGGGGGGGGGGGTTCTTCACAATTTTCTGAAGGAAATCCCCCCCAACTATGGAGAGGTCATTCACACTCCGTCCTTAACCTCATGACATGGTGAAATATTTACCATTAGGGCAATTGTCACAGGACTAATGTAACTTGTTTTTTGGGTGTGTTGTTTTGACACAATGATGTACAGCCCATAACCTCTGACAAAGCAGACCAAAATGGGACTGAGATCCCTCAGAAACATCAGCAATAATTACATTACCCCAGAAACCTAATCCCATGCAAATGGTACTACAGTAACGACAGCGGTATATGCAAGATGGGTAGAGCACAGCAGTCAAGATACAAGTTTTTTGAAGTACATTCTGGCAAAGAAAATGAGTCGTGCACTGAATGAAGAAACAAAATCGCACTAAATCTGACATGTCAAACTGAGTCATATGTGTTAGTATATGCTAGGCTTGTGCCAGCAACAGAGTCCAGATAACTCGAAGGAACATAACCGTGATGAAGTTCTAACTCACATGCTATTACTGCTTGTTCCAGTGTCTGCTTTGAGGTTAAGAACCATCTGCTGGAAGAAAACGTGTTGCTATTATAATAAGTATTATTATTTTGTTATTATTATCATCTCTCTGCGTGTGTATCTCCTGATATAAAACATTATCAAACGGATATACTACCACTCCTACTTCTTCTACTACCGCTAATAATGATGTATGACAATTAATCAGAATGCAAGTGTGAGTTTTTATTCAGTTCCATTTTGATGGACAACTGACATGAAAATGAAGTTCAGAAGTGTTGAAAGATCCACTGGAAAAAAGCAAACAAAAGAAAACTAAACAACTGAAAGAACCATGACTACGCTAAACTGGTACAAAGAAAATGACCAAAAATCAGAGGACCGGGCGCAAACTCGCAAAACTGGAAAACTAGATACAAAGGTCAGGAAACACAAAGCAAACACATGGACATACAGCCACAATGTATGACAGATGACAGGGCTGAACAAAGGGGTAAATACAGACTAAACCAAGGAACAGCTGCACAAAACTACAATAGGAGAGGTAATAAACTGAGATCAAGTGAGGGGCAAGACAGAAGGCCAGATTAAGGGCAGAGCAGAAAAACCATAACAAAGGTCCATGGCCAGAGACACAAGGGAAGGTAAACAAGGAGGGAAAACGGACAGAAACGAGGGCAAGGAAGGGCAGGATGTTGTATATAATAATAGCATCTTCAGGCAGTCTCGGTAGCTTTTAGCTTAGCCTGACTGTGTTTAATTGACAGTGGTTTTCCAGAGAGCTGAGGCTGTTTCGCTTGATGTAGGCATGATATTTGGAACACAGAGGATGTTAAACCAGCACAGCTCAACAGCTGTATTACTATTTTATCTATAAATGCGGTTTTAATAGAGAATCTCACCCTACATGTAGAAGAGGAATACAAGTCAACAGCTTTAAGAACAGATAGCAAATGAGTTTTTTGCCATCACTGGGGGTTGTTACCATGGTAACTCATCTATCAGTCACTGGGCACTGGCCTGGGATATGCCAAAAAAAATTGGATTAGAGCTGCAACTCTGAACAAAGCCTTAAAAAAGCATCATGTCTTTCCCTGATTTTGTGGGCTATTTTCCGAACAAAAGTGTTGTTCAGCATAGATCTATTAGAACACTTTATACAAAGATGACAGAACTTTATATACATGTTTTCGAAATTCCTTTTTAATTGAAAAACCTTAGTAACACCAGGCTTAAGGTGAGCATGTTCTTTTCAGCTATCGGTACTTCTCTTTCATCTACACAGACATTTTCTACATTGCTCTAATAAACACACACACACAGAGACATACACAAACTCAGACACTCTGGAGCTGGGGTTCTGGGCTGATATCCAACAGTCTCCTCACCTCCTCTGCACAGTCTGGAATAAACTAAAAATACACAGCATCATACTTTCTCTCTCTCTCTCTCTCTCTCTCACACACACACACACACACACACACACACACACACACACACGCACGCACGCACGCACACAGGCAGACACACACACACACAAACGTATACACTTACTCCTGAAGGATCTCTGTATGCATAAAAGACAGCAGCAGGGAAGACAGCATTTAGAATACAGAACACTAATGATATATGACCATAAAAACTAGGGCTGGATACCAAAATTTGCTTGCTTGAGGTGCTGGCCAAATCATATACTACTGAGCATTAAAAATCTGTTACAATGCCAATTCTTGGGCCTTTGGACAGAATATGCATCATAAATTATAATTTTTTATCCTGACTGCAACCAATTTCAGTCAGATGCACAGTTGAAAAAGAAGATGAAGAATTGGCGGCTTTGTGGAAAAACGTATTAAATATATCTGATCAGCTCCACACAAAACGCAGAATGCAGAGAGACACATAAACATGGCACTGCCAACATATTTATTTTTATTATATAGTTAAATACATATTGAACATATTTAACGTTAAACCTATAATAAACTTTACATCATGCCACATCGTGTGCCACATTGGTCAGCACACATTTTATGAGAGATGAACCGAAATCACCTGAATGATCTTTATTCTCAAAAAAAGGCAAATTACGAAATATACACACCTGTGTTTTACTATATGGGTAAACAGGTAGATGTGAATGATGCATGTTTGTATGTTAGACAGTTTGTTATCAGTGTAAAAGGTTTGCATATGACACCCAATCCAACTCACCAGAGACAAATTCACAACATAGTAAATGTACTAACATGAAGAGAAAAATGTGAAGGAGTGAATGCATTAAATCCTAACTTTATAATGGCACTTTCTAACACCGTCTTCACTAAGACACAGCGAGAAAACTGGTGTATCACATCAGTGACAACATCACATCGCTGCCATAACGACCGCTACCATGACAACCTCATAAGCCAGTGGTCATTAAGATCCTAGAGTGATGACTGCAGGGAATTAGGATGGAAACCCAGGCACAACTATGTCCACTGCCCATTACAGAGATAATTAGTAGTGATAGACAGGAAATAAACCGTATATCTATTCAGGTGCACATTTGCACATTAAAAGGGCAGATCAAGGCTTATGTCAAAATAATCAGTCAGCCCAAGGGAAAACTGAACATTCTCATTTGACACAATGGATCTTTTATCAGTCCTTGTTGAACTAAATATCTCTCAGCACATTTAACAGAAGACCAGAAGCAAAAAACTGGGGTAACCTCACTATTCACGGGCTACATAAAAACAAAGTCTGTGGAAATGTGCTTACTTTTAAATAATCTAGCAAGTTATTTCATGTGATCAGTTGATTTAGACGTCTGTTAAAGAACGATGTTTAATAAAAAAGCAGGTAAGTTAAAAACGACATTCTTTGGGAATTAAATGAAAGACTTGTGAATGGCTCAGTCTAATGTTGCTAACAATGAATGAAAGTGAATGGCCACAGATTAGCATTGCTAGCAACATTAGGTTTTAGGGTTCTCATCTCAAAAAGAAGTTTTCCATGATAATACAATGACTCCCACATTAAACATACTGCAACATACTGCAGTGTAATCGCGGGAAATTCCGCCATGAATGCGGGTCTATTTAGTATAGGTACCTTTAAAGACAGTAAAGGTGATCCCATTCAGTTGCCCCATAATATTATTGGACATGATGTGAAGTGATCATTTTGTCATATGTTAACACACCACAGCACACAGTGTGAACAGCATTCTTGTATACATATATATTAATTAGGGGTGTCATGCAATTAAAAAAATAATCAAATTAATTACAACCTCTGTGATGAATTAATCTAGATTAATCGCACACATTTTTCCTGTAATAGTATTTAAAAATTTTAAAGAATTTTGGCATATGGGTGAATGAATAATCAACATTACAGACTTTCAACATCTCTTTTATTTAATAACTGTTTCTGCACTGTTTATGTGCAGTAATGGACACAGCAATCAAAATTATGACCTAATGTGCTGAGGGAAAAATTTCTTCAGAAAGAACAATGATAGAACTACATCTATCGATTCAAGCTACGCTATCGATTCAAGCTACGCTTAAATGCTCCCTTTAAGTTTATACAGTTCAAACAGTTTAAGGTCAGTTTATAACACTGATAATGATGAGAAATAGGCAAATAATATGCACAGTGAGAGAAAAATATATTTTATTTTAATGAGAAGAGCCTAGATAGAAAGATAGATAGATCTTTAGAGGTGCATAGAGCATGTTTATACAGTCAGGTTCTCACACTAAGAAATGCTACCGTGAAGCAGGGCACAGGGTACCATGCCGTGCCATGCTTCCAGCTTGTGGTGATTTCTGGAGAGTGGTGATGTTTCCTAGCCTCAAATAGCATTCTGCAAACTGCAGAAAAAAGGTGCGTATTAGAATCAGAATCATAAAACTTCCTAGAGGAAATTGCTGATGTAATGACTGTAAAGACACAGACCCCAGAGTAGCGACATACACTTATATGTCCTTGAACTGTGCACTGAAGACAGCGAGTAGGAGCAAACAAGTACATGTACAAGTCGAAAGTAACCATTAAAAGGGCTTTTAAGATATTAATCACAGTAAACCAGTGTCCAACGCAAGACAGCACAGATAAACCAGTGTCCAACGCAAGACAGCACAGATAAACCAGTGTCCAA
>JBBJLS010000018.1:10203207-10218166 GCA_037577275.1 Bryconaethiops microstoma
ATATATTGGCTGGTGCAGACGACTTGGTTAATTACAGCCGGAGCAGTTGAATAACTTTAGCTGTTATAGTTTAGTGGCTGGTCGTTGTTGCCAAGTAAGGCGAAGTGATACAAAAGAAGATTCGGTCGAAGGGTCATTAACAGGTGGTAGTGGAATTCACAGAATGCCTCTCAGCAAATCACAGTGCGAGGTTGAAACTAAGTGTGGCATAATCACTAATAAAGATTACTGAGTAATTTTCCTCATTCTCTTCGCCCAATAATCATAGTGAATCACACATTAAACATTGAATTAGTATGTAGTAAATGTTTAAACACAATAAACCAAGCATTGAAACTTTTCATCTTAAAATAAGCCAATGAAATGAAAACTTAAATAAGTCATTTATAGTCTTTGCCCGTATCGCTGGTGAGTCATGGCAACTTTGTAATCCACTTTGTCTGTGCCTGGGTACTTTTAATAATCCATTGGGCAAAAAATAAATAAGTCAGTGCTCATATCTCCAGAGGGAACTACAGGAAAAACAAAAGATGATTTACAAAGAAATAATACTCATAGGACAAGATTACGAAAGCTGTTCATTTTCATTCTAAAACCTTTCCTCTATATAACATTTATAGACCTTGCATAGTCTACAAAAATTTGAAGCAATAAGGCAAAGTCTTCTAGCTTCAGAAAACTGGTGTTTGATGTCAATGTGCACTGGAGTGCTGGAGGCTCCGAAGCTGAACTACAGCAGTGCTGGCATGTTCATCACTTAACATGCCTGCCATCTTTCCCCTGGCCAATTCATCAAACTGATTACAGTAAGCACAGCGGAGTAAGTCAATAAACTCGGTGGAGTTCCATCAATACCTTTACTCCAGTTAATCCCCTAGTCTGGGGAGAGAGCAGGTTATTAATAGAGAGTGAGGAGCTGCAGAAAGGTTGTGTTTTACATGGACACTACATCAACTCACAAATCCACCACCACTGCTTGTCCAATTAGCACACATGCAGTAAACATGAGTGACAAACGATTGGGCGAGCTCGTAAAATCGAGATTAGGGCAGCATTTGCGGGGAAAAGGAAAAGAAAATCCTGCTAGAAATCCTGGTAGGCAGCTAAGAGGCTAAGCCTTTGTAGACGCTAATTCAAATTCAGCCCCAGTATGACTCATTTGAAGTAGAAAAATTCAGACCAGACTCTTAACATAAAGCCTTATATATTCAAAACACCCTTGAAACACAGAGATGAATTACTGAGAAGTGCTCTGTGTGTGTGTGTGTGTGTGTGTGTGTGTGTGTGTGTGTGTGTGGAGAGAGAATGCAGGCAGCAGCAGACAGGAGCTGTTGCTGGAATATCACCCACATCAATCCCTAATTATTCTAGCCATGGGCACACGACAGCAGGACAAATGGCATTCTTGGGTCTAAGCTCACACGGACACATTCATCTTATTATAACGCACATTAAGCCCCTCATATGTTTGCAGCACACTCAGCTACCTGCTAGAGGAACTGCCTCATCTGACAGCCTAATTTATTACACGCGCATTACAAGAGGATACCATATGACCAGAAACAAACCTTTTCCCTCTTCATTTCCTACAGATAACATACAACCTAATATAACCTAATTCCACCGGTGTGGTCATTACCTAGATGAAAAAGTGTGACCTTAAAATGCAGCCAGTCCATTATTTCGAGACAAAGGCCCAGACAGACATTGACGTGACAGAGGCTATAAACTAAGCAAGGCCTGAGGTATATTGCTTTCTAATGGGAGACTTTGGCTGAGCACTGTCATTGAGTTACAGCAGTCAGTCATAAATCCTGTTTGCTACTGCTTTCCGGTGCAGAGCGCAGCTTCATAAATGATTCAGATGTGTGTGTCTGTTCACAGATGAAGACGTCCCCTGGCCTGTGGAGGTGCATACAGGGCCATTATTAGATACAAAGATACAGATATGGACCGGCATTCTGGATTAGGTCTTACCAAAGATGGCATTAAGACTAATATAAAAACCGCTTTACTAGTGTTACTACACAAGCCTCTAGCATTGATATCTCGAATGGCAGTGGTCAGTTGGTCAGTGACCTATTCTATCCATGATGTAAATAACGCTGATAAATGGTAGACTTCAAAACATAAGGCTAATGCAAAATAACCAATCTTGCAATGAAACTGTATAAGAAGAAATCTAGTGAAGTGATCGTTCATATGTCAGCAGTCAGCAACCTTTTACATATTTGTTCAATTCAATTCAATCCAAGTCAAGCAGGTTTATTCTGCAACACGCTAACAGTAATTGGGATTTACTTTAGCCACATAATATTGCGTTGCTTGGTTTACTTTCTTAGAGTTCACAAGCAATGCACTGAAGTGAAGAGATTCAACTTTTAAAAGTTTTACAACCTTATTTTTTAAATAAAAAGCAAAAAAGTATAACAAGGACGAATATGTATTTCTGCTGTTTCATTTCACTCGTGTACTGTGTATAAAGTTGAAATGACAAACCTACTTGACTTGACTTGATTTGATGTGTGGACTCATGACACACTGCCATAATAAGAACTGGAGTAAAAAAGAAAGAAAGAAAAAAAGAAAGAAAGAAAGAAAGAAAGAAAGAAAGAAAGAAAGAGAAAGAAAAAGAAAGAAAAAACTACAAAACTGTAAAATAAAAACCAAAAAAAGAACAATTTAACATCAGATATAACTCCAACCAACTTGATTAATCATATAAATGTTGTTTATCTGCGTGATGACATGACACTCAAAGGTTTATGGACAAGATTTAAGGCGGTTTGGTGAGAAAAACAAATCTATTCCAGCTTTGGCAGGATCACATGTAGACGAGCGTGTTAAACCAAGAAGAAACAAGAAAAAAAAAACCCCACAGTGAAAAGACCTGTGGCGTGATTGATTAACCGCGAATGCCAAATGAAAGCATGAGAGAGATGCCAAACTGCATTAGATTCTCATGATCAAGAAGTGATGAAGGTGATTCACCTGTTTGAAATATAGTTAGCCAACCACCCTCCCAGGCAGCTTTTGAGACTGACCCATTAAACATGGAACATTAATAATGAAAGAAAGCATCAGAGTATGAAACGTTACAGAGAGATTATCAACTGTTGTCACCACGATAGACTTTAAAATTGCAAATCGGAAATTCAAATAACCTCGTGACCCCGAGGCGCGTGGTAATTATGGAAATGAAAGCGAGGAGAAGAGGTTGTGCTTCTAATACTGCTCAGGCTTCCCCAGGGCTTTCAGACAGACAGCAGTCTCACATTCATGACTGGATTTCAGCACTGTTTTCCTTTCCCTTGAGGAAGTTAGAGGAGTGATCCAATTACCTGCAAGGCATTACATCTGGCTTCATTATTTACAAGGCATAATCATTAAACACAGCAGCCAGCACTAGGCAGGTAATGACTGGGAAAGGGCCCAGTAATCAAAATGATCTCCACATGATTACTATAACTAACATAACTGAGGAGATGTACTGTAACTTTGTATTAAACAGTACCTCTTTATTAACAAAGCAGTAACAGGGTCAGGGCATTTACTTATAAAATTTGACACTGACTGAAGAGACTTCCTTTTTTAGACAAAATAGCACATCTCGGCCCTAGTAGTCAAAGAGTCACATAGTAATAGAATTATTGGTGTTAAAACCTAATATACTATAAGACTATGTACCGTTTTTCAACCTAATCTCTATCTTCTGCATTCACAACAAATTAGACATGATTTCTATGCTAACTTAATAACGATGCTTACAGAAGTTCCTCCAAAATCTTTTACCGCTGTGCTTGGACAGTATAGATTTATTCACTCTGTACCAGCAACTTAGAATCCACAACCTCACATTTATCACTAGAGTAGTTTAGACGTTTGATTTCATCTTATTTTACTTCAGTTTGTACTCGTTTTAGTTGCTTTTTTTTCTTCATTACTTTGATCATTTATATGCTATTTATTTCGTTTTTAACGTTTTATTATTATAAAAAATATCATGCATTGCTCATGATTTATATAATTTTGGCTTATTTGCATTCATCCAGAAAACAAGGTTTCCTTCTTAACATATTTCTTATTTGAAATAAAGGTTGAATGAAACTGAATTTGAATTCAACATTTATTGCATGAAGTTAAAAATCATTTCTGGCATTATGTTTTTTTCATAAATATGCATTATTTTATTTAAATGTATAATGATGTTGATAACCACTTTACGGTAGTGTAATATATCAAAAATACAAAAAATGTCCAGCCACCTTTGGGCTTGAGTTCTAGAGGGCTGAATAACAGTATTGTAAAATAAAAATAAAAGTCTAAACTATGCGTGAAGTCTCAGAGAGAGAGATCCTGCCATTCCACACCCCAACCCGTTTCAGATCAGAATCACCTGTATACTGTGTTATATAAAGGGAGAGAATAATCCACCTCCTAGAGATGTATTGCCTAGTATTTCCTAGCAAGCAAAGCCTTCCATTTCTTTTCATGTCTGTTCAATATCTGATCTCTGCCTGTTACTCTGGACTTGATTTCTGCCGAGCGATTTGGATGCTTTATATGGCTCTTCTGGTTTCGACTTTTCCTGTTTACTGGATTATTGCTGCTGCCAAACAGATTAAACAAAACTGTGATGCAGTTGGGTTTCTGGTTGTGATCATTACAATACATGCGATGGCCTGCTGAAACCTTTCACATGGGGACATTTTGACTTTTGTGTCTTTTTGTGTTGCTTTAAAGATAATATATTATTTTTAGAATTTAAGATACTTCTGTCAGAAATCAAGTTATGAAATTTTAAAGTCAACCACTTCTGCTAGGCAGCACATACCTTCCCTGTGGTGACAGTATCATCATTCTTAGTTACTAGACTGGTTATAAAATAATTCTGTTATGTAGATAATTGATGTAAACACTCACATCAAGTGTTTCAGTTCATTTATCAGTGTTGTTTAACCCAAATTAGTTTGTTCAAATAACTGTCGGTATTTGTGCAGTTTTTGAAAGTTTGATTTACAAGCCTGTGATGTACACTGTATGGACAAAAGTACTGGGACACACCTGTTTTTCAGGGTTTGGGCTAGACCCCTCTTCTTTCCAGTGAAGGGAAATGCTTAAGCATACCAAGGCATACAAATGCACACATTTACTTAGTTTTACTCACACATGAAGAAAAGTGATAGTAATGAGTATGTTAACAGTCAAAAAGGTACAAAAATAAACATTAAAATCAAGCTTTCAACAAATCATTAACTACTACTTCCTAAAATTACTAAAATTATTAAAATAATGAATGCACTACCCTTACATGAAGATTTAGCACTTGCTGTCCTCTAGTTCTTACACTGTCCTGAGACTTGAATGTCCTTTTATTGTTAGTTGCTTTGGATAAAAGCGTCTTTCAAGTGACTGCAATATAATGTAATGAATTCCGAAACTAAAAAAAAAAAAAAAAGTTTGGATTTTCTACAAAATACACATAGTCAATAGTAAAAGTATACTCATTTTTTCCCTATTAGTTAGACCTATGTAATAGCATGAAGTCAATTACTACAATAATATAAACACAATTTGCTGTATTTAATACAAGAACAGAAAACCTTTTGATTTGAAACACATTTATACTCAGCTGGTCCTGAAAAAACATTGGGTTCTATATTAAGTGAGTTTCAAGGCTACAGTGTTTGTGGTCTTTTCTAAAAATAGGAAAACATCAGAATTATGGTCTGCTGTTATCAACTGTATGATACAGCTGCAACAGATAGAGGTCAGGCTGAAATCCATTAGATTTTGAAGTGCAAGCTTAATGTTAACACTTATTACTCAGTAACTGTAAGCAGTGAGGAATGAGTGGGTCCACATACAGAGGTTAAGCTCATGCAGTGTGGATGATCTGTAAGAAAAAGATCTATACGGTTATGAATAGACATGTAAACACACACAGAGCAAATGATGTCCATCCCCCTCACGCGGCCCCTATTATAAAGTCTGTGGCTACATTCACACTCATGCTGTTATTGACCGACTTCCTCTCTAATGAATCTGCCAGTAGGCTGGAACCGAGAGACAGATACTTTCCTCTTGGCCCATTGCTGAGGTCAACCAGCCACTAGGCTGTAAATCAATGCACCGTCCACAGAAGACCGCTTTCTGTGACACAGTGCACCAATCTGCTCCCACAGATTCGCATCTGAGCAAACTAAAGCTCAACTCGGAGGAAAGAGAGCAGTTACAATCAGATTGAACAGCTGCGCCTACCCACCTGACATCCCAATTAAAGGCAAATCAGAATTAACCTGTGAAGTGTGAACTGATAAACAGTCAAAAGTTCCTTTATTGGATAAGTAATGTGATGTAAATAGTTTTTCTTCCAAAAATAGAAAGTTAAGTGTTAAATAAGCCTTTGACAAAGAATCAAAACCAAGCACTTAACAAACAATTTGAATTTCAGTTAGGCACGATGATAGTTACATATTATATCACAATATACTTTTATGTATACTTGACTAGAGCTGCAAAATATCGTTGGAGAGCTGGCCATCAAGAAAAAACTGAAACATACCGGAAAAAACTCTTCAAGAAACATGATTGTGAGTGAGAGAGAAACGTAGTGTGAGTGTGTGAGAAAGTATTTAAGAAGGTTTATTTAAGAAACCTTTAATGAACATCTTCAATGGAAATCACATATTAAGCAGTGCAACATTTAATTACTCAACATCCTTTGGAAATAAACTATTTTACTTCTCATTTCGAAATTTATTAACACAAGCATGTGTTTGTTAGGTCCTCCCGGGGATCTAAGCTGGGTGTTAACTACAGACTGCTAGATGTGAGCGTTATATGTGCACAGCATTTAATATTATTTAGCAAGCTGCTTATAATTAAATTAATTCTCTGCAGTTTCCTGTCAGTTCTCTTTCCTAATTCCTCTGAAGCACTGACAGCATTATCAAATTTATACAGTGTTTATACATGACAGTTTGGAGACACTAATATGAAGGTAGGCCCCTCCTTCAGTCATAAAAGACAGCAGTCAAGATGCTGCATGAAAAAAGATTTTTAATTAAGATTTCGTCATATTTCCAGATATATTTTCATTTTTGTTTTTGTCCCTAGCAACATACTATTTGTTTCTGGTTTTCTTTATTTGTTCCTCAAATCATTTTGGAGCCCTGTTATGAAATGTCCCTGAATTGTTTGGCTTACTGAGTGGTGACGTCTGTGGTGAAGCTCACAGGCTGTGCATGTGTCCTGCCCAGCAGGCAGGGAATGCAAAGCCCACCAATTTGGTGCATCTGCCAATAGGCTGAATGGGGGTGCATTAGAGCGGGTGGATTTATGGCATTGTGGCCAGCGTAACAGTGCTCTGGGGACTCATTCACTCTTTCCAGTGGCCTTTCACAAAGGCCAAAACACACTGGCAGGGACAATAAAGACGACTCGACTGGGCGCTTATTACTCTGTGACGTGTGCGTGCACTCATTCATCTAATGAGTGCAAATCCCCCACAGAACACTTAATGAGTTATGGATCAACTTCAAACACGTCCAGTGACTCTCACCCTGAGCCAAGCTCCCAAACTTACCCAAACGCTCTAGCAAGTTGCTGCAAATGCAACAAGTGTCCAGATGTTTACACAGCAGCAATCATCTACAGTCTGTGAGAGAAACGTGAAGAGCCAGTTGAGTCTACTGATGCACACTACATGCACACTGTAAGCTCACATATACACACAAAGCTCATAAATAGTTTATCAATGAACAAATCAGTGAACTTAACTGTAGGCACCCATGCCGTCCAGTAGGTGGCAACACCACCAGAAATGCACAATGCAAGCATTCCAACAAAGATGGGGTGGTGTCTGCTCCTGGTGGTGGCAGAGTCTGCCCTAAAGGTTATAAAAGCTGGTCACCACCCACTCATCTTTATCTCAGCAGCATCTACCACTCAAGCCAAACCTCCCAAGGAGAGCCACCCTTCTTTGTCTGCAACACAAAGAAAAAGCAAATTTATCAAAAATAAATTAATCAACATCTTAACTTGATCAACATCGCATCAACCCTTCAATAGAGTCAAACTTGCAACAGGCATGTCTGCAGCCTTTGTGAAAGTGGAGCTGTCAAGTCCTTCATCTGCAACTGCAAAGAACTTCATCCTTGGATCCTGGCAGCCTAGACAAATCCACCATTAGTTTTAGAAAAAGAAGAAGAAGAAGAAGAAGAAGAAGAAGAAGAAGAAGAAGAAGAAGAAGAAGAAGAAGAAGATGATGATTCTTCTTCTTCTAAAATGATTTCTCTGCATTTAACCCATTCACCAATTGAAGCAGTGGGCTGCCGCCAATGAGGCGCCCGGGGAGCAGTGTGTAGGGACAGTACCTTGCTCAAGGGTACCTCAGCTGTGACACTAGCAGTTGGGATTTGAACCCCAATCCTCTGACTACAGAGCCAACGCCCTAACCACTAGGCCATCCAGCTGCCTAGTTTTATCATAAGGTTGAATTCATTCTCAATGCCATGTTGAGAAATCGATGTCACATGTCCCTAGAGAACAAACGATCACAATCTATGCATTTCTGACCATTAAAACTTGCATAATTTTCCCTCCCTGTTCCTCATGTGACAGGAATGAAAACTCCTCCTCGCTCTCACATGCATGCACCAAAGCACATGCACGCTGTCTCACTCTCTTTCACACAAATGCACACACATGCACAAATACACACATACACGTGCTCTCACAAGTCTGCAAGCATGCACAGCACATGCTCAGTCATTCACTCACTCAATGACCCTTTCACTTAATCCATAAACTATAAATATACGGATGTTTATTTGATTGTTTTAGAACAGACTGTGATAATAAGGTTTTTTTTTCTTGATTCATTCTAATACTGCTTGATGATAAATCATTAATATCACCTTCGTTGGGACAGCTGGTGGCCTGGTGGTTAAGGAGTTGCCCCCTGCGATCAGAAGGCAGTGGGTTTGAATCCCAGGACTGCCAGTGGCACTACTGAGGTTCCCTTGTGCAAGGTGCCATCCCCACACACTGCATCACTGGCTGCCCACCGCTTCACTTGGTGAAAACAAAAAATAAGCAAGCATGGATGTCTGCCTATGCGCCTGCTCTCATTGGGGAGAAGAGGGTAACCGTGACAATATTCAGCATCAACCCATCCCTGAAAAACCCTGGGGTCTTTACAGAGAATGACACTTAAATTTTTCCTTCTCATAGCTACATAATTTACATTCAGCTGGGTGTAAAACTCAGAGACCATGAAAAATATAAAAGAAAAGTGACAAGTAAAATTAAAAAGAAATACACCGGATTCTACGCAATTTCTAGATCACTATTTACAGCTGCAATCAGAAATATTCAACCCACCATCTGTACATCTGTAAAGGATTTGCCAAAGAGTTATATTTCGCTTTGGGTGACTTATCAGTTCTACATAAAATCAACAGAGAATATGTATGATGTAGTATTAGTGAGTAACAGGATATTTTATTAATATAGCCATGTCCCTGTTATTCAAGCTCTTTGTTGTTTTTAAAACCTTTTGTTAGTTTTTATGGTCTAAAGAGAAGTTAATTAAGCCTTAATTCTATAATGATCCCTAACTGGCTTGAACTGTAATGCATATATAATCCCCACCCATGAAGGTGCTGAAGATGAGAAATCATGGGTAAGACTAAAGAGCTTTCACAAAGGCTGAGAGAGAAAATTCTCATTACACCTAAAGGCTATTGGGTATAAAAAGATCTCCCAGAAATTTAACATTCCAAAAGGCACCATTGGGAGCATTGTAAGGAAGACATTGTAAGGAAGTTTAAAACTTAAGGCAGTTCTGCAAACCTGCCTGATCAAGGGAGGAAGGACAAAATGTCACCAAGAGCCCTTAACAACTTAGTAAGGACAACTAAGAAAAAAAAACAGTTTTACTGCAAAACACCTGCTTCAGCGGTAACTATAAGATGAGCACTGAATAAACAAGGACTTTGGGGCCGCCTCCAAGTTGCACTCCACTCTTGACCACAAAGAACATCAAAGGTTGGCTAGAATATGCCAGGAGAAATTTGGATAGGCCTGCTGAGTTTTGGCAAACAGTTCAATGGACTGATGAAACTAAACTGAAACTGTTTGGACACATGGACCAGTGGTATGTCTGGTATGAGAAAGGCCAGGCTTATGACCAAAAGAATACCATCCCCACAGTCAAGCATGGAGGCAGGTCAGTAATGATGTGGGGATGTTATTCTGTTATTCTGGAACTGATCTTGACAGTGTAACTGGCGTCATGGATTCTCTGAAACTCCAGGCCATTTTAAAAAGGAATGTGTCGAATTCTATTTAGAAATTGAATCTTTGTGGTCATTGGATTAGACCTCATGAGACCCCATGCGTATTGTCCCAAATGCTTCATGGACGATGATATCACCACCACCCTTCCCCTAGTCCTCACACACCTGGACAAAAATGACACTTATGCTAGAATGCTGTTCATATACTTCAGTTCAGCATTCAACACCATCATTTCTCAGCATCTGATCGGGAAGTCGAGACTGCTGGGCCTGAATACCTCCCTCTGCAGCTGGATACTGGACTTCCTGACTGGGAGACCTCAGTCTGTCAGGATCGGGAGCAACATCTCCAGTATCACCATACTGAGCACAGGGCCCCCCCCACAGGGCTGTGTGCTCAACCCTCTGCTGTTCACACTGCTGACACATGACTGTGCAGCAATGGACAGCTCAAACCTATCATCAGGTTTGCTGATGACATGACTGTGTTGAGTTTGATTAGTGGGAATGACAAGGTAGAGAACAGAGAAGAGGTGCAACAGCTAATGGACTGGTGCAGAGCCAATAACCGGTCTCTAAATGTGGACAAAACAAGAGATTGTTGCTAATTTTAGGAGGGAACAACATGATCATACTCTATTAAACCTCAGTGGAGATCATCCAGAGCACCAGGCTCCTTGATGTTCCCATCACAGAAACCCTCACGTGGACCCACAATATCAGCTCCATCGCCAAGAAGGCCCAGCAGGACAGCGCACGTCCCCAGGTCCTCACCACATTCTACAATGGGTCTATAGAGTATCCTGTATAGTTGCATGATAGTTTAGTACAGAGGGCAGTGAGAACAGCTGAGAAGATCATCATGGTCTCTCTCCCCTCTGTCATAGACATTTATACCGTTATTTATTGCTATCTTCCTCTAAATTTGCATTTTTGCACACTTAATGACTCTGCCGCTAGAATACAGTATATGTCATAATTATGTATCCATTCGAACGAGTACTGTAGCTGCATTTACCAACTACACTAAATCTTGTCTTGTTCTGTTGTATTGTTCCTCTTGTTTTTCTTGTGCTCTCTGTCTTGCTCTCTTTACACTCTGTGCATTTTGTCCTGTCTGCACTCATGCAGTCTTGCGGTGTTCTGTTTTTGCACCATGGTCCTCAAGGAAAATTGGTTCATTTCAATATAGAGTGTATATATAGTAGAAATGGCAATAAACTTGCCTTGACTATTCATTAACCTTCATTTATATCACTAAAAGGTCTTTTGAGGTGAGGGGGTTGAACGTTTCTGATTGCAACTATACATTTTTACTTATCTCTTCAAATGAAGTATTCAGACAACCAACTCCCAGATGAACCTGTCAGAGGCACATTCAAATTAAAGCAAAATGAGGACCCAACAAATACTGAGGAATTCTGACATTTACGTAAATATTTCAACATTCCATATGTCGCTCAGCATTTTATGCTTATAATTTGCATGAGACTACACGTAACATATCAATGTAACACAGAAACATAGAAATAATTAACATTTATAGTAGTCTCGGACCCCATTGCATGTGTTTCCTAGTTACTGAGTAATAAGCCTGGAATAATAGTTACTGAATATTAAGCCTGGAATTTAAGGAGTTAACAAAGAGTTAATTATCAAAGCATGGCTAAAAATCACAAACATTTGAAATGCCTGATAAGACGGGACATATGCCAGCTCTGCCTGTCATTACAAATGATGTCAAATTCCCACTAGCAGTGACTTAACAGTAACTAAAGATAACATGGGTAAAAGTAGAAATCAAGCACTGTGGGGGAGAATAACAAAATAATAAGAATATCATGCAGCTGTCACATGGATCCCGGTGGTCTTATTAACAGTCCTCAGTGCATAGCCTGGTTTGATGGGAGAGAGTTATGCCCAGACACGGACAACAGCCTGGGATAATGCTCACACGTGCTTACCCTTCTGTCACAGTACATTTCAATACAGCCAATGGAATACAGTCATTAATGTTAAATTACTACATGAGCTTCAAACCATTTAATTATGAGTGCATCTGCAGCACATGTAATCTCTGAGGTTCTGGGAATGATGCTCCTAATTGTGTTTGCATTTGGATTCTTGGAAGAAAGCAAGACTCAATTAGGAGACCTACTTACCTTCATCCGTCAACACTGAAGAGGCGCTCCAGTCTAAACAATTATTCAACTACGTGTACTCCCATATGCAGTGTGGCACAATGCAGTATCATTAGTACCAAAAAAGTCATTTTGCATTACCATTTTACAAACATATATGTTTGCGTGTTTTCGTGACATCACAAAAAATAAATTCAAAACCGCTTTTACAGCTTAATTGTCAAATATGAACTGCAAGGACTGGGACACGAGTGGTATGTGTTAAATCGAGGAAAACTTCAAGGAAAAATAATTTTTCCCATGGTATAAGCACATTAATGTTTAATGCTTAATCTTTTAAAGAAGGCTTTTTTAAGTAATTCTGAATAATTTTTTACACATTCACACAATGTAAAAGGCAGCAGGAATTGTCTTATGACAGCGACGATATACGTCTGCAGTGCTCCATGATGCCGTGCTGTGTTGTGCAGCGCACTTGTGTAGTTGTGGCAGATGAATCTGTGTGTTGTGTGGGGAAGCTTTCCTCTGGGCTGCTTTTTGATGTGAGGAATATTCACAGGAGGAAAAGCAGCAGCATCTGCTACAGACGCACAGCCTCTCTAATCAAGCCTACTCATTTCTCACATGGGCTGGCGGGACACACACACTCACACACACATGCACGAAGGTGCATGCGCGTTCTCTCTCTCTCACATATATCCCCCCACCCCCCAAACACACATACACACACACACACACACACACACACAACACAACACCAAACAGCACTGTATTAAGGCTATGCTCCTTGCTAGGCACACTTTAAATAGAGCGCTAATGATATCCAATAAATGGCAGATGTTAGCAGTTAGATTGGATAGCCGGGAGAAGGCTGTAAAAAGACTGAAATTAGCACGAGCATATCAAGATTCCCTGTGCAATGGCATTCTGGAAAATGTTGGACTACACATTACATTCCAGGGTCAATCCTCAGCTGGCTACTGTAAGATTACACCCCACTCGGTGCTGGACTGCACCCCAACTTTCAATAAGTTAGTGAACACTGCATCTTGCCAGAGAGAGGGGGGGGGGGAAGAGAGAGAGGGAGAGAGTGAGAGAGAGAGAGAGAGAGACAGAGAAAGAGACAAAGAGGGAGAGAGAGAGACAGAGAGGGAGGGAGAGAGAGAGAGACAGAGAGAGAGAGAGAGAGACAAAGAGAGAGAGGGAGAGAGGGAGAGAGAGAGAGAGAGAGAGACAGAGACAGAGACAGAGAGGGAGAGAGAGAGAGAGAGAGGGAGAGAGAAAGAGAGAGAAAAAATTGAGGGAGAGAGAAAGTGAGACAGAAAGACAGAGAGTGAGAGAGAGCAAGAGGAAAAGAGAGGTAGAGAGAGAGAGAGAGAGAGAGAGAGAGAGAGAGAGAGAGAAAGTGAAAATGAATGAGAGCGAGAAAGCCAGACTAAAAGAGTGAGAGAGAGAAAGTAGGAGGGAAAAAAGAGTGTGAGAGATTGAGAGAGAGAGAAAGTGAAAGTGAGGGAGAGAAAGTGAGACAGAAGGGGAGGGGGGGGGGGTAGAAAGTGAGCCGTAGACTAATTACCTTAATTAGATTTTCCACGGTGGTTCAGAGCAGTATAGTCTTACTATAACAGTAATAGAAAAAGGATATAAAGACAGAGGAAAAACAAAACAGCCCTACCTCAGCCCGGTTCACTGCTAATTACACACACTTTCGCTCTCTCACTCATAGACGTATGCACTAATGACTTTTCATACATAATTCATCTCTTAACTGCTTCAAAAAGGTACAAACTTACACACACTCAGACACACAAGAAACCATCAATAATTCAGTTTTTAATTACAACACAAACACCTTTGGTGCCCCTTTACAAACACAAACCACATACAGAGTGCTAGAAGACAAAAGACTCAAGAATCTCTCTCTCTCCCTTCCTTCACATCCCCCTCTCTCCTTCTCACACATACAATCATTTTTAATAGTGTGTAAACCTTCAGATGTTCCGCGGTATCACATTATGCCAATAGCAGCCATTGAACTGGAGGAACACTCTCATGCATTAGACAGATAAACAAAGGCTTTTGCTGAGCATACAGAATGCTCCGTACCATAAAGCTTTTTCAAAATGACACGGACCTTTGATCCCTCAAGCACAACAAGTCAGGGCAATTTCTTTAAAAACCAAACTGGTGCAGAATAGAGATAGAATTTCAAATCAAATTAGCAAAATAAACACAGTGTTTATTGGATGTAACTGCCACACCCCTCTCTCTCTAACTCTCTCTTTGTCTCAGTCTCTGTCTCTCTATTGCGTGTATGCGCGCACACACACACGCACACACACACACATACACTTTCTTTCTTTCTAAGTTTCTATCTCTCTATGGCACACACGCACAAAAAATCTCTCTCTCTCTCTCTCTCTAACTCTGTCTCAGTCTCTGACTATCACACACACACACACACACACAAAAAAAAAACTCTCTCTCTCTCTCTCTCTACCTCTGTCTAAGTCTCTG
>JBBJLS010000018.1:10220404-10252847 GCA_037577275.1 Bryconaethiops microstoma
CACACACACACACACACACACACACACACACACACACACACACACACACACACACACACACACACACACACAGTAGTGACTTATAATAAAGTTCTTAAGCTAAGTAAAATAAATTAAGCCTGGATAAGGGCCTTTGTTAGCTGCCTCACTGTGTATGTGTGTGTGTGTGTGTTTGTGTTTATATATAAGCAGAATCCTATCCTACATATATATGCAACTTGCTGGATCAGGCGCAGCCAAAACCATGTTAAAGTGACAGTTCTCTGGAGTGACGAACAAACACTGCACGCTAACTGCATCCAAGCTTTCCAGCTGGCTTCATACATGGCATGGCATTAAAACCAGAAATTATCCCTGCTGCTAACCTGTTGCATTCAGCTAGTAGACATGTGGTGTCCCCCTGCGAAACATTTGGCACTAATCACCTGGGTATGGAGTAAAAGCAATATGGGTCAGCAAGCTGGCATCTAAAGCTAAAAAACTAGAGTGCGTAGGTTTTAAGAGCAGAAGGCATTGATGAAAAGTTGATAAAGCATGAATAAAACATGAATCCTGTATTTATAAAACATCAGTAAGACATGGAGATGGCTGTGCCTTGCTTCCTGTGTCATGCCTGACGAAGGAAACCATAGAGATTGATCTGCTTACATACACAACCCAAACTTGTTTAAAAGGTGCAGCACACAGTTAGGGGTCATGCATACGATGATATGACAGTAATCATGATCCATTAGGCAACAATACATTATTTTGGATATACCACGGAGGTCAGTGCTTCTAGGAAGTATGGCATGCAATTAAAAAAGACTTCTAGATGACAACAACCATTGCAAAAACTCATGGGGATGTCAGCCCATTATCTCACTTTATAAATTCAATAATTCACGTTTCTCGAAGTTTTTCATTACCTTTATTAAATGTGGTGTTACTGCTTTGCCAGTGCATTTTATCCATTCCAACTTATTTACAAACTTCAGATAAACGTCTTCACATATCAAGTTCAAGTTGGTTTTTATTGTCATCCATTTAGATTCACAGTATACAGTATGACTGAACTTCTTACAGTCCCAGGTGCACGGCCAGCACAAAAAACACACAGCATACAACATGAAGACAAAAAGTAAAACAAGACACTGTAACAGGTAACAGTGCAACATACATTCATTTAGGAAGACAGTAGGATATATACTTTGAGGTAGAGAGCAGCAGATATATATGGAGGTAGTATAGAGCAGTGCAGGGCGCCAATGATGTGCAAGAGTATACTGGATATGTTCTGTATTCAGTGTATTTTGTATTTTTGCAGTGTCCTCCAGCCTTGCACTTAGTATTGCTCTGCATGCTGACTGAACTGATTTCAGAGAGTTAAAAGAGAGTCGCAGTAGGTTAGAGTGACCCACACTCACATGTACAGACACAGAAAACTGAATTTCTGGTCAACGGAAAAAAGGGAATCGAGAGACCCCATCGTAACCCAAAAACAAAGCAAGCCACACTGAGTCAGAGCATATTGTTATGAGCCATATCAAAAGAATCAGACTACAAAGCCTTATGCCGAGTATCCCCCCCTCTCCACCTCCCTCCTGCCCTCTCTCGCACGACAGCAATGACACACATCTAAGCAACACACAGCATAATATATACTCAGCCATGGGTTCAAGAGGAGTCTCTAGCAATTTGTATGTGCTTCCACTTCCCAAAAAAAGCTTCCTCCCATGCTGAGAATTGCACAGTGGTCTCAAGTCAATTGTGTCATATGTGTTGGGGTTCTTTTTTCCACAGTGGAGGGAAAGAAAAACATTTCAGTTAGGGATTAGACAGTGTTCCGATTCAGAGGTTTTGCCAGTTCTTTCCAAAGCTAAAGCGTCAAGTGAGTGCACTATTACTGCCCATTCCATTAATGCGGAGCACACAGATATCACATGTCTTACAGTCTGCCATCGTTTGAAAGTGTCTGTTTCCTCAGAATCAATATACCGTGCCAGCTCTAGTGTTCTCCGATTGGGGGTTTAGATTATGAGAGCGTGACAAGGGGAAAACAAATTGCTTTTGCCTCATGTTTTATTTCTAGCGCTGCATGACTGTGACCAAAAAAAGCAAACTTATCACGTTAATCAGAAACGGCAGGCAAAATTACACATGACTTTTAAAGACTGCTTGAAATTTTTTAAGGAACATTCAGTTCCTCATTAGTGTATTTCAGTATAACGTTGTTTCATGATCTGGAACATCAAACTGCACAGTAGAGGCCAGTATGACTGAAGCTTTAATTTGTTTAACGCGCTATGAAGCAGAGGGGGCTAATAAGGTGATATCTACTTCTTCAGGAACCCAGTAGTGGTGAGCTGAAGGTAGGATTCGAACCCATTACCTCTTGATCCGGAGCTAAGTATCCTACACACTAGCCCACTACCACCCTCAATTCTAAATATTGAGACTTTGACTGGGGAATCTGTCAACATCAACCAGTTTTGTGAAATTTTGCACGGTAACATATAAGTTGAATATAATGAAAACCCATTGTTCTTGTATAGCTTCTATCTGTAGCTTTTCAGTGTTTTAACCATGCGTCTGGTTTGCGGGGGCACTCTTCCTGTTCCAACATCTTAGCAAGGCAAATTAAGTTACATGGACTGCTGCTCAGAACAGAGCAAACCAAGGCCCTCGAAGTGATGGACTGCTAAATAAACTAAGCAGGACAGGGGCAGCCCATGATGACCAGCTCCAGACCCTCTGTAAAGAACACAGCCTGACACTGAAAAGGAATAGGATGGAGGCAGCCACAACAACATCAGGCTGTGCTTTTAAAAGAGGCCAAAAATGGAAGAGAAACTTGAGGGTCATTACTGGGACAAGAGGAGAGACAAGGCAAACGGAGACAAGAGGGAAATGACAACATACTGCAAGCTCTTTTTAAATGAAGTGCTGCGAGCAAGGAAGACTAGGAAGGAAGGGAAAGCAAAGATTAAGCAGAAAATAATATTAGCAAGTGCAAAATGAATTCCCCCAAAACAGCTGGTCCAGAAATAAAGAGAAAATATGCACTAAAATGCACAGGCAGCACAGAAACGCAGAGCAAATGACATCCAAAGGCAAAACCGGAGCTGGAACAAGAGAAATCGACAGAGTCCAAGTCCTTAAGCCACTTGAACCGAGATAGAGGACATGAAGAAGAGGATCATGCGTGGGTTTAGAGTGCTGGTACAATGACCTAGCATGAATGGTATGATGCATCGCACAAATTAAAAGATGCACCATTAGCGAATATAGAAACAAGGAAATCAAGAAGGTATCAAGAAAGGTTGTGTGATGACTAAATATCATAATGGATTTCTAGTGTTTTATTTCACAAATGATCAGAAACTATGCTAAACATACCCTACATAAAAAGAAACTTAAAGATTAAAATGAGCATTAATTGTAGAAGTGAATCCTTGGATGTGGTTAAAGATAGAACAGCAACATTTACATCCAAAATATTTACATTTGTTAGATTTGTAAATCTGGGTCATTTTCTTGATTAATATAAACACCCACATGAAAGTCACTAAGGACACAGGAAAGTCACTAAGTATCTACGATTGGTCAAGATGCTCACACCTCAGAATAAAGAAGTGATTGAAAAATGACCTTCTGGAGGCACACTGCAACCTTCTGCAATAACAGAATTGCACAAGCCTGCTATTAAATAACTAGGCATGGTCCTGAAACCAGTATTCACCAAAATTAGATTTCATTTATGAGGCAGAATACAATCAGAACAAACACTGTGTGCCCACCAACAAAGTATTTGACTACAAGATTTAAGAAAGTTAAAAAAAAAAAGTCCAGGAGCAACAGGACACAACATACACTGAGTATTTTCAGTTAGGTGAAATGGAGACCAGTCTGAATCACAGTAACATGAAATAGCAAAGTATTCATGGTTATGGAGTGGAGAGACATGGAAAGCACTGACAGCATCCAAGCGACGAAAGAGAATAGAACTTGATGTAAGCTGTGTATTTATAGGTTTGGTCATTTTGATTGACAGGACAGCTTAAGGATCATCTAAAAAAAACTCCACCTAAACTATTGTTTTAAACTCCAGCTTGAAATACCTCTTTTGCTTTAAGACAGATAAGAGTGATGGAGAGATGATCCCAGAGGCTTCCCTGTCTCTCACCAAAACACGACTGGACATGTGACGGATGGCCTGCGTTCAGCCACACCTCTAAATAAACACCTTTACTGTGACCTGCATCCCCACAAACATGATTAAACAGCCAAAGTACTCACTGCCTCACAGCCCTGATCGCTTCACAAACCCCTACGGCATGCCAATGTACTGGAGGTGTAAAAATGCACTGACACGCTGTGATGCATCTGTTTGAAGGTAGCAAAACAGATCAATTTCAAACTGTAATAATATTCAATAAAATATGTGCTCATTTTTTCCAGCCCAAATAAAAATCTAAGTCTATATTTAAACCTATTATTTAAAAAGCTTGGTGTCTTCTTTTCACTATTTATAAAGCACTCCTATGGAAATATTAATTCATTCATGCTATAGTTAATTCCAGAGGTCATGGATCATAGAGCAGAGAAACACTCTGGACAGGTCGCCAGTCTAAAACAGAATTTGAGATTTTATGATGCACTGCATCAATTCCTTTCATAGCAAATGCTGTAAATTTAGACAAGTTGTGCACAACACTAGTCAAAATCGCATTTAACGAGATAAGAAATTATATTATATATATTATATTATTATAGAACTGTTCGCAAAATACTCTATATGGACAAAAGTCTTGAGACAAATCTGTTTTTTGGGGTTTGGGCTAGGCCCCTTATTTCCAGTGACAGGCAATATTAACGCTTCAGCAAACCAAGACATTTTGGACAACGCCATGCATCAAACTTTGCAGATAAAGTTTGAGGAAGAACCTTTTCTATTCCAGCATGACTGTGCCCCAGTGTACAAAGCAAAGTCCATAAAGACATGATTGGATGAGTTTGGTCTGGAAGAACTTGACTTTCCCACACAGAACCCTGACCTCAACCTTATCCAACACCTTTGGGATGAACTGAGATTGCGAGCCAGACCTTCTTGTCCAACATCAGTGTCTGAGTGGAAGCTGTTACAGCTACAAAAAGGGGGACCAATTCCATATTAAAGTCTATGTATTTGAATGCAATGTCATAAAGTCCCTATTGGTATAATGGTCAGGCATCCCAATACTTTTTTCCATATAGTGTGTATAAATCCAGAACATAAATTACATTTGATATTTTATTTTTTTCTGCATCACAATACACACCACAAAACAGATAAATGGTGTTTATTTATAGGTATTTGTTGGCTACTGACCTAAAAATGTAATGGTGGCAGTTATTTCCATCCTGCCTACTTTCGGTTAAGCACAACAACACAGCACATATCAGTGGGGCAGCACTTAATGTTTCCCATGTTGCAAAAGCTCCAACGAAAGAACGGTCAATTGAATCCAAATGCTATGAGGTGGTGTGATTTTACCCCCCTATAAAGTGCCATTCTACATTCTAAAGCACGCAACACAAGTTTTCATTACTATAAGTATGAGTACCATTCACTTTATTCCACCTACTGTGGAATACTGTGACTGAGTAATCTTTTGGCACTTCACACCTAGTTTTATTGCAAAAGTCTGCCCCATTGATATTTTTTTCCTTTTGGTTTGGTTGCTCTCACACTGCAATGGCACAAATGCATCACATTACACATGTGGGTGTTTGTTGATAGGTCAGAGATTTAGCAGTGTGAAACATTCAAAATTTTTCTTGTAATGATTAAACAAAATCCCAGACACACACACACACACACACACACACACACACACACACACACACACACACACACACACACACACACACAATCTACCTTTGAGCCAGGGGAGTAGTGAGGGAAGCCCAGCACATTTGCAGTGGCACACACAGCCACAGGCACTTGAAGGCAAACCATTCATCTATCAGCTGTGCCATCCAAAAGCAATATCTCACATGCGCACACACGCTCACACACGCACATTTATATATATATGCACTGCACATCTGTGGGCAGCAGGGCAATGGAAGACTAAGGGCTACAGAGTGTTGTCCCTGTGTAGTAGTTTCCCACTCAATGAACTTCTACAGTTTTCATTCACAAACGAAGGCCTGATTGCGCGATTCTTTAACTAGCATGTGCCTTTTAGACTGTAACTCAGGCATGACGTGACGATCACAAATTGTATATTGTTTCTTCCCCTAAGCAGTGTGGGTTAGGGTGTGCTTACTGAAATACAGTGTTTATAGTATGTGTTCCAGACAGGAATTGTATATTAAATGGTGTTTGTACCGATCTTACCTCCAGAGCTTTTGCTCGCTTTTTTAGGAAGTCCTCTATATTCCGGGCCGCGTTTTCCACCAGCCTGACAGCGTTGTTAGGTACCAAAGTGAAGTAATTCTGATTATCCATAAAAATCTGCAGGGAAGAAGTGAGTATGCATCAGACAATGACACAAACAGACTCCCAAGAGGTGCTCTGCCAAGACTGCCAAGCTCTTTGAAGTGGAACAAATCCAAGCATGAGCCTTCTGTGGTGGAGAGTCCAGGAGGTTTGTGATTTTCCACATTCCCAGGTGGGAGGGATTGGATGATAGGAATCACACTCTGTACCTTTACAAGTTTCCTTTGCCAGTGAAAACAAAAACAGAGTGTAAAGTCATATGAACTATTAAAAAAAAGAAATTGGCATTTCCAAATTGTCTTACAATACAATGTAGGTAGAAGGTAGATATTTTATTGCTTTATTAGTATGTCTTGTCATATATTTTTCAACATTGATCTAAACAAATATCACGCGCTTCAACTCTGTGGCTGCAGGATGTAAAGGTACAATATTACGTAAGAAATTTGAATAACGTTTTAAAACGTATATCAGCTTTTGTGTCATAAGAGTAGAATGCTATGGATTAAATGTGTTCTGGTAAGTCTTCCAAAAGCCCTACAGCTTTAATAGCACAGTAAGGTCCATTCACATACATATATTAATGCTGGGCAACGATTAACATTTTTAATCGCGATTAATCGCATTGTTATACACAAAATCCAATAATTAATTCAAAACTAGTGTATTGTGCACTTTTATTTTAAAAGTACTGCCTTATGAACAAAAGCGCAATAACATTTGGTTTGCAAACACTTTAAACAAATCAGGACCTTTTCAACAGCAGTGTTCCCTTTAACTCAGTTGTAGTTAAAATATTTCTTGCAAATCTCAACTTAAACATGAATGTAATCAAATCAAACATAAAACCAAAGCTATTTGCCCCTGCCAGCCCATTAACATTTTACCCTCAAAGTCCAGAGCATGTGGACCATTAAAAAGGGGGTGGGAGGGCGAGACATAGAGAGACAGCCAAGATGTAGAGAGCTGCGCTTACTGTCTGTACCATCTTACTGTGATATTAAAGCTGTAGTGCTTTTGCAAGATTTACCAGAGCACATTTAATCCATAGTCGTCTACTTTTATTACACAAAAACGTCATACCTCTAAGGCACCTACTCAGCTCAAATCACAAATCTCCACTCTCAAGCAAGCATGTATGTGTAACAAGTGCTACGGTTTTATTTTTCATTGGTTTCTAACCTGAGTGAGGCTTTTTCCTGCACTGGCTGTGTCTGCCAGAGTGACCAGTTCCTGCTGCATCTGATCCACCCACTCCTTTATCCTGCACAGAAAGAGAGCATTGAGCATGAAGGTGTACACTAGGGGAGTACACAGAAGTCACAGCTCGGTTCACACCAGTGTTTGGACATCAGATTGGTACAACCAGAAAAAAAGCTACAAAAAAAGCTTTTTCATTGATTTGAACATACACGCTTACAAATGTGATTTTTTTGTAGAGCTAACAATTACATGATGTAAATTATGTCTCTTATGCTATAAAAGCAAAAAACAGAATCATAAAAAATTAACCTTATACGTTAATACGAGTGTTTCAGTTTGTTCCAAGCCTCCAAAAAAGACCTTGGAAAAAACCTAGCAAGTAGCAAGTACAGCCAGGTAACACCAATCATCTTGAGTTAAGTTTAGCGTGGCAAGTTGCTTATATAATGCCATTTTGATGTAAATGATCACATTTACTTGAATAGTTTACATAAATGCATTATAAATATTTGTAAGATTTGTGACAGCCCTATTTTGAAAACAATGCCACACCTCACTAGTTTGAGACTAGTTTGTCCTGCCTATCCCAAAATGATCAATTAAATATAGATATGCGGACTTAGAGACCAAGTCAACTCCTTGAACTCTTTAATCATGTGACTTTCCTGAACAGTTCTTGCAGTGTGGCAGGGTGCATTATCCTGAAAAAAAGAGGCCACTGCCATCAAAGAATATTGTTCCCATGAAGCGGTGTATTTGGTCTGGAATAACGTTTAGGTAGGTGCTACATATTAATGTAATATTTACATGAATGCTCAGACCCACGGTTTCCCAGCAGGACATTGCTCAGAGCACCACACTGGCTCCGCTAGCTTGCCTTCTTCCTTCAGCGCATACTGGTGCTATCCCACTCACACACCGGCTATCCATGCAAGATAAACGTTACTCCACATGATTATTCAAACCAGGCCACCTTCTTCTATTCACCTTCTTCTTCTAATCAATTCAGACACACCTTGGGTTGCTGGTCCACAACTTGTCTTTGCCTGGGTAACTCCAGGTAGTGGCGAACCACTGCATGACCGTAACAACCCAAGGGATCTGCCATTTGGAAGATGCTGTGATGTACCCATAATTCAGACGCTATCAAAGTCACTCAGATCATTATGCTCGCCCATTTTCTTGCCTCCAACACATCAGCTTTAAGAACTGACTGTTAACTTGCTGATTAATATACCACACACCCTAACAGGCACCCGTTTTAATCAGGTTTATTTACTTCACCTGTCAGCGGCTTTAAGGTAATAGCTGATCTTTGTATATAGATGTAGTGCGAAAAAGAACAGTCACACGTTCTGAGTGAGATCATAAGTAACAGGGTCTTTCACAAGTAAGTGGGCAACAGGTGGAAAAACTGGAATCAAATTTGAAACCCTGGGATCAAACTTGAGTCTTCAGTGCTGTACTCAAGAGGAAGAGGCCAAATCATTGCTCCTCCAACCACGGATAAGCTCCGATTCCAAGAAGCGGTGACCAGTAAGGAGCACGTCTGTCTCTCTCACTCACACACAAACACAGACACACACTTACACACACTTCACTTGCTTGATGTATTTGCAGCGATGGACCAAATGGCTGTCCTTCACATCAAAGTGCTAAAGAGGTAAAAGTTCAGCAGCCCAATTCACCACTCTTAGATTGGCTCGGTCAGGGGAGGTATGAACAGCGTTAGTTGTGCTCAAAATATTGATACGGCAATGTGCAGAATGTTCTGGACCAGGTAATCTGATGTCTTTTACAAAACGTTCATTTTTCTCCTGTCTTTCCAATCTCATTAAATCCCCTGCACTGTGGTATATTTTCTTTTTGTGTCACACGAAAATACAGTGTAAACAGTACAGCTGCATACAATTAGAATATGATAATAAGTCTGCTATTTTTAATATAATACATAATAAGACAATATCATATTATGATCGAATGACTCCTGAAGTATCCACATACCTGCAATGAAAAATACATTTAATCAGTGGGGAATCCAAAAGCTTTCTAGGACTTCAGAGAATTTGTCCATTTAGGAGATATTAGTTGTGCCGGCACAGAAGGCTTTACATGTTTGATTGAAAACCAATACAATTAGGAAGTGGCACAGAATTTGTTCAATCTTGTTTTTATTTCCAATGGGTGAAGCCAATTTCATGAGTAAAAAAAAAACATCTACACTTTTTACGTTTAATCTACAATGGTCAAAAATTGTTTTCATGTATCAGCCTAGCATTAATACACTATTAGAAATCTCATATGGCTTTGTGAAATGTACATCAGCTGAAAAGTTCTGTTGTATATTTTATGCCTGTGGAAGTACACACTCTTTTGCTGCAGCAACAGTCTCTACTCATCTTTACACTACCTGTTGGAACATTTCTGTGAGGAACTGCATTGCATTCAGCCATAATAGCATTAGTGATGTCAGTTATGGATTACAAACTCCACTCCAAATCATTCCAGAAGCATTAAATGGAGTTCCGTATCACTCCAGAGAATGAAATGCTGGGGGGCTTCAACATAAGCTTGAGTGTGCTGGCATGAGGGAATCATATTGTATTGGCACTGACTTTCTTTGGAGATAGCACTGCTCTGCCTGCACATTTTAAGACCTGAGTCAGCACTAGGTGTGCCTTAAATAGCTGAATCCACTTTTTAGAAGCAATGTCCAGAGATTTTTAGGCATATTGTCTATATATAGTAGGTAGGCTTGTCACAATACTGAAATTTCAAATTCGATACGGATACTAAGGATGGTACTCGATACTCGATACTATTTTCGATACTACAGGGGGAGAAAAACCAAACACGCAAACTTTTTAATAAACAATAAGTGTGCTCAGGGGCCATCGCACCGGTTCTCTGCGGAGAAGAGCTGAGGGTCCCTGTAAAATTTCCCTGTAAAATTTCTTGGCAGCGCATTTAAAGGCGCACGATGCTTTTTTCCCCGCCCTCCGTAGAGAACAATGGGGGAAGGTTTTGGGCTAATAACTCCGGATCCCCATAAAGAGAGGGCTAGGGGGGTCCGTGTAAAATTTCGCGGCGCTAGGTTTTTCCCCGGCCGAGCTACATTTAAAGATGCGTGCCACTTTTTTTTCCTCTGTAGAGAGAAGTCCCAAACAGGCTGTGTCTGTGCCCGATTCGTGCCGGCTGCCTGATGTGCCGCCATGTTGCTGCCTGATCGGTCCCAGGTAGTAAAAATAATATAAGCTAAGATAAACCTTTATTAGTTCCATTGGTTTATGGAACTGTCGAGCAAGACTTTTTATAAACTAATTTTAAATTATATTATATACAGAGAAAGAGCATCAACTAAATAAACATGAATCAAAATCTGAATCGAATACATATATATATATATATATATATATATATATATATATATACAGTATAAATCACTATAATTACTCAAATAACAGGATGAACTCCACACTATATGTTTTTTTGAGTATTTAAAGGCAGCCTTATTCTGTATATATAAAAATAAATTACAATGTACAGTATATGTGTCAATGCATGTGTCCATTTAAATAATTTTTATATATATATATATACACCATTAAATAGCTTAAATATTGAATGTTTCAAAAGGCTAATGCGAAAAAAGTATATTTGTCTGTTTTTGCCTCAACAAAAAGAAAAAACAGCAGTAGAAGAAGCACAACTAATGATGTGAAAGCCTTGATCTAGCAGCACACTCACGACACACACAGCATCAATGTACAACCTCAGGACGCTCAAACCCACAATGAAACAGGGAGAAAAAAAAGACATCCAACACAAGCTAATGGCACCCTTCAGTGCTTCTCAGATTGTACAAAGCCAGAATGAGGGACGGAAGAGTGATGAATGGCGGAGTTCAAAGAAAAGGTGTGAATCTGTCTCCTGCAGAGCACACTCAGTGGCCCCCGTCATCTCCTCAGTGCTCCTCAGGAAATGGAAGCTCCAAAGGCCCGCACCAGCTCAGTGACTATCTGTTAATGGAGGGCAACTCACCAGTGCTTCATAATAAACACAACTGGATTACTCAGCGGAAGCCTATCCAACCCATGTTGCGCCTGTTTGTATTGGGGGAGTAGTATATTTGACAGCAAGAGTCTGAAATACTACATAATATTTCAACATAGACTAATGCTGTGCGTTATGCCATAAATTATGTAAGCAGGGCTCTGTAAGAATATGCCAGTAAGAATATGCCAGTAAGAATTGGCCCATTTTAATGCAGGATAAAGCAGCTTTTCCAGTTGGAAAACCTTTACCATGTTGGAACTGGGTGTGGATTTTCTGGTGAACTTGGATGCTGAATGCGTATAGCTAAGGTCCAGGCCTACTCAGTAATGCACAACCTCAGTAACGACAAATCTCACCATTATATGTACTTAGAAGCACTAGCATGTGTGCAAGAGGTAGATATTTCTATTTCAGTGTCTCATATTTCTATTTCTAGTGTCTCAGTTCCTGGACAGATCAGGCTATGGAAAACGTTTTTTATTACAATATTTGATACAAACTAAGTATCAAAATATTTTAAAATGCGAAAAACTCACAAAACCATTTAAACAGGCTTATGTGCACTTCATGTACCCATGAACAGGACAACACAACCAAAAGACAAAACAATTTCATACTCAGCCTAAATGAACCTGTGATCACTTGAATGAAAGTTATGTGAATTTTGCCCTTAAGTTGTTCCTGTACCTTAAGTGAACTCTTTAAAATGTCTTCAGGTAGTTGTTTAAGTGGAAAATTAAAAAAGATCAATAGTGCTAAATTATTCATAGACTTTAAGTTTAAGTTTCTGTACATAAATTCAGTGACAATTTATATTAGAGTGTATTGGCTTAAATGGATTTCTAAGTATTTACTATTTCTCTCAGTATTAAATTCAAGAGAATGAATGTGGCCACTGGACCTCCACTGACGTAAACTAATTGCAATTTTAATCTCATTAGTGGTCGGAAAAAATTGCAATATGATATTTCCCCTGAACTCTTTTGCCCTGCCCATGTTGCACTGATACAATTAGAGCATTTCTGGAAACAGTGTCTGAAATCTTCTAATGCAACCAGGGCTGTTTTTGTGAGCCTGCTGGAAGCGTCTACTAATAATCAAACTTCGCATTAACGACCAATTTCTCTCCTTATTTCTCTTCATCGCAAAAGCAGACCATGGTTTGATGTTCTCGGTTTAAGACAAAAAAAGAACATTAACTGAGGGCATGTTCAGGCTTCAGAGGGTGAAAACTGTTTTATTCACACAGACTCACACCAAGGACTTCTGCTGCCACTGACCTATGTATCATCTACACACTCTAATAAACCATCTGAAACAAAACACTCCAACTTTTTGCGTATGTGTGTGTTTTATTAAGAATCGTAATTTGGCAAGTAATACAACAAGTGCTCCATCACAGAACAAGGACGTTTTAAGGGAAAGCCTTTTATGCTCAAACATGGGGTTTATCGATGACCATAATGAGTTTAATCCAGTGAACATCAGGTTTCATTCAGACACACACTCTCACACACACATTCAGGTCCATTCAGCATTCTGCCATTCCCTGAGCTCATCTATATTAAGCTATTTAATCCCTTTACAGCCTGAGGATTACAGCTCAGCTGAGTGGGGAGGAGAACAGTGGCCTTTTTTTCTTTAAGAAAAATAGCTCTAAGGACTACAAACACACAGTGAACCTGCCATCGCTTTTGCTCCCGAGGCGCATTAAAAACTCATAAAAGTAGATTGTGATAAAGGATATTTATTTACTTATTTATTCGAGTTCCAAAAAAACAGCCTGAACATGGTATATAATTGGAAACGGCTTCATGTGAACATATATAAAATAAGTTCATGTTTGTGATGAACCTGCTAATGAACAAATCACAAAACACACGGCAACAAAACAAAAGAAGGCAGTCTTCAGCAGAGAATGTGTGTGTACACACAGCCCCTTCTAATGCCTCCACGAACCAAAGCCTGCAACCAGATAAAGGAGAACAGAATGACAGCTTCCGCCTACGTCTATCCAAAGATACAGCCCAAGCCGTCAATCATAGAGGCTGCAAACCCTGTGTTTACAACACATCTCCCCTCTGTCTCAATAAGTGCAGCCTGGTCACCAGCGCTGATGCCTGTTTGTGTGCATTTATGCTTATACGTATCTATTAGGGTGGGCAATGTGCGAGAAGTATATCACGATACCTAAAGTGGTACTGAGACCGCTTATTGATTCATTGATAACTACCCATAGACATTCACATTTTTCCATATGTTCTGTGATCTGATCCACTATCCAAAATACTAGTCCTGGTTTTACTTCTTTTACACACACAGCACCGAGTTCCCATGTGAGCAACTCATAGTAGCTTGGCTCTGCTCCATCTAAGCAATGGAAAATGTCCCAGAAATGCAGAATATGCATTCATAAAAGACCTTCCATTTTATGGCCACAATTATATAGTGTGTATTTGCATTGTGCACTAGGGCACAGTAATGCTGGAATATAAAAGGGATGTCCCCCAAACTGTGTCCACAAAGTTGGAAGCATTGCGTTGTCCAAAATATCTTGGTATGCTGAAGCGTTAAGACTGCTCTTCGCAGGAAGTAAAGGGCCTAGCCCAAACCCTGAAAAACAGGTGTGTCCCAATATTTTTGTCCATGTAGTGTATTGCAGTGTAACATGCTATCAGCAGCAGCCACTTGTGAAAATCTGTTTCTATTGTTTTCTAACCATAAACAGTAATTTGGTCTTCTTACATGTTCATGTTCATTGTTGATCTTGACTTATTAATCAGAAGAAGCAATCAAAGGCATTCCTGTGTAGGCAGCGGTTTAGGATGTTTTGACCAGTCGACTACTGGATATAGTTCTTAAACCTCCAGACAGACAAAAGATGAGTGTGTGAACAATGCTGCTGACACAGCTTCTTTGTATACACACATGTAGTGTACAATGTGTATAATGTGAGTCAACCAACAGGCATGCTTGCTCATGAATCTAGACTGCTGATTGGCTGTATGAGTTACATTCAACATGCATGTTATCAATACTGGCACTTCTTGATTAGCCTGTTAAAGATTAATCTGTTGCACTCAGTAAATATATCAACTTCCAGCACCCGACACTCATTTCCAGTTTAGTCCACACCCACTTTTAATTTGGAATTTAAAAGAACACATCAGAAATAGTATTGTTCTGGAATACATTACTGAAGTCTGTATGAACCTCAAGGTACCAGTATTAGGACCGGTATTGGTATAGAAAAATCTTGAATGATATAATAGCTTAATGTAGTTTCATTTAGTAAAACATACAGTCTTGGTGTCTTAGAAACGTTCAACATAAGCCAGTGGTTCACAAACCAGTCCTAAAAAAAGATCCATATTTTTGCTCTATTCCTGTGCTGGGAGTTGGGATAAAGCAAAAATGTGAACCATCTGAAGGTCCCTCAGGACTGGCGTTAGCTATACCCCATTTTGTTTTAAAATAAAATTGACCTGTCAATGTGTGCAGGTTGTCTGGAGAGTCTGCTCATGGTTTTGTGTGAACACAGATTCTTATTAGCTAGTGTTCTTTTCTGGCCCTAGTAACGATGCATCACAATTCCGTAATAACTGCATATGACCCATTTCTAGATGGGCACATACATCCTGGTTCTGTACTTGGCACACTAGGAAGATGGCTAAGCAGCGTCAGCACAAATACCCAGGTACGGGATGAGCCACTACGCAGTGGAAATGAAGACAAAATGGGCGATCACGGATATGCAACTGTACCGTACTGTGCTGCAATGGGCAAAGGAAAAGAACTATGGGATGGGCAGCATCAATGAGATTTGAACTCGGAAACACCCAACACCCCCCACATTCCCAGCTTCTTCTAAACCTCTCTTTAATGAAACAAGCAGTTGGCCAGTGTTATGAAAGTAATAACAACACACACCGTATGCTCGTGTCAAACGTTATCATGATATAATCATCAAATTGTCAATGTGCATTTTTTGCCTCCATCCAGGTGGGCCATGCAGTGTTTTTGCTTTAGTAAATGGGACAGGGTAGAGTATGTCCTAGTTGTGAGAGGATACGGCTGGAAGAGTGTAAAGCTGGATTCCCTGGCAGGCCTGTTCATCAGGGGAATAATTACCTGCTCCTGCCCGGGGCCTCCCTGAGGAGTGCCGCTCTCATCTCACCTCAACACTAATAATAGATCATTACAGAGCCAGCGTCTGCACCAACAGCAGCACCTGCAACAAGCAAGACTAACTACAATGTGCACTTCTGACCTGGGAAACAAACTGAACTACAGTAAGTGAAACAGACACATGCCTACAAGATCATAGCCACCAATTACCCCTCATCAGACTGGTGAGGAAGGTGGATTAGATGAAACAGTTGGCTAAACAACTTGGTTGAGTCTTGTAATGCAGACAAAGAAAAGTGGCAAAATGCCAGACATCCCTCATAAAGAGTGAACTCTGTCACTTTGAAGTGCATCCAGTGGCGTGCAAATGGGTTGTATAATCTCCACAGAAACATTGCCAACAGAATGGGATGCTGTGGAATAGCCAAGCAAAAGGTCACCATATCTAAAGCCAAGGTTTGGTCAGAAGAATATAAAGCCTCAATATATTGTGTATAATGTAAGACTCAATTACTGTTCAGAAACACACTTTAAGACACTAAAGCTCAGGTCAGTTATTAAAAAAAAGATGTGTGTCAATGATTGCTGTGGTTTATAAAAATAATCAGCCCGTAAACACTTTTTAGTGCTGTTAGTTGGCTAGTAAGCTGCTCAGTTTGTTGATTTGAGGCTGTATCTTAACTTTTCTGGGTGAAACATGTGACAGTAAAGTGTCGTCCGGTGACAGGTTAAGTTAGGCAGCAGGTTTTTGTGCTGAAAGGTGTTTTTTTCCTCTGATACTATGAGCTGTTTGTCTTCATACCCATCTGCGTAGTGCCCCTGCGCACGCCCCACTTTTGTCTACGCAATATGGGTGAAAAATGTGTTTTTTGAGCCTTAATGAGACTAAAATGTGTTGGAGAGTGAGAGCCGGGTTTTGCTGGATGGCAGCTTTTATCCGTGCTGGTTTAATCTATTTCTGTTGCTGCCATGTGCAAAGACTAACCTCCGCACTCCCTTTTAAGGGGAACTTCACTTAATTTTCAAAATCCCCCCATAACGAAGTGTTTAAGGTGTAGAGAGGTTCTGAATGGGTTTGATGTGAAACGCTCCGTCCTGGGTCAGAATTATTCACAATGGTGGTGAATGGAACCAGACAACTACCTCAAAACGTTCCCTCACAGAAAGTTAAAAAGTTAAAGGCGCCGGATTGTAATTTCTGCACCCTTAGTTATCACCCAGCAACAATATAGCAACCATAAGTAACCACCTAGCAACACCATAGCAACCACCTAGTAACAACCACAGCTGATACAGCCACCATGCAATCACACTTCACATTTTCTTAAAGAAATGCATTCCAGCTGTTCTTGTTCTTGCTCTGGTCGCAGGTAAATATCTCCTCATCAGTTGGCATCGATGCTGGTGTCACTCATCTGACAGAATGATTATGTTTCTTGTACAATATCGCAAGCTGTGGCTGCTATGACTTCAGAGCTATAGTAGGCATGAATGAAAATTGGAGAATTCAATATTAACTAAGATGGCTTATAAAGGCTTATAACAAAAACTACAGTTATTTGCAGGTATTGCTTTGATGAATGCATACTGGTTCCCCATAAATGAAAAGGTCTTATAGTGTTACTCGTTACTCATTGATTTTCATTTCGTTGTGTTTTATTCATTTTATTGCGTGTGCTCTTGAGTGTCCTAAGACAGCAGCCCAAGTTCAGTGTTATTTAGAAACGCATAAATTGTCAAATGTAAAGGTATAAAAATAAAACTGTATGTGTAAAGACAATGGTGACTCTGCTGTACTCTTGTATCAGCATTAACTTGCATTGTTGGTCCGCAGAAAGAACGCATTAGAATGTTCCTTGCTGAACATTCCTAAACACACTGGTGTGACGGTACGCTTTAATGGATAATAGCCCATGTAACGGCACGCATTGATGGGTTAAAATTTTAGAATACAAAACGGAGCTATAAATGTGACACTATCACTTACTGAAGCACTGCACCAAAGCTTGGCTTCAGCCTAGGTTGTTTGCTTGTTTATCTCTTTCCACTTTGCCATTTATACACAGCATGTTCTCTGCAAGGCTGAACTTGGTTCATCTCTCATCTCACCTCTTAGAGTATCTCACCTCAAAACTAATAATAGATCATTACAGAGCCAGCGTCTGCACCAACGGCAGCAAATGCAACAAGCGAGACTGACTACAATGTGCACTTCTGACCTGGAAAACACACTAGCGAAAGACACACACACACACACACACACACACACACACACACACACACACACACACACACACACACACACACACACACACACAAGATCACAGTCAGTAATTATCCCTCATCAGACTGGTGATGAAAGGTGGATTGGTTATTTGCATGTTTATTTCCTTCCGTTCTGCCATTTATATACAGCATGTTCTCTGTGTGGGTGAACTTTGTTGAACCTTGTAGACAAGGGGCATTTACACAACATGTCCAAAAGTCTCCAGACCCCCTTCTAACTTGTGAACTCCGTCACTTCAAGGTGCACCCAAACGCACAAATGGTTTGTATAATCTTCACAGAGAACACTGCCAACAGAATGGGATGCTGTGGAGCAGCCAAACACGAGCCTGACGTCTCCAAGCCCAAAGCCACAGCTGGAAGGCTGGAAGGACATAAAGCCCCCATGGCACTGAGCTATGAACCAGTGGAACGGCATTTTGTTGAGTGGGATTTGTGATGCACAATTATTAATCATGATCAGTACTTGATCTCACTCTTGTGAATGAATGCAATCAAATCCTCACAGCAATGTTGCAACATCTAGTGTAAAGCTTTTCCAGAAGGGTGGAGACTGTGACCATAGCAAAAGTGGGAAAATGAATTAATACTTTTGATTTTAGAATACAAAACCAGGGAGGAACAGGTACTATCGTTAAATGAAACAAGAACGGCTTCGATCTAGGTTGCTTGCTTTTTTATCTCTTTCCACTTTATTATTTATACACCAAAGGGGGGAAAATAACTATGATGTTTGGAAAATAAAAGCTTATATGAACAAGTACAAACTTTCAGACAGTGTATAAACAGTAGTCATACGCATTCATTCATTCTCTATTTCTCTCTCTCTTTCTCTCTCCCTCTATGTGTAATGGGTAATATTCATTACAGCTGAATGTTACATTATTTTAGCATTTTTAATCACTAAAAGTCATTCATTAAATCTGATCCATCAAATCATGTTGATTTAAAATGGCATGATTACACCTGCGTGTAGTGTTGAGTTTTTTATATGCTGATAATGGTAAACGAGTATTAAATCTTTATAATCTTTAAATCACTATGGGAACTATTTTGCCTAACTAGGTACTCAGGATAATCTGTGTAATAGTTTTCTGTTATGCATCTTTTAGAGGCAGACGTCTGGTTCCTATGACCAGCTCTCCAGACTGGGATTTCACATCAGACCTCAAAGACTTCTGAAGTCCCTTGAACAGCGGTGGTCAACAGTTTTCCCAGAGGTGCGGAAGCGCTTTCTTCCTGCCAGAGAGGGTCAGTCAGTACTTACATGAGAGATGTTGGGAACTGAGAGGGACAGGAGGAGTGCAGCGCTGAGAAGACCATAAAGATCAGCAGGGTGCTGCTGGGGGGCTTCATGGTGGTGGCCTGCTGAGTCTCACGGAGTCTCCGGCACTTGTGTCCGCTCCTCGCTACTTTTTCTCCAGAGCCGGGGCGAGGCGTCTGCTAGTTAAGCGGATTAACCGTCATCAGGCAACAGCTTCACTGGCTCCTGTGTGTGACAGTGTGTGTGTGTCTGTGTGTGAGAGAGAGAGAGAGAGAGAGAGAGAGTGAGAGAGAGAGAGAGTGAGAGAGAGACAGATCCGCCACTACACGCTCATGGTCTGCACACACGCTGTCCGTCACGCACACCAGCTCACACAGCTCATCCCTCCAGATCTGCCAAAGTCTTCAGGTGCGGCGAGGAGACGACCAGCAGGCTGGAAGGAGTGCGTGTGAGTGTGTGTGTGAGAGTGTGTCCCTCTGTTCCGCCCTCTTATCTTCTCCTCATCTCTATTCTACTCATACACTCACACCTATTGGCTGCCATCTCTCTCTCTCTCTCTCTCTCTCTCTTTCTCTCTCTCTCCCTCCCAGAATGGTTTATATGCAATTGCAAGATAACAGGCAAGATAACACTAAACCAATATACTTAAAATCTCACCCACGCTCCCACACACACACACATCATGCCGCTCTTTATTCCTTTCTCGCTTTCTCTCTTTTTCTTGTCCCTTTCTTTATCTTTCTCACTCTTACTTTCTTCTTTCCTCTTACTCTCTTACCTTTCTTCTTTGTCTTCTCAGTTTTTTCTGTCTTTCCTTTGTTCTCCCTGTCTGTTTGTCTGTCTCTCTGTCTCTTTCTCTCTCCCCCTCTCTTCACTTTTGCTTCCCTTTATTTATCTTTTTCTCACTTTTTCTTTTCTCTCATCCTGTCTCTCTCTTACCTTTATCTTTCTCACTCTTGTTTAGTCTCTCTTCTTTTTTCCTTTTTTCTGTCTCCATCTCTGCCTCTCTCTCTCTCTGTGTCTGTCTGCCTGCCTCTCTCTCTGTCTGTCTCTCTCTTCAGTCTCTTTTGCTTTCCTTTATGTCTCCCTCTCCGTCCTCTTTCTTTGTCTGTCTCTCTCTCTCCCTCTTCTCTCTCTCTATTTTTCTCTCTCTCTTTCTTTTCATTCCTCTCATCCTCTGTCCCTCTCTTACCTTTATCTTTATCACTCTCCTCCTTTTTTGTTCTCTCTCTCTCTCTCTCTCTCTCTCTCTCTCTCTCTCTCTCTCTCTCTCTTCCCATCCCCTCAGGAGATACTGTCCAATTATCACACACCCGAAATCAATTACGAATGTGCACTAAACTGCAGTGAGCTAGTGTTGTACAATTAACAAAATAACACCTGCTCATTAAATTGTAATGAAAACACACTGTAAATTAGTAGCCAGATAATTAATCATATGACAAACACAAAGACACAAAATGTGTTTACACAAAACCACCATGCGAGTAGTGAAAAACATTTTATATAACATTTTAAGCCAGGACAAAATGAAAAAACATGCAGTATATTTCTTTCACAGATCCACCGCAAATACTGGGGACGGGGTGAAAGACCTGTTTTTCCACAGAAATAAATAAAGAATGCTTGGTTCACATTGTGGCATATGGCAATGTTATAGGAATAATAAAGGCAATGAGTTTCAAATCCAATGTATAGATAGATGACCAAAAGCACCATGCAGTGTGTACCTGCAGTCCTTCTGTCGATCACACCTGCAGGGCAGGTTTTAAATCCCTCAGCATAGATTTACTTTTTTCCCCCTGCGGCAAAACAATGGAAGTGTCTTCGCAACAAGATTTTTTTGGCCTGACCAAGTCCAAGTGTAGTATGTCACTTCAGGAGATGCCTTCCTTCTCCCTAGGCCTACACTGCTCCTACAAGTAACTGGGTATGTTTCACAAAGCTTGGTTTCTAAGTTTTCCAAATCATTTTTATGACATAATCCTTACTTTGGGCTTAAGTTATCCATCTTTCTGAGCAATCCTGCTTTGTGACATCACATCTTCACATTGTTGCAATATCAGATTTAGGATCCCACATCCACCATGCATGGGTTACTACACACACAGAGAATGTATTATTGCTTAAATCAGTCAATTTTCCAGGTTAAACAATATTGGAATGGTTGTCCATCCACTGCCATTGTACTTGCCGAATGCTTTTGGGTCCATATTTCTCCCAGTCATCCTAATTTCTCATACTGATGGCATATTTGCATAGCTGCTCGTTGAAATCTAGTTTCATGTTTATAAAGTTCTCCCTCTCAGATCGATAGGCAAATTGCTGGGGCACAGTATACAGAAGATACATTAGATGGACAAAAAAAAATTGGGAGGCCTGACCGTTCGCAAACAGGGACTTTAATGGCATAGCATTCAAATACATTAACTTTAATATGGAGTTGGTCCCCCCTTTGCAGCTCTGACAGCTTCCACTCTTCTTGGAAGGCTTTCCACAAGATTTTGGAGTTCCTGTGGGAATTTGTGCCCCATTCATTCTGTAGAGCATTTATGTGGTCTGGCAGTGATGTTGGACGAGAAGGTCTGGCTTGCGATCTCCGTTTCAGTTCATCCCAAAAGGTGCTGGATGGGGTCGAGGTCAGGGCTCTGTGTGGGCCAGTCAGGTTCTTCCACACCAAACTCATCCAACCCTGTCTTTATGGAGCTTGCTTTGTGCACTGGAGCACAGTCATGCTGGAATAGAAAAGGGCCTTCTGCAAACTTTGTCCTGTGATGGATAAATACAGCATGACCCTTTCTAGAATGAGGGAAGTGACAATTATGTATGTTAGCATTACAAATCATTAACACTAAAAGAGGGTATGTGTCCAGACCACAAAGTTGGAAGCATGGCATTTTCCAAAATGTCTCGGTATGCTGAAGCATTAAGACGGCCCTTTACTAGAAGTAAGGGGTCGCCTGAATTCAATAACTAAGACGTGTGTTCCAATACTTTTGTTCGATTAGTGTAAATTCAAGTTTACTCATGCATTTAAAGTTTTTCATTTTAGTCCTGATATTTCTTATTGTAATATTCACATATAGGCAACATAGTTGTCTTAAAGGCAAGACCTATAAGACAAAAGCTTTAGTTTTCTGAAGGAAAGAGCCAGAGTCCAGCTCAAAGAAGCCCATCCCATGGGCCCCTGAATCCAGTACGTCAGGGTAGGAATGGGCAGATCAATGCTGAACTGTATTGGCAGTATTGATACCTACACTCCTGACAAGAGAACAGATCCTATTAAAAATATGTCAATAGCAAATTTTTCTTGAGCCTGGAATTGGTGAACATGTTTGGTAAAATTGTAAATGAGACCTTACCTAAACTGATTATAGTCAATAATCGAGAATGGCAGGAGGTATGTGGTGATAGCCCTATTATTATTTGAGTCATTTAACACCCTCTATTTTTGTAACAGCCCTTCATATGAATGAGCGCATATGTCTATCATATATTTTTTACTATACATTTTATTTTCTTTAATTTTTGTATTACAATATACCTTGGTATTAAATCGAAAAAAAAAAAATTACACTTGCAGGTGGTGGATTTAACAAGATGGGGGTGGTGTTTTTTCATATATCTTTAGTCTTCTTTTGTGATTGGAATGCCCCTTTGTTCATATCGAACAGCAGTGTAAGCTCTATTTTATTTTACTGTTACATTAACCTTTTGTATTGGAATTTACAGCGCAACGATAATCAAAACTGACTGGAAATTGGAGGACAATAGTTTACCATCCCTAGTAAAAATATTTCCACTTGTTGGCTCTTTCGAGAGTACCTCCTGAGATACGAATTCAGATTAAAATCATTCAACCAGCAAGTATCTCATATATTTGTAGTGAGCTGTGCATGTTTCTTTTCAGGACATCACTGAAAAGCCCCATGGTGCTGCTCCTTCCTATGAAAAGTCTTTAAAGGGCTTTCTGTTCTGCTTGTTCATCGAGAAGGGAGAGACACTTTCCTTCTGATGAGATAAAAGTTAAACAGTGAGTGAGCGTGGAGGCAGGTCGGGGCAGAGGGAATGAGCTGCCGAGGGATTTCGGCTTTCACCCGTTACCTAGCAACCACTCACTGGCTCTCTGGTCCTCGACAACGGCTGTGGCAAAGGGGTTGTGCGGCGGAGAGACAGAGGGAGAGAGAGAGAGTGTGAGAAGAGAGAGGGAGGGAGAGAGAGGTATAGAGAGAGGGAGGGAGCTAGAGAGGGACAGAGAGAGTGAGAGAGAGAGAATAGGGAATGAAAGAGCAAGGCCATAACACAGGGATGAATGGAACGCTATCTCTTGCTCCATTGAAGGAAAGGTAGTGGACTAATGGCAGAAGCACACAGGGTTCTGCGCGTCTCTCTGCTCTATTGTTCCCTCTCTATGCCATTCCATTAGCACCGTCCCATCGACCGCTCTCAAAAAGAGCCAAGGATTTCAGCGGCATGAAAAAGAGGAGCGGCTCACCCCTTTTCTGAGCAGGAGAGACACACAGCATGACCCAGCAACGGTTAAGTGGGGAGGACAATATCAGAGCATGATAAAAGCCCAAGGCCAGCTTGCAGCAAAATGAAAAGAAGCTCGGTGAAAAAAAAAAGAGGCAAAAAAAGGCATCACATCATCAAAACAAGCCTTCTCATTAAAATTCCCCATAGATGTTTAATAAAGACTGTTGTTGTGACCTCTTTTTTTCACGAGCAGAACTCAAACTGCAGGCAGTGATTAAAGCGCGCTGTGGATCAGAGTTCATCAACTAAGTGTTCATCCGAAAACGGGTCTAATGTGCGCGCTCTCTTTCGTCGCGGTTTAGGTGGCAAGAAGTGGGGGCAGATGCTGGTAAGAACATGGCTGTGTAAGTGTGAATTCTCAGACACATCTCCATGAGGGTCTTGTGAGTTCAGTGCACGTGTGAGTGTGGCCATGTTTGTGTGCGCGCCTGTGGCTTGACCTGAGGCCATGCAGGAGAACTAATGAGCAAGCTCATTAAGTGTACACCACAGAGGCTGTGGACCAAACATACTGTGGTGTGAAGTCACAAGCAGCTGTAATTGTCAGTTTAATCTTCAGCCATGCTGCTATGGCTTCTAAAGCATTGGACATACAAGCAAGAACAGTGGAACCAGTCACATTAGGGTTGGTGTAAGAGGAATATAAATGCCCAACAGTTGTACAGTTGTTATGCAGTTGGTAAGGTAAACAACATTATTCTATAAAAGTCTTTTTCTTGTTGCTGAGGGATACATTAAGGGGTTTTAAATAGTGCTCTTTAAATACTTGTTTGGTGCGGATATCCATTTACGCAGCATCACTGCTGTTAGTCCAATCAAATGTAACAAACAATTGTGTTTTATGGGCCTGAAGTTCATCCCATGTGCAAATGCACACACCCGCTCCCTCATTCACTCACCACCACATCCTGAAATCCTAGCTACACCGGTCCCCTGGGCCCTGCTACCCTCCTACACTGGATCTCCATGGCAACGCGCCCTGCCTCCATTACCCAGGAAGAGAATGGATTTTCACAAACAGTGCTATCTCACACACTCCCATTACACAGTCTTAGCACTAAGCCCTATTGCTGTCCTGGTCATGGAATTATATTTGCTACCCATTTAGGGAGTGTAGATCCACAGGTGCTGACCACATATCGCACCTGTGTGTACTAAGGGTAAATAACATGTATATTATCTGATGTCTGCCTGAGTGTTTTCTATGTAAATGGCGTCATTTTTACATTCCCTTTCTTTCCAGCAAGAATCATTTCTCTGATCTGCACTTGGCCAATTGTGTTTACAGCTTAGGAGGTTGTATCACACAGTGACATGCCTCATTAGCACCCTCAGCAATTGTGTTTAGAGCATGGGAGGTTGTATCATGCAGGAACATGCCTTGTTAGCACCCTCAGCCAAGGTTTACACCTGGTTCACTGAGATTGTTAGCACTGTATAAGCACATACATGCAATGTGACCCAATAAGTCAAGTAACTTCTTGACCCACGAAGTGAAGTAAAGAGATTAGAATTTGTCACCTTAATCAATTTTGTGAGACAAAAACCTTACAAAAGAACAATACTCACTATCTGATTTGCTCTGCCTCAGGCTGGGCTTGGCTGTGTTTAGCTGGTGCCCTCTGTTGGCATAACCCTGCAAACACGGATCTTTCTGCAAATCCATAAATTCAAGGGAGCAGTTTCTGGGGAAGGGTGAACTGAATCTGTCTGAAGGCCCATTTTCCAAGTGTTACAGCTCAGAAATTATGAAGGATATTGCTTTGAATTATATTTCTAGACATTTTTTTTTTTTTACGATGCTCCATTTTTGGGTCTGGTTGACAATCTATAACATCTATAACTCCTAAATACATGCAAATACAGGTTAGTGTCAAAAAACGGATACATAGAGTTATTTAAGCAGTCTCTGCATTGTGCATGTAGTGTGATTTATAAAGCAAATATATTTTAGAGAATAAAATAGAATTTTATTGTATTTCAGTTGTGAGGGAAGTGGTCCCTTCCAAGATGACATTGCCCTCACTGAATAAATATTTAAGCATAAAAGCTATATAAACCGTATTTCATCCGCACATCACATAAAGGCTTGGGAAGTTACCCAAATTCAAGCTATCTTAGACAAGATGCTCCATTATCAGCAATAAAATAGCAATTCAATAAAATAAAATTGCAGCTCAATAATCACTATTTGAGATGGACTGACTGTATCATATGTGTCCTTTATACACTGCTGTGCAAAAGTCAGAGAACAAATATTCAGTTTATTTCATTTTCTGTTGAAATGTCCTGTTAAAATAAAAAGGCTTGACGCATTTTCACATTTGGAATAGAATCTCTTCTTTAATATTTATTATTTAGACTCAGGGAAACATTTTCTTAATAGATTTTTTTTTTCTACAGCACAATTTGCATAATTCCATGACATCCTGTGGACAACCACAAAACCATAACATTAAATTTCTCATTTTTACACGAAGTGAAAAACAAGACTCATTTTACAAGCATTTTTACAGTCAGCATACATCTTCGGATAAATCTCTTCAATTTCCCTCTTTTTAAACAGAATCTGGAGGCAAAAATATCAACAAACATCTAGCGAAACATGCAACATCCATGTAAAACCTAGAAGTTCTTTGACAACCACTGAAGTTGAAAAGAATTTGTCCTTTTTTTTTCTTTTCTTTTTTTTTCTTCTTTTTATCACCGTATCATCTAAACTCCGCAAGATTTTATTGGAGAGGTTAAAGTGGGTTGACCTGTGTCGTTCAGTCAGTCGGATGGATGATTTGCTCACATTAGCTAGACAAATACATATGTACAGACAGGACTTTGACCTTGAGATCACACTCACATGCTCAACGTCAGACCAAATAAACATTCAAACCTTTTCTTATAGAAAATATCTTATGTATTTACATAATCAAAAATAATCAAATCACATTCACACTGTTTACTGCGACAGAATACATCAGACTCATCTTACATGTAAGTTCCCAGAAGTACAGCATAAACAAATCAGGCTAACATTACACTGAAATAATGGAGAGGAGATAACGGCCATCTTGGCGAAGCCATTATTTCTGTCATCATTTAAAGGGGACACAGCATTGATTGAAAACAAATTACACAGCACTACATTAAAGGTGGAATGCTATAGACACAGAACAGATCGTAATGACTGTGAGAACTGATTGGCCATCAAAAGCGGGCCCTTTTAGTTGTAGAGCACCAACAAGGCTGAAATGTAGTTCAATGTATTTCAATGCTTCTTTTGGTGTTTTTGATGAACACTTGTTTTTTTGTTTTTCTCCAGGACCATTGAAATATCATTGTATTCCATTGTAGCGATAACTGTCACATACTTTAGGTGGAAAGTCAAACGCAACATTGGAACAGTACCATAACTAAAGTGCATAAGCTCAACATGTGTCATAAAAGCAAGTTAAAAAATGCTATGTTCTATTTTTATATATTTTCTATTCATGTTCATTAAAAGTAATGAACAGATAGTACATATTTATTTAGACAAACTCTCACCGATAGCACACATTAAGAAAAAATGCATCCAGACATAATTTATGTTGCATAGAATTACCCAAACTGAACCAGTGGATTTGGTTAGGACATTAGGTTGGCACGTGTTAGTTCATCTCACCGTGACAACAACCCTTTATTCACCGCATGAAGATTCTTTGTTCGAACACAGGTGATATCTGTACACTGTCTGTGTAACACGTATTAAATATGATACCATTTTTTTCCCATGTGCAAAAAATAAATAAATAAAAATCCACTGACAATTATAAAGAAACACTGCTGCTTTAAGGAGATCTGTGTGTCTACATAGAAACTCCTCAATGCATTCAGTCCAGAGACGGAGCTGACAGTCAGCATCTGGTGTGTTCAGTGTTATGATGACCAACACACATCAGATTCTTACACTCATAGTTGTAAGCATCTTTTACACTGATATGGTGCAGGGTAAAGTGGCAGTGAATATGTTTGGGACATTGAGTCTCTGGTACTTAAACGGACATGAACGGACCAGCGACAAACATTCATTCCGAAACCGAAACAGACTAGAACAGCTTCAAACTGCACCACAAATGGGCAGCGACACCAATTATAGACAAGTACCTCGCACCATTTGAAAAAGAAAAAAACAAAAAGAACAAAAAAAACAAACAGCAACCAGAATTCAAAAGGGCCAATTATTCAGCGTTGCTGAACGCCTCCCTCAAAACGAAGAGATCTGCATCTTGGTTTTTTTTTTTTTACTCTTCTTTTTTTTCGTCATTGCATATTTTGTTTGAACACAGATCTTCATCACAAAACAGAGAGCACAACTGACAACATCTGAACATTTACATGACAGTTTACTCCAAGATGCAATAAAAAAAATGACATGGTCACGTACAATCATACTTTGCATTTTACGCCACGTAATTGTCTTTGTGGTCTCTTAGAGAACCATTTTAGGAACTTGCTCGCCAGCAGAGACGCAAACCATTCATAGTTCAAGGTCTCTAACAAGTAAATGCGTTCAAAACACAACGTAAATTCACCCCAGAACAATTGTCATTTTAGCAGTGGTTTCTATTTCGTCACTGCAGCCGTTAGAGGGAATGCGGAAAAGTCCAAGCGATGCAATATCAAGGTCCAATGACAAAAAGAAATACTGCATAAAATCTCAGGTGAACAGTTTAAAAGGAGATGAAACACAACATTATGACACTGAGGGTCATGGTGCATGATGGAGGTACGCTTAAGGTCCACACTGAGCTAAGATTGTCTTTTCACCATATACATATATATATGTATATATGTATATATATATATATGTATATATATATATATGACATAATCTGATATGATATAGATATATAAAATATAGAGTGGACTGAGAAAAAGATCACAAACTCTGCTACTGATATCTCTGTATATATTCAGTTCTGCGCAATTCGATCTACATATAAAGACTCTGTACACAGACTGTACATTACTGTATCATAATATCTTTACTGTACGGTATCATGTAAAAGCATCTTTCCATAAAGATGTCTTTTCGTCACAAGATGTCCATTTAAGAAATGATGTGCACTGATCCTACTATGCTGTGTTGGCACAGTAGAAAACATTGACAAACATGGCCAAACATGAAGAGACTTAGAAGGAACAATGAAAGTTAAAAGATGGTAGACCATCTTTAATAGTACATCTGTAAATCTATTCATGGAGGTGGCTTTGGCCAAGAAAAAGACTTGGGAGTTGACATGGTGATGCAAGGATAGAGAAAGCATGGCCATGCTTTGACAGACAATCTGTTCAGTTAAAAAAATGCACTTTTTAGAAGGATAATAACACAGCCTTGATGACATCACCTTTGACCCAGAGATGAAGTGTTTACTGAAACAGCACAGTGTTCATTCCCTCCCTTTCATCACCTACTTCATTATACTCTTGGTTCTCAGCATGGACCCCTGTAGCTGTCTGTGCTCTGATGGCAGTGTTGGGAGGTGGAGATCAGGGCTGCGTGTGAGGAGAGCTGGCCACTAGCTTGTGCCAGCTCACGGCACGTTTCCGCATGTCCACTTTGTCCAGCCAGATGTAGGCTTCGCCAATCAGTGTCTTCTTCATGAACTTCCCTCCATTTGACACCAGGAAGAGCTGTGGTGTCAGTTGCAGTTCACAGAGCAGAGAAAGTTTTGGAACGTTAGAACTATGGCCTACAAGTCAAGTACTATGCACTGTGTTATATAACCATCATATATCATGCAGTTGCATGTATTCTTAAATATTCAGTTGAAGCAATAACACTGGTTATCCATTTTTTGTTCAATAGAAAATCTCAAAATTCATGTTTTTTTAAAAGAACCTTTATTGCACATAAAGTGAATGGGGAAAAAAAGCCTTTGAACCCTCCACATACTGTCATGGGTCTCTGTAAAATATTTGTATTAACTCTACATTCAAGCTAAGAATGACTAAAGGGGCATATTGGCTGAAATGAAACGTTTAACCATTATTTTGCAAACATGCTTACTACAGGAATTCTGCAGTAGTCTGAAGTGTGAGATTTTCCAGTTTTAGGAAAACCCCCTTCTAATGATCTTTGTTGAAGGGGGCAGGAGTTTCTTTGAAAATGTGTTTTGGAGAATTTCTCATTGCAGCCTTTACTACTACAGCACCTCTCTTCACATCACCATCGCAAAGGATGGTCACTGGATTTCTCAAACAACAGATGTGACTTAGAAGAGGTGGACAACAAGCCAAAAGCTAAAGAAACCTCTCAAATGTGCTTCAGGACCAGGGTTGGGAAATGCTGCCATGATGAATTACTTCTGGTTCACCTTTTTTTAATAATAATTTTTGTCAATAAGATTGTAATCTTTCATAATGCTCTTATAAAGACACATTGTTAACAAAACTGTAGATGAATTTATCTAGCTAATATGAAAAATAACTGGCTTCAGTCATTCGCAGATTTTTTCTTACAACCTAACTAACAATTCTTCGCGGAAACCCCCGCACATTCGCAGAAACCGCAGATTTTATTTTGCTTTTTTTCATTGCAATATATAATTTTTCATGCAGTTTAGAGCTAAATGATTAAGAATAAAGAATAATAATATAACTTTGTAACTTAAATATTAATATAAATTCAGCTACATTTCCATATAAAATATAACAGTATACATTTTTTGGCACTGTCGAGAGAACACAAAGAAAGCGCATCTTGGGATGGTGAAATATCCCTGTACTCAGAGGTGGGAGGTTTAAAAGTAGCCAATCGGAGAGTGTTATTCGTTTCTCCTTGCTGCTGAATGGCTGCTGCCCTGTGACGCATCTAACAGACGCAGTCCAGAATTCCCACATCAGAACAGTTTCATGCCTGGAGCTATCTCGAGTGTTTCTCTGAGTGTCCTCGTGTTTGTCATTTTGTTCTTCTTAAAGCCCTGTTTTTTTATTACTGCAAATTAAATAAATTTATTACTGTATTTATCCTGCTGATATCAAAGAAAACGACAGTGCATACCAAAGAAAATGCGCTTGTATGAATTACAGTAGTCTATATAGGGGTAACATCGGTATTTTACATTCTACATTCGTTGGTGGCAGCCCACTGCTTCACTTGGTGAATGGGTTAAATGGGTTAAACAGGTTTAATGCAGAGAAAGAAGTTCACATTGTTCACACTGTGCTGTGATGTGGTGTGTTCACGCATGACTATGAGGGGCCACTTTACTTTCCTTTATGTGTGTATTTGTCAGACATTAAAACCAGGTCCCCCTAGTGCCAGTATTGTATATGCATACTGGACTTTTTAAAGCACAAAAATTGGCCCCTAGGCTTGTCTTATTGTCTCAGTCAGAGCCTAAGTCAAGTTCTAGTGCTACTGCATATAAACTAATTAGAATAACAAGTTAATTTCAATATCATCGATTGATCTAAAATTTTAGTAGCTCACATTAAACTACTAGTGTTCTGCCTACTTAATTTAATGTCCACCAACTGGTTGGTTTTTTTACCTTTTTATGGATACATCATTGCTACACATCATTGATGTAATACTCCAAAGACTCTTTAACTGAGATGTAATGGAATTATGGATTTTATCAGTAATATTAATTTGTCCATGTAATTTGTATCTCATTTACCACACCTGATTAAACTCATCAGAGAGTCTGTAAAGTAGTTATGAGCTAAACTCAGATGGTTAAAGGAGAGAAAATGCCGATGTATGCAGAAGTGTGCTCCCACAGGGACTTGTCACAGGTTTGCCGCCCCTGGATTTGGGCTTAGACGGAACTATAGATTGTTTATGAGAGCCAGAAGGTAACGCGCTTGCAGTCTTCCCGCTTTAAGGGAAGGCTATCATTGGGCCATTGGTTCACTTCAATGACTCTTTATATTTGTTCATTTCAAACTCAGACAGTCTTCAGGCTGAGATAATTGAGGAATCTGAAAAAAATCACATTTCATCTGAAAGTGAAATGTCTAAAAAAAAAAAAAGGCACGACAGCTGTGAGATCCTGTGGCATAGTGGTAAGAGCACTGCTTCAAAGACCTGGTGGTTGTGGGTTCTAATCAGAGCCTTTAGGTTTATGTCTTGAACATCAGACATCATCTGAAAGTCAAATTTAAAAAAAAAAGGCATGCTAGCTGTGGGATTCTGTGGCTCAGTGGTAAGAGTGATGCCTCCAAGATTGAGAGCAAGATGACTTGGATGGACTGAACAGAACAATGACTGTATGAGATCTGGATAACATCAGTGGTGGATGAGGTGAAGATTATAGTTTGACTTTCCCAACTATCAAAACTGCTCATCAAGGTGGGCCTTCACTAACGATGTCACTTCCTTGTTCAGGGCCTCATCAGCATTCATTCAGCTGATTGATTTGTTCATTTAGAGCAGTGATTCTCAAAGTGTGGGGCGCAAGAGACCTTGGGGAAAGTCACACAGAACTGATGTTTAACAGCTGTTTCTGCTTTAGCAGATG
>JBBJLS010000018.1:10252947-10264579 GCA_037577275.1 Bryconaethiops microstoma
TAAATAATGGATATATTTTTTATGGATATATAATGGATATATTTTTTTGTATTTTTGGATGGCCCTGTTTCCATTTGGTTTTAAAAAGTGTCTTGGATTAAATTATGAGCGGACTGCACTAAAGTGTAAGTGTAAACAAGATGCATTGTGATCTGATCATTCAAACCACTTGTTGAGGTGGTCTGGGACGTGCAGAGGAAACCCTAATGCGTCCCTGACAAGGCTGTGAGATTAAACCCATCTAGCAGAAGTGACAATAGCAGTAACAAAATCTGAACACAAGTGGTCAGCTGGTCCCCTTAGAGGCACATGATAGTCGGCGATGTGTCACAGCTGTCCACTTGTGATCCGACCACCATGGATGCATTTTAAAACCGAGAGTAAACAAGGCTATGTTTTCTGTCAGAAACGTCCTCAGAGTAACTGCCGAATCATAACACCAAACTCTCTGTTCTCTAATGTTCTAATTACATTATTTGTGATTTCACTATTGATTAGAAACCATGTTAATTAGGTTAGTTCATGCAGACCCCAAGATAAAATAAAGTTAACACTATCTCATTAAATGTTAATGAGATCCTCACTTTAGAGAAGGGGTTTGTGTTTAGAGCTAATTTGTGAATTATTATTATTGTTTATGTAAGGGTTGTGCACACATTTATGAACTATAACATTGAATAATTCATTCATCAGAGTAAAGTGGTCCCTTGTTGTCACGCGTGAACACACCACCGCACACTGTGTGAACTTCTTTCTCTGCATTTAACCCATTCACCAAGTGAAGCAGGGGGCTGCCACCAACGAGGGGCACCCGGGGAGCAGTGTGTGGGGATGTTACCTTGTTCAAGGGAACCTCAGTGGTGACACTAGTAGTGCTAGGATTCAAACCCACAACCTTCTAATTGCAGGGGCAATACCCTAAACACTATTCCACCAGCTGCCCCTGATGTAGTAGTGTCCCAGTAGTTGCTTAATTAGCAGTTTTTTATAGAATTAGCAGTGATTGCGAATGCTTGTTATGTCTGTGTCTTAGTCTTTCCCACCTGAATGGAGTGACCAGCCGGGTTGAGGCTGAAGCGGAACGTCTCGTTGAAGGATGGCTCTCTGTCATGACGACACACTCTGGTCTTTTTCTTTATGATTCGCTTCTGCGTCGCCACGTTAACCACATACAGCTTCACGTACAGGTCTGAGTAAGAAGAAGTGAAGTCATATCGATAATGGTTACTATTTCTCATATATAAGCATAGCAAATTTCATAGCATTTCTTAAATTAAGTTAAACACTTAAGTTCTTAAGTTAAGTTCACACATATACACCATGAATCCTGTTATAGATCATGGTGCAAATCTTGAGCACTCCATATGTTGTTTTATCCCTGTCTGTCTGGGCCTCCTCTATTTTTATCTCTCAGAAAGTATTATATATTCTTGTATTATATTTCAATCTCTGCACTGTGATCTGGGCTTTAGTGTTTGTTCCATTACCAGGCAGATGGTCTGGAGATTTGAACTTGTAGGTGATGTTTCTGCACTGTAGAATCTCAAGGACCAGCTGCTCTCCTTCAGTCTTCATCTCTCTCTTCAGAGCCACCTTGATCTCCCCCATCATCTGGTTCTTATCTATGTCAAATTAGAAAGATAACGAAAAGGTCAATATGATTTGGCAGTGCACAGTGCATCTGACATCACAGTGTACCGAAAAGATTTGAAATATTATTAACACAAATCACAGGACAAATTCCATTTGTTTATTAAGCAGCTGTGTCGCTTCCTTTCAGGAACTGGGAATTCCGTGGAATTTTTACAAATTCTGCATCATTTACATATTAGGCCAGCAAAAGTCACTCAGAGTGCAATTTTCTAGAATTGTTCACAGCAGTGGCGATGGCAACCAAACATCTGAAAGGTTGAACGTCTCTAAAAGCTAGACAGAAGTTACATTAAGAAAAACTGCCTGGAGTTTGAGACATGGCTTTGATACTTCTGATATAATGATTCAGCTAAAACCTTACATAAAAAAGGTCCATTCATGAAGGAGAGGCTCGTTAAGTTCAGAATTAAATGTTCAGAAATAATTTAAAATCTGCAGAATTCCACTTTAAGGCTTTAAGATTGTCATTGTACATGACAATCATAAAATAAAATAAAACTACAGCCTCCAGTGACCTCTAGTGGACGGGTATTGTATTGTAGTGTAAATGCACACATTAAAAACTACACGTGTTTTAATTCAAAAGTCATGAATTGATCTAATTTCATTTTTACAAGATTATATTATATATGTTTAGAAACTATTTTTTAGAAACAGATACATTTTTAAAAAGGATACATTTAATTTCTTGTTCTAGTGTCAGGTAAACACAAGTTTTACAAAATGAGTGAACTACAAAATTTCCATTTCATTTTAGGGGCTATTTTTGAAAGTCTGTCTAAGCAAGGTTACAGTCCACTGTCTGTCTCCTTTGTGAACGTTTTCTTGTCTCTCTCTCTCTCTCTTTCTCTCTCTCTCTCTCTCTCTCTCTCTCTCTCTCTCACACACACACACACACACACACACACACAGACACTGCTGTGATGAATAATTCAGAAGAGCAGGGTAGTGACACAGTGGTATGGTTGTGGTAGAACAGAAAGAGGAGGCTGCTGTGTCTGTTAGGTCGACAGGCTCTCGACCTCATAAACAGCTTTTAGACATGTGCTAATTTAACCTCAGGGGCACGCCGTCCGTGCCAATACCCTCCTGCATCAGGTCCCTCTGCGAAAACATTCTGCTGTATTACATACAGGGATGAATCAGATTAGAGAGATTAGAATTTTCCCATTTCCTGCTAAGTCAATTACTCGAGCGCTTCCTGGCTGAGTCAGAAAATCCTGAATGTCGGTTGTTCTCTTGCATTCTATTATGAGACTAATTTGTTCACTTTACAGATTTGGTATGCATGTCTCTGAGACAGGAGTGATATATCTACATAATGTTTTTCATGGCAACACTGGCAAAACACCTACATTAAATGCATTAAACTGCAGTAAAATGTAGTTTTTGGGAGATAAAAACTACATGTTTTATATGCCGGATTACTGAAACTGCAGCATTTGTATCTGACATACGGCACTAAAATTTCAGAATAACTGCAGTTAATTTTTTTGCAAGAGTTGCATGGTATGTTCCTTCCTTTATTATTTTAACCAGTGCTGTAGCTGGTTAAAATGATGTAGCTGATGGTGCTAATTTCTACAGTAGTGCTATCCTAGTGCCAAGCTAGCAGGGCGTTAGCTTAGCATTATATTCAAAACTGATGTCAGTGTCACTTTAAATAAGTGCATTTGGAGGCATGCAGGTAACATATTCTTTGTTTGGTTTGTTTCTGGTCTAAAGCAACTTCCATAAAGGCTTGAACCTGAGGTTGGTCTTGTATTATTGTGGTGCTTGTTAGCTTCCTATTGACTTGTTCAGAGCTCTGTAGTTAGGGCAGTGTAGGCTGATCACAGATAATATTAAATCTAAATCAGTTATAAAGAGTCAAGAGTTCAACAGGCAATTCTTCATCTGGACGCATTTTTGGCCATGGATTTCCACTAGGATTTTACTGTATTGATTAATCATGTGTCCACTGATGCTACACTTTCTTTAGAGGTTTATGCTCATAACAGTCCTGTTCTTTCCATACTTCCAGTTTCACTGGAAGCAAACTGTGTGCTGTATGCCTCAGAGACATTTAATGTTTTATACGATAATCACTTGAAGAGAAAACACCCTTATTTTCATTTGCTAAAAACAATAAAGAATCACAATTGCATATTTCCTCCATAATCTTGAAATACAGAGGTCACATGAAAAGCCACTTAATCAGCCTTTAGTAAGTTAAGCCCTGCCCAATTGCTCTGAGGTGGCAGGAGTTTCGGCCTAGAGGCACAGAACACACCAGCCAATCAGAAAAGACGTTATTTACATACTCTGCATATGTTCTCTGAACTTCTGAGCACAATCTGAAAAAAAAAAGATTCTTACTTTCAGAGTCAGGCAAGTTCTTCAGAGAGTCAGAGCCTCTCTTGTCCAGACCATTCGGAATAGTCTTCCTGATGGACAAAGAAGCAGAAATACATCAGCAAAGTCACACAAACTTCATAAACACCCTAAGCAGTGCATCTCCTTGGCTAATGAATAATGAACTGAACAAGGGCCAAGACGGAAGAGTGCACTCACAACTGAGGGACCTGGAAGATAGCACTGTCCACTGCATTAGTGCCTGTGCCGTCCTCACTATCTAGGGTATAACCGTCTCCATCATTCAGCCTGTGTCCTGCTCTGTCTGCAAATATGAAGAGACAGCAAGAGGCACGAGAAAGAGAGTGAGAGAGATAGACAGAAAGGACTCTCATTCCTCACACCATAACAAAATGCATGGAATTACATATATGTTTTAGTATTACATCAAAGCGTTGTATCCCTTTTTTTCTTTCACTGCATGTGAAAATGCTAGCTTTTATATTATAGCTTTAACATTGTGTGAACATTTCATGAATATATTCTAATAGAAATTGTAAAAAATTACAATATTTAATATGTTAAGAAGCCTTTAGTTCATTCTTCGGAAAATGTAATATTTTAATAATTAGAGACACAAGGTTTTATACCGACATGTGACAGGGTGAGAAAAGAATGGAGAATATAATATATGTTTGAATTATTTTTTATCCTTTGAGGGTTCCTCGCAGCGCCAAACGCAGATTAAACAAGGATTTTAAATCAATATTCAGTACGTTTTAGGTTGTCACTGCCATTTAGTCCCCCTCTTTGAAGTGTATTACATATTTAATAAAACTATGTGCAAGTGTTGGCTGAATTATGAGCAGTTTTTATCATGTAAAGTTTAACTGGGACTAAGGAGGAGTCATGTGTCTCACCTCCTCAGCAGTGATCCTCCACTGATGGTCAGCTGACTCGATACATGTGCTCTCATTGGCTGGTAGGAGTTGACTGAACAATACTTTTCCATAGAGTGGCTGTTCTCACATGAAACCAGCTTATGACTTTTACACACCACAGTCATGCTAACAAAAATATGGGTTTGACCTGGGTAGAGGTTTCATTAGCACGGGGCATTCGGGGGAGTGGAGCTGGCATGCTGTGGCAGTAAATGTGTACGGGGTTTCTAAGAAAGGTTCAATACAACATTCCACCGGATACGATTGTGTTGCAATACTGGTGCAATGGCAGAAGTATACACTTGAGGACTGAGGGGAATGCAACTACACTGCCACATACTGAGGGGTTTACACATGCAATAAATGCTAAATTACTGCTGATCTGAAAGTCCTGCACAATTTTGTGAGTTGGAGTGACGATGGAGCTCATTTTTATCAGGGATGTAAAGTCTTTTATGGTTGACTCACTGCCGTTTTATACTTGCCCGAGGCGCATTTATAATATTAAGGCGAAGAGGGGGAGCTTAACAGATGTTTCGGTTGAAACAACTGGACATTTTGTTAAAAATGAAACTTCATTTAAGAATTTATAGACGAACCGTTGTTGTTTCTTCTCCAATCAGCATGCATAAAAATACAACTTTATGAACTAAATGAATGGTTTCATTTAAGATTATGTTCAATATATTATTACTAAATTTAGATCAGTTTGAAAGTAATATTATGAAACCTTTAAAAGTTTAATGGCCTTCTACTACTTTAAAGTGCATAGAGTATCATACTCTGTAACCTTGTACTGAGGAATAGCTTTTTTATATCAAATAGCAAATTTTAAAAAGGAAATTTTAAATATTCTCTTTAGATATTCGTTAGGGGGGTTTAATAGAGGTTAGTTTTATTGGCAATGGATTGGTAATGAAGGGTTTCTAACAGAAAAAAAGAAAAAGAAAAGTAAAAAAGATTAAACAGATAGGTAAGGACATGAGGGACAGGCAAAGAAAGAGAGGGAGAGTGAGAGAACAGGAGGAAAGAGAGAGATAGAGACAGTAGAGATAAGCTGTGCACTCATGTGTAGAAGTAAAGGTTACTTGGCTGGAGGCGGGCCTGCTGCACTGCTGCCTCGGCTGCAGCGATGGCGTTGCCGGCATCTTCCAAATGAGTCTGTGTGACGCTGCTCTTGCTCTGACTGCGCGAGGGGCCATGGGAGCGCAGGTGACCCTCAGAGGAGGACTTGGAGCTGCCAGGACTGCTGTGGGATTTCTCTATGGTGGGGACCTGAGTGTCTAAACACAGCAACATTTGATGGAATTAAGAATGATATTCGTGTACGTCTAAAGTACGTTCTAAATGTGAGTTAAAATACAGAAACCTGTGTTCTTATTATATGAAGTCCAGTGAGCTCAAAACTTAAAGGCAGCCAAGACACTCAGGTTTTAATGTTAAAACCCTACTTTATTTTTTGTGTCATGTGGAAAAGACCCAAAGAACATCAAGACATAATCAGCTGATGTTGTGTCCCTAATAAAAACGAATCCTAGCTGGTTTTTGAATACATAGTATATAATGCGTGCACAAGTAGCAAAGATGGGTAAACTACAAAAAAAAAATCCTCATTAATGTCTGAGGATGGCATTGGTGGACACTCTTGTGGTAGAGATAATGAGAGATTGACATTTTTCAAAAACATCACTACGGCTGTGTTGAGCTCTCCTACGATAGCTCATAGAATAAACTAATGACAAATTTTGTTTCGTTTAAATTTGGTGCTTCCAATGTGGCCAGCAAATAGGGACACAGCTTGATGTGATATACACTGGTACAAGTACATTACAACAAACACAGTATGTGTCTTGGATTAATAGGACATTGAAGCAGAGCCATATATTCAATTGTACAATCATTAATTCTGACAGCACAGTTAATTCTGAGTACGTCTCTGATTATTTGAGAAGTACACTTTTTCCCCACATAAACTGTTTCTCATCATCATTCTGAGGGTCTTTTTAAAGCTGCAGCTGATAATTTTCTCCTTCAGCACATCCGAAATCAGAAAATGAACGCATTAGATAACTCATTATAGACTGTCTGTTGTCTTGTAAATGTTTACACACACTCAAATGCCAGTTGGGGACAAATAAAGTTGAATCAGTTCACTTGAATCTGGTTTCCATTTAACCCAACTTTTATAAGATAATAATACAAATGGTTTACAACAAATTCTGGACCTGTTTGTTTTGGCAGCTGAGATGGTGGAACTGAGATGTAATCAGAAATGAACAGAATACATCTCAGAATAACAGGAGAGCTATAAAACGCTTGACATTTTGGCTGGAACAAAACAACATTTAAGTTAATGTGGAAAGTATTAAAAAAACTGAGATGAACTTCATGTAAGTTTCTTAGCTCAATTTGCAACATAAAAAGCTAAAACGTTTTCTGCCAGTATTGAAATACATCTTATTTAATATTCGGGGCTTCTTTGCTTTACCTTTGTTCTTTATTTTGCTGAACTGCATAATAACCTTGATCTTTTGCTTGTAACGAAATCACCGGCAGGATGTTATTTGCATTAAAACACTCCTTGTGTTAAAGTGTGTTTTATTTTCTTATTTACAACAGTATAAAATGTGCACTAATATGAATATTTGTATATTTAATATATACATACAGTATATGTATGCATATCCACACACATTATGTATGTTTAAAAACACTAATGTTTAAATAGTAAAATTTCCAAATGTGGGACTGGTTGATTTGAAAATTAACACCATGTCTTGAGATGTTAACAACTGTTAAACTACCTTTAGCAGGGTCAGGGAAGATGCCATGGCTCCTGCTCTTGATAACGGAGGTCTTGGGGGATTGTCCACTGCCTGGTTGTCCTCCTGTTCCAATAGGGCCACCTGATCCCCCAGGACCACCTTGGCCTCCTTGGCCTCCTTGGCCTCCTTGGCTGCCAGGTCCTCCCCCGCCCTGTGGGGGATGACCCCTGCTATGGTGGATGCTTTCACTCTGTTCCTTTAGGGGGTGCCATCGAGGCATGTTATCCAACTGAGATGTGTTCGACAGATCGATCAGCACCTGCAAAACATGGCATAGGTTCTCAGCATCTATTCCAGTAAACAAAAATATGTTTGGTCTGAAGTGTCTAGCTTGAAGTCTATTCAGAGAACATCTTCTCTCCTGATGCACTATCTATCTTCTTGCATCAATCCCTACATCAAGATTTAGCACTTAGTTCTCTCTTGTGGTTCTCACACTGTCCCGAAACTGGAGTGTTTCCTCAAATTATAAGTCAAATTAATGTAATGTAATGCAACGACTAATGCTTACGAAAACTGTTGTAGAACAGGAGGTTCATGCAGATAAAAATGTTCAATGTTATTTTAGTGAATCACACTAATAATTATGTCTCACTGGCAAACGTGTCTTGGCACATTGGATCAGAACGCTATAAAACACTCACTTCTCCCAGGAAATCGTTGGTGGAGTATCTGTCATAATCCCACACTGTCACTTCCAGGGTTTTCCTCTTCAGCTGAGACAGAAACAAAACACACATTATATTAGTCCCAGAACGGACATCGTGCTTCTCATATCAACATAATTTATTTCAAGCTCCTAAATTCAAAACACAAAAAACAATTCCACAACTGTGTTTATGTTATAGACTACAGGTGTGTGTGTGTGTGTGTGTGTGTGTGTGTGTGTGTGTGTGTGTGTGTGTGTGTGTGTGTTTAGCCCCTAGTATTCAGATTAAAACTAAGAGTAGGAAGATTGATACTGAAGTATCAATATTTTTAACTATTTACAATAGAATAGAATAGAAAAGATTAAAACAGAATCGAATTAAAGGACCAGTTTCCCACCCCTAGACTGAGAGAGAATTTTGGATTTTTGATTTACAATTGGCACTTTCATTTAATCTAAGATTAAGGTTAATTCATGTCTGGGGTCAAAACGTTCCTACATAGAACCAAAATCATATAAAAGGACACTCCGAAGACTTCACTGACTTTGTTCAGCTGACAAATTGCCTCTGGAACAAAGAATATCTTAATGAGATTCTTTGTTGCTCTAAAACTTTGAACAGGGAACAGAGGGTCAAACCCTTTTTCTCCTCTTCTTGTAGCTACAAAGGCACACAGCCAGGCGGTGAGACAGAGTGAATCTGTTGTAATAGTAGACAATTTGGAGACACTTCATATCACTACATAGTCTCACAGTATATCTACAGCTAATGCAAAGGCTTCTTTTTTGGTAAGTAATTATTGGCGGTCAATGTTAAAATGTAGAGGTGTCGTGAAACTACCTTTGGTATTACTTGATGTCAAATTGAAAAGAAAATCTCTAACTCTGCTTACCTGTTCCAGGTGAATGTTTTTATAGATGACGGTCTGGTTCCACTCAGGGTTCTGGGTCTTCTGCACATATTTAGTCCTTCTCTTGTTCTCAGAGCTACAAAGTCATTACAAATGAAATCAGTATCAAAAATACTGTATTTTGGTCATGAACGATATAGCGTAATATTAGTCAGATTCAGTATCTGCTTTACATATAATACAATGCATATTTAAATGGCTTCAAAATATCCAATATGTTTACAAATGACAATAGATATGATAGGATAATACTCCACTGAAGCAGTAGCGATGAAAATACTATGCTGATTGCAGATGGTGATAAAGACATCACTAAATCACAGAGTAATACATGGAACTTTGCCTCCCACATGCAACTCTAAAGAGCAGCTGGATTGTCATCAGAGCAAAACTACAAAAGGAACATCACAAGCAGTTACAGCAGGCTTTGAATAAACCCTCAAAACACGTAGAGAAGAAAGTTTTAAGAAGTGAAACTCTTTCAAATTCATGATTTATGCATTAAAATAACAAATGCAACTCAGTCTGGCTGCACAGAGGTAGAGATGGTTGTGAGGTAGCTTTGATGATACGTCTCAGACGAGACAGAAACACGGCAATCAAAACTGAGATGAATGACAGTTTGATAATGAACACAGGACCCGACACACACGCACAAGAGCGCGCACACACACATACACACACACACACACACACACAAACAAAAGAGCGAAAGCAAATGACAGAAAGGAGAAGCGCCACGCTACCTTGCGTTCTGGACAACCATGACTTGGCTGAACCAATCCAGAGATTTGTTAGGAATGCAAAAGCAGACAGACAAACAGAAAACAGTCAGAGAATCCAAGAAAAGCAGACAAAGAAAAGAAGAAAAAAAACAAACAAAACAAACAAAGACAGGAAGGGAAAGTGTCAGCATGAACACTCCAAAGTGTGTACGTGGAAACACACTAATGGAGCATCTCTTGGCCGGCTCCTGGTATCAGATAGGGGAGAAGCTGAGCAGGTATTGCAGCCTAATCTCATAAACACTCGAGATATGGCCATTAGGAGATAGTAGATATACCATTACATGCTCGACACCGGAGGAGGCTGTATTGATTTTGCTGCTTGTTGCCTCCACGGGTATCAAGCAGAGACACTAAAGTTCCGTGGCTGAATGGAGTGTAAGGAGAATTAGGCTAAACACATAAAGAGGCAAATCCACTTCAGCCTTCCAAAAAGCCATTACAGTGCTAAAGCAGTGTGCAGAGGTGGGCAGACTAACCCGGACCACTTTGAGGTACAGCGGTCCAGGTCAAAAACACTATTTAAATACTGAGTAACTTTTTGATGTGGAACTCATCTATCAGCATAAGAACTGGTTTTATGCTCTACTTTTCCCTTTTGAGCTCCTTGTTCTAAAAATAGAATAATAAAACCTCAGAGGAGCAACTAATCATAAGGTTGTACCGTCAGGTTAATACCGTAGCATAATAAAATTTAACCCAAAAAGGAATTATGTAAATATTAATGACTAAAACTTTTGGAAAATATACATTACTCATAAACTGAGTTGAAGTAAAAGTGTCAGTTGAAAATACTCATGAAAGCATAAATCCATCAAAAGTGTGATGTAAATTTGAAGCAAATTTAAATGCAGTAAATTAAACTAGTTACTACCCACCTCACTGCAACATTTTAAATCAAATAGTCTTATATAAATATAAAAAGTCATCAAATGACATGTTTGTTGATGTGTTAAGTAAAAAACTGCACATCCTCAACAGAGAACATGTTAATATACAGTTACTATATATTTCCTGAATGTAACCTACAGTGTCATGTTGAAAGGTCTGAGCACATGACACATTTTATGTTCTTTTTTAAAACATTTTTTTATAAATGTTACAGCAAATAAACAGGAACTATGTACTGAAATGTGCAGGCATATGCCACATTTTAACTTCCCTCATCTTAACGTGTGATGGAATTTGGAAGATTATGCCTTTAAAGATTTTGTAAAAAGATAATATTTTGTCTGAGAAATATTCCAGAAGGTCACTGGAGCAGGGGGAAAGAAATCAACAACATATACTGAAGTGTAGTAGAAGATCAAGATAAGAATTAATCTTAAATAAAAATATAAATATATTAGTAATCAAAATAATTAAAGGTTCAGCCAGGTTCAGGAACATAAAAAACAGACACACAAACACACACACACAGTTTCAGTAAATCACAGGGACAGACAGTAAGTCTCACACAGGCTCACACACACACACACACACACACACACACACACACACACACACACACACACACACACACACACACACACAC
>JBBJLS010000018.1:10265678-10294612 GCA_037577275.1 Bryconaethiops microstoma
CACACACACACACACATACACACACACACACACACACACACACACACACACACACACACACACACACACACACACACGTACACAAACACACCATTACCTTGTTGCTGTGACGTTTCTTGTTGACAGAGGGGGACCCAGGCTGGCCGGGGCTGGGCACTGCGCTGGAGGCACCGGACCCTGTGGCTGAATGCAGGTGTCCAGCCTTCTCCAGAGCAGCCAACACAGAGGCAGGGGCCTGTTGCTGAGACACCTTCTGCAGCTCCGCAGCCAGCTGCTTAGGGTCCACACCTGGGGAACGCTGCCGATCAGCTAAAAGAGGAAAATATATTTCATATTTAGGAAAAAAAACATATAGAGGATGGCAAGTTTGTAGTTTAAATAAACATTGTCATTAAAAAGTAATAGAACTCTTTTAATCATTTCTTACAAAATTTGAAAAGTTAGCTGCTCTTTACATTGTGTGGACATTTCATAATGAATAAAAAAAACCTTGTATTTTGCCCTTTTTATATTATTTACACATACCACTTGCTACGCATGCTGTGTCAAAATTTGATGATGACTGGACAAATAGAAATGGTTCAAAATGAAAATCTGTTTCTACTGACATATATTAAAAGTTAAGGATCTTTTGACAATACAAGGTTTAGTTCTTAAGAGAACTGTGTGAGGGTCCACATACTAATAATTTTCAATAGTTCTTGGATACTAAGTCTTAATATTAATAATAAAAAATGAATAACTCTGTCTGTGTGTATGTGCGTTTGCATGTGTGTGTGTGTGTGTGTGTTAGCCGCAATCTATCTTTTATTACTCCTTCCCCTGATATTATCATCGTTGTACTGATCTGATCCCCAGTGCCTTTGCTGCAGTATCGCACTACAACAGCGAAAATAACTTAAGATGAACAGCAGATGCAGCAGCAATCTAAAAGCAGATCAGCGCTTACATATTGCAAAGACAAAATAAATAACATATTGAAAGGCTACTGTGCACTGAATAGAAAATGATAACGTCTCAAAATGCTGTAGGTTTTCCCTGACTCTGCTGGATAAATCTGAACATCTGTGTTCAGCCACACTGAAGAAACACTTACCAGCCTTTAGCTGAGACTGCAGCTCCAGCTGCTGTGGATGCTCTGAGTCCGAGAGCATATTCAGGTCTCTGAACAACAACACAGTGAAACACCATCAGTTAAGATACATTCTGAAGTAAAAGGTTGTTTATTTTGCTGTCATTATAGATAGTTACATGTTAATAATTGCAGTATCATTCTGTGGTGTGAACACTTTTGTACTATTTGGTACATTTCGGCATATTTGGCACATCCCAATACTGCTAGTGGCATCACTGAGGTACCCTTGAGCAAGGTACCGTCCCCACATACTGCTCCCCGGGCGCCCCTAGTTGGTGGCGGCCCACTGCTTCACTTGGTGAATGGGTTAAATGCAGAGAAAAATATTCACATTGTTCACACTGTATGCTGTGCAGTGGTGTGTTCACGTATGACTATGAGGGGCCACTTCACTTTATTTTACTTTAGTATAACAGTGAAAACAAAACCAAAAAATTGCACATACAGAACAAAACTAGATTGTCTTCCTAATTTAGTTATGTACAGATTCACCTATCAGCCAGGGCTCTGGGAGGGTGAAAGTCAAGCCACCGTATCTCTTGAATTTCCATTAACACACGTTCACTGGACTTTGGCGGACACTGAACAGCATAACAGACTTGGGGAAGAGCATTAACTGCCAATTTTGTTATAAAAGCTAGCAGACGCCCATGCTGGCTAACACTGGAGTGATGGGGGGAGTGGGAGGGACACTCTACCCATTCGGAGAGATCGAGGCCAATTGTGCTCCTTTGGACTCCTGACCATTAAATGCAACATTACTACTGGGAATCAAACGTGCAATCTACTGATGATAAGGCCAGTTTTGTTTTAGATTTTTAGAAATTAGTCTCTTTGCCTGGATGCAGCTTCATGATGAGAGATACTAAAAAAAAACTGACAGAGATACTAAAATGCTGAGAAACCATTCCAATGTAAATCTGCATTCATAAAGTTACCATTAGAGATATATATATATTTAAAATCCCAGCCACCACTACCCTTCCTCGGAGGACAACTTTATTTTTACCAGCAACCGCAGTGTCAAAATGTTTAGTGAAGCTGATCCTCACCCACCTACACACCCATACCCATAAAAAGTGACACAACATATAAAAATTCAAAGGGTGAAAAACAAAAAGAAAGAGAAGTGTATAGTGTGTATTGTGAAATTGTGAGTAGAATGGGTATTTGCTCCAGCTTGAATATGTATTTTACTGTGGATGGTAGCCAAGCATGACCAAGCTAAATATTTGGAATGATTATGATGCTAAATTATTGATAAAAGTGATCCAAATATGGTAATTGTCTATGGTTGTGCATTTGGTGAATATGGATAGATTAGGGCAATGGAAAGAATGTTAACTGATGTATTGTTTACTTTTACGGCATTTCCATTCCCCAACTACATGGGACAGTCACCGTGGAGCAATTCAGGGTTAAGGGTCTTGCTCAGGAACCCAGTGGTGGTATTTTTTGTGCAGGGTGGACATATATTGGAAATGAGAAAGATCAGATATAGTGATATTGGTGATATTTGTTTGTGACAGTTTGAGTTAAGACAAACAAACAACTCACAGGCGCAAACATAACTCTGCCTCCCCAATTTGCTGCTGACCCATGATGCTCTGCACTTCCTCATAGGTCTTTCCTGTCAGAGGGATTCCGCTCCACTCGACGACCTGCATTCCTGCAGCAGATGCAATAAAGCCAGCACAGAAGAATGGAGAGAAACACATCCATTAAACCAGAATTACAGAGCATGTGTTAAAGCCACAGGATACACACCTTCTAAAGTGCACACAAGAAGACAGAACTGAAGTGTGTGGTTAGGAGTGGGTGATATAACAGTGATATCAATATCATGATAATTAATTTTACTTTATAGTGCCATAGCTGAAAAAAATATTTTACTGTTTAGAGATCACAGGTACAAATCCACACAAAGCAGCTAGTCACAGTGGGTGGGTGCTAGAGCCTATCCCAGCACTCATAGGATGAAAGGTAAAGAAACACCTTTTACACTGAAAGGTGTGTTTTTTTAAGTAATATATCAAATTTTTTAGTCATCTAGTAAATGTAGAAGCACACAGTGGCATGCACACACATACACACATACACACACACACACACCATTTGCATTCCTTTTAAAGTAGCTTCCCTAAAAAGACACCCTATTCAATTAGAGCAAACAGTGCGCCAGAAAAGAACAAGGACAATTAAATAAGTGGAAGAAAAAGAGCTGAGAAGGAGCACTGCAAACTCAACTCCCGGAGCCAAGTCCTAGGCACTTACACAAATGAAAGCGAGTCTTCAGATAGGCCTTTTGCTTACGGAGCTGTTCAGCAGCTGAGACAACACAAGAACATCATTCACATGTCTGCCCCTGATCTAGCCCTTAGCCCTTAATCATTGCTAATTCAGACAAAATGTTAGACTGCTCTAAGAAATGACACAGCACTTGCAAAAATCAGGAATATATTAAATGCGAATCACTTAGGAGAACTTGCACAACCTATTTTCCGTTTTCTCCTACCCTTCTCATTAATATCAGTGCGTTTAACTGTGGTGGCCTGGTGCCTTAATGTGGAGGTGCTATCACATTTTGATTAGGGAAATGACATTAAAGATGATGACAACAGATGCTTTAGTCATATAAAAACGAATCATCGCTCAAATATAATAAAGACAAAAACAAATAACATTGAAAGGCTACTGAATCTTAAATGGAGAATTTGACATTAAAATATTTGTGGCACTAAATCTGCAATCATTTTTGCAGAGAGAAAACTAATGCATTTATGTGCTGTGGTGGAAAAACCGTGCAATCTAAAAATGAAAATGATGGCACTAAAGGTGACTCTTGGTGCTGATAAGCCTCTTAAATAATAAACCCAAACACCAAGGGCCCTCTATCACTGTTCCGAAGGCCATGGCATGCTCGGTTCAGCCCTGTATCTGTAAGACAGACTTATCTAGAGTGACAGGAGATGCTGAGTTAGCCACAGTCCACAGGGAGAACACTGCAATAGTGCACACTAGCCAGAAATGAGAAATGCCTGCTTAAATTAGCTACGTTCGAATGAAAAAGGGGCCAAAATGTTGTTCAAAGTGTACTTTTAGCTTTTAAGAACAGGAGTAATAATGTAAAACAATAATATAATCACATGGTCACCTGCCTCCAAAAATACAAAAGAAGCAAAACTATACATCTAAGCCAAATAATCGCAGTTGTCAGCATGCTGGTCCTGGCCCTCTTCCATCAGCCATGGCACTGTCATATGAATGTAAAAATCTCACCTTCAACAACCTTCCCTGTCCGCTCAGCAGTGCTTCCAGCCGACACTTTAGCGATGTATGCTCCAATCTCTCCATTAGTGCCTGGAATCTCCTTTCCTCCCACCACTCGGAGCCCAAACCCGCTCCCTATTTATACAAAGCAAACAGCTTGTGCTTTGCCTTTTTATGAGAATTATACACGGATTAATTTTTGTAATCTGTATATATGCACTTGGATTTTTAGCTTTAATTCATAACACTAAGATAGAACTACTGTAGACTGATTAGGCCTGTACCTGAGACAGTGTGGTCTTTAGGGTCCCTCTGCAGTTTGATGCGTGTGTGGGGGAAAGGATAATGCATAGCTTTCACCTGCAAAAAAGCACACAAAATTAAATGTTCTTCAAGGGAATGCATAACTAACGTTTTTTTTTAAATGACTTTTTTAAAACCTAAACTCAAGAAACAACCAATGCAAATAACAAAAACCATTCAAAACCATTGTTAATATGTACATATATACATATATATCTACACATCTATCGCATTTGTCAGAATACCACAAATACAGAAGAAAGAAACATACTGTTACTGTATTTTTCCCCCAATTTAGTCATGTTCAATATTTTCCCCACTAGCTAGAGAGAAGGCTAGCACGTGATGCTGTTTTTTCGAGATTTTTCTAATTTAAAAAAATCTGAAGGCTCAATTTGCTTGGAGGAGAATACCAACTGCCAATTCCGTTGTCTCTGCTGACAGACTCCCATGTTGGCTAGCATTGTGCTGGGGGAGTAGGGAAGTTCCCTACAGACCTAAACTGAGTGAGGTCAGTTGTGCTCTCGAGCTCCAAGCCATGAATATGAGTGATATTGCCATAAATTCCTGATATTATGGACAGCAGTTGAAATTGTCCAATTGATTCTTATGACTTGTGTCATAAGAGCCATCTTTAGAGACTTTGATTGTATCCTTTTATAGTGAGATTAGTCCAAATACAATTCATTTACAGTTTATTTTGCACTTAGTTAATGACTGAAATAGCTGTTTTTACTTTATGTGTGTGAAACACCTCACCTGTCTCCTGTCCTGTCCTGACTGTGGTCCTCCTCGGCCCTCACGAGGTTTATCAAACCAGTCAGTCTCTTCATGCTGCAGGTGGTAGGCTTTAAGAGGAACAGGGAGAGAGAGTGACAACTGCACCGCTATCCTGTTTATACTTGGAAGTGTCCCAATGTGTCTCATTCCACCACCTTTTCTCCCTGAACACTACCCCTTACCCCCCTTTGTTGGGGTTCATTCTAGCTATATAACACTGGTGCAGTTTAAGTTATTTAAGGTGTAAGTCAGTCAGATGGACTGACCATGTAGGAAACAGTCACGGTAAGAGGTTTGTGCCATAAATGCAGTGGACTGAGACACAAATAAAGGTGTACATACAGGGCATGCATGTCGTTGCATGCAAATTGTGTCCCTCATAAAGGGCTTGTCCACACATCATGCGCTGATAGTGGGACCGAGAACTGCTGTGGCTTCAAACCACAGCAGACACACAAACAACGAGGATGAGATGCCTTATCCACACTTCACTAGATTAGCAAATTGATAAGCTCCAGGATTTCATCAACACTGTGAGTTGGATTTTTACCCACAGGTAATGAGCTGTTCTTAGACAACTCTGTCTATGAACAAAACACTCCACAGCACCACATCGCTGTAGAAGTACCTGTTTAGCATAGCACTACATACACTGCACCAAATTCATTATGTAAATACATACTATATACTGTATACTGTTGTAAACATATTTTCTGCAAATAATTCTGTCCTTTATGCAGGATTATGCATCATGGGTTGGTGGCTATTTTCAATCTGACGAGTAAATAACTTTGTTACATGTGTGTGTATGTAGTTTTATTTTATAACAAATTGTGAAAAAGCCATTTATTTCTGCAGTAAGTGTCTTTCTGCCAACACAAGTTAATATAAGAAGAAATGCAAACAAACAAGAAAGCAGTTCCTGCTTGTTTCTAAAACAGTAGTTGATTTCTCCTCTATGCCTTCAGTCATTGCACAGACTTGTGAAATTCCACCAGCAGTACATTGATTTAATCTAAGTATTGATTGACCTGGACCAAGTAGTTGACAGTATTTACAGGGTAATACTGTAAGTAATATCGGGCTTCTATGAGGAGAGGTCTGTGAATAGTTAACACATTGATTTAATAAAATAATATTTACTGTAAAAATATTATTTGTATTCATTACATTAGTGGAAAATTACTTACTGCTCAGTTAAACAGCTTTTAAACAGATTCTTCCGTGGTGCATAAGACTTTTGCACTGTATTGTATAATTTGTAGGGGACAGCTTGGTACAACCTAATGTGTGGCAAAATGCAACACTTTATGTAGCGAATTAAGTTCAAGCAGAGTGTTTTGTTTTTGTCATTTTGTTATATTCCTATAGTCTCCTCCTCTGTGATTTTTGACAGAAATTGCATTGATATTTTTTAAGATATATGGTAGTATGTTTATTCGCTTTTTCAGTGGCAGTAGCAGCACTGCTTTCAAGCATACATCAATCATCCATAACTTTAAAACTGCTGACAGGTGAAGAGAGTAACATTGCTTCACTTGTTACACTGGCACCTGTCGGGATGGGCTATTTTAGTCACCAAGTAATCACTCAGTACCTGAAGTTGTGTCGGAAGCAGGAAAAATGGGCAAGTGAAGGAATTTTAGTGACTTTGAAAGGGCCAAACTGTGATGGCTAGACAGCCGCATCAGAGCATCTCCTAAGCAGAGTCTTGTGGGCTTTTCCCGATATGCAATGGTTATAGTGGTTTGGCTCCCCAGTGCTGGAAGAAACTCCCTTTTGCAATCAGATCTGCGGAGTCCTACGCTGTATTCAAGTGTCGTCTGAAGACCCACCTCTTTAAAGAGCATCTTGGTGACTAACCAGTCCTCTCGCTTCTCTTATACATCTTTTCCTATATATTTAACAAATCCCTCAGGCACTTACCCTCTTAACTGTTTTTCCTTACATGTGAATTAACCTGTGACTTGTTTTTTTTCTTTGACAGGGTTTGTTAAGTTGTGTAACTTGGCTATCAGTAACTTGGTTAAAAGCTGATGTTGATTTAAGTTTAGCTTTACAGGTATCAAGAACAGTTGTGGACTACTAAAGCACTGATGTACGTCACTCTGGATAAGAGCGTCTGCTAAATGCTGTAAACATAAACGTAGTACCCACCAAAAGTTGTCCAAACAAGGGCAACATCATGGCTGGTATAATTTGACGTTTACCACCTACCTAAACACTAATGCAGACCCAATATACTCCTTCATGGCTGTAGTGTTCCTTAATGGCAGTGGCCTTTCAGCAGGATTATGTGCCCTGCCATGCTGCAAAAATTGTTTAAGAATCATTTGAGGAACATGACAAAGTGTTGCAGAAAAGGTGTTGACTTGGCCTCCAAATTCCCCAGTTCTCAATCCAATCAAGCATCTGCGAGATGTACGACTCATACTACGGGTGGTGGTGGCCTAGTGTGTAGGATACTTGCCTCTGGACCAAAAGGTCATGGGTTTGAATCCTACCTTCAGCAAAACCACCACTGGAGCCTTAACTTCAAGTTGCTCCAGGGAGACTGTCCCCTGTATTTAGGGAATGGAAGTCGCTTTGGATAAAAACGTCTGCTAAATGCCATAAATGTAAATACATAAAGGCCCCATCTTGCAATGCATAGGATCTGCTGCTAATGTCTTGGTGCCAGATATTACAGCACAGTCAGAACTGTTTTGGTGACAGGTTGTTTTAATTTTATGGCTCATTGGTATATAAAGTTCACAGTGAGAGTTGAGGTTACAAATACATACAAATCATCAAGCTAGCTCATTGGCAGCACAGGGCTTGGTGCTGTTGGCCTGGGTCTAGGGCAGCTAGAGTCCTTAATGTATGGAATTTGCACGTTCTCCCCATGTCTGTGTGGGTTTTCCACCTTCTATTTTTGTCTGTGTGTCTCCTCTATAATAGACTGGCATACTATCCAGGGTGTTTTTCTGCCTCCCCCATCTACCCAAGCAAGCCTGGTTAGGACAAGAGGCTTCATAGACTGTACCATACTGTCCCCTACATTAGCTGCAGGTCAAACACTTGATTTTGTCTGTTTGCACTATTTCATAGGTGGGTACTTACATTTAATCAGCTACATGCACTCAAGTAAAATCTGAATTACTACTTCTACTCCAGTAGAAGTACTTCTTACCCAGTTACATTTTAGGCATTAACTTATATGCACTAATACGTTTATTATGTTTATTATGTTACAGTGGTGACAGCATTTGCATGTTGTTTAATTAATCCTTAGATCTGATATTTTTGCAGTAATGCTTAAGTTGTTTTTAAAGACACACTTTTACTTATTTTTTACTGATTTCGCTGAAGCATAGGTTTAGACTCATCTGCACATCTCTGCTGCGTGGCATGAGTTACATTTAATTATTCCTATAGAACATGAAAAGCATTATTGAGACAAAAAAAAAGTTTCGATGCTGAGTTTCTTGAAGTCAAAACCAAATAACACGAGACGACAGGCAGCAGTAGCACCTGTCATAACTAGTTTTGTAGAAAAGACTTCCTGAGTCACATTAAATCAGGGTTATGTTGTAAATTCACTCCTTCACTTGTGTGAGGATGTATCAACCATGCTGTGAACGTATGATCCTTCAAATGGACTGAACTGAAACCTCAACACACTGAGATTTGGCATTCCAACATGCCATTATCATGGTAAAACACATATGTAGGCATGTAAATATGCATGTGTCCTTGTTAATATGAGTCACCTAGTGCAGCATATGAAAATGAATACCAGGATGGGGCTGAGGTGCACCACAGAGATATACCCATCACTCAAAGACTATGGCACGCATGGGACGAGTTGATTTATGCTTAATGGGATTTTGAATGCCATTGTGCAGTAACTCTCACCTTCTACTTTCCACTTAGGACCTCCTGCTGTGATGCAAACATTGCATTTCAGTATATTTGTCAAAACAAAACAAAAGAAAAAAAACCTATGCAACAGTATTGGAGAAGACTATTTTGAAAACTTATGTTACCCAGAGTAAAAACTTATATAGCTTATACTTTAATCGTACTGTACTTAATACTGTATTAAATTCCTTTTGTGTGTATACATGCAGTGATATTGAATGCTCTACTAGGAACGAATACACCCAATAGCTTGCTTACAGGGATGTTAAATATGCTTTTATTAGAGCTGGCATGACCGCAAAACACACAGTTGCCTATTTTGCAGAATCTTACTTGATCAAACTGCAGGTCATGCAAAGACACTAAAGGAAGTTTATTTCACTATATTTCAGTGTTCCCTAACAGTACACTGCAGCTTTATAGCACATTTGCAGTTAAAACACACCAGAGTTTATGCTAACAATTAAGCCTGTGATAACTCATGCCAGCTCTTTTTGTTATAGTGTATGTGAAAAAGCCTTCTTTGATACACAGGAATGGTTTCTATTACTGATAATACATCCCTAAAATGTTTCAAAGAAGTCATACACTTCACATACCACATTGTTAGTTCACTGAGTATTCTTAGTTTGCTGATATAATGAGTGGCTTTGGGAAGTTTTAAGCAATGGTAGTAGCGGTGACATACTATATTATAGTTGCATTCTACATTTAAGCAGGGATGTGAAGGTTGATTATAGAATACAACTACAGTAATACTCTACCGTATCTGATACTCTCATGATAGAGCCTGGGGTCACTTCTGTGCAAAACCATCAGGGGGACATTTAGTGCTGCAAACCAAAGCATATTTACAGTCTTAAAATTGCTTTGGTTGATATGTGTATTGTTTAGTTTTACCTGTGCTTCCTGGCACAAATCTAATTCTATGGCTCAAAAAAATCCAACCAAAATGCACAACATTTTATAATAGCATACATTTCTATAATGCTTAATGTTGTATCTAGGCACTGAAAGATCATTACATTACATTCACCTTTTATCAGTTCTTGGGACACAAGCATAGCATAGCTCTAGACAATATAGCATTTCAATGACAAGTTCCTGAACAAATTTCCACATGACAGTTTTTTACTCAATATATCTGCTTAGAAATGAATTACGATCTGCTCATAATGCTAAAAGTAAGTAAGGGACCACAAAAACATTGTAGTATGTTTGTGCTATTGCAATGACATTGAATGTTTTCCTATTATGAAACAGGATTAACAGAACTATGTACTAATCACACTGTTCTCGAATTGAAGTGCATGTGAACATTAAGAGGCATCGTGTACAATATGTACTGTAGGAATTCACATGCAAAAGATACAAACAGTCAAATTAATGATCACTCAAAAAGCCATGCGGTAAATAGCATGCATTTTTATATTTATTCCAAAAAGAATTTCATGACCTATTTTCCAGGCACTCTCTAATTAAGCTTAGTCCTCATTTAAATTACACTGTCCACTCAAGTTCTAGACATTATTTTATAGACTAAGCTTAATCAGTGTCTAGAAAGCCAGTTCATAATGCATTCATAACAGCATTAACTCGCAATGAAAGGAAATAATTAAAGTCAAGATCAGTTGGAAAACTGAAGCAGTAAAATTTTATTTTTGGCAAATTAATTGTAGTGCTTCTTCTAGGCCTATTAACAAACAACTTGGCTCTTTGTTGTATGCAATGATGCAAGTGTCATTGTCAATACAATTTTGATTATATTGCCTTTTTTAAATAAAGTTTAATGTGTTAAATCTTATTACCCATGTCATACTTGATTATTATATTCATTCTATAATTTTGTCTAGTGGCCAAAGCAGGGAAAGGGGAGACAAGTTAATTTCAGCACATTCACCAATATCAGCACATTTTTAAATTTCTTATGGTTGTGTGGCTTAACACCAGCCAAACAAGACTGCAGACTGCAAATAAACAATTTCTTATATTGCTTTGTTGTTGTATTATTACAATGCATTACCAACATAACTACAGTCTATAATCTCACAGAGAATTGTAACTGTAAGCAGAAAGCATTCCCTTCTAAACATATCCCTGATGATTTATGGAGGCACCTGGTTTAAAATCACAGAAAATGATTTATGATGATGTTATTTAAAAGACAGAATCCTATTTGTAAGCAACTACTTGTCAGAAAGAGGAAAAAAGCCAAATGAGCAATGAGAGTAGCATGCAAATTAACAACATTGACTGGGCATTCAAATACAATGAGAATTCTTTATACATATTAATGCATTATGTATAAGAAAATATTAGAGAAACAGAAAATGAAGAGATTTTATCATGCACTTGTACAATAATGCACTACGTATATCTAAACAAGTACAACTAACTCATTACAGAAAGACAAATGCATATGAAACAAAATTAGAACTTACATACTTGAAAACAATTAGGGTCATGCAGACACATGTCAACCAAGGTTGTATTTGAAGTAAGTCTCAGATCAAATTTACCTTCGCTGTCAGACATAGCTCCCTGTAGATCATCCATAATAAAGGCTATATCTCGATCATAGCCACGTGTTCGTGATTCTTCTCTCATATGCTGCTGTACCTCTGGTAAAGAGTGACTGGAACCAAACTGGTCCCGAGAGTCAGCAGAGATAGGTGGGAGTGGACCTGCAGATGCCCTTGCCATACCCATGGGTTGCCCAACAGGGCTCAGTGGACTCTCTTCTTCAGAGTTCTGTGCCACAATAGGGATACGGCCCCTGCTCTGGCTGATGGGCAAACTAGTTGGCTTAGCCCTTACTGCACCAAACTGGGAATCCATGCCTTCACCCTCTGTCTTTAACCTTAGTGAAGAGCTGGAAAGGTCTCTTTTGATGGATAAGTCAAGTCCATACACAGAGGAAGGCCTAGAAGAAGGTCTAGATCGAGTGCCACTGGGGTATGTGCCATCATCTTGGAGGGACGACCTCAAGGTTGGGCCGAGATTGAGAGACTGACCAAGGTTCAGTGACTGAGTCAAGTTAGTACTTAGTGTGGAGCCCAGGTACTTCTGCTGCTCAGCTATGTTTTTCCTCAGACCGAAAGTTATTTCATCTTGTAGGAGCCTTGCCCTGCTAGCGAGTCCTCCCACTGCTGAGCCAGTGGAGGCCAAAAACCCACTGTAATCAGGCTCCAGGTCCCTGCTCTCTTGTATAGGGGAAAATTTTGTAATTTTTGGGTCAATTAATGCTCTCTTATTCTTTAACTGTTTCTGGTAAAGGACTGAAGCTGGAAGCTGTTTAGCAGCTTGTTTTTCAAGAGTGAGCCTTCCAATGCTATATTTCTCAGATTTAGGGAAGTGTCTAAAACCGTCAGTATGGAGGTAGTGAGGCAGACCTGTGAGCTGTTCCAGGCCATCGGTACCCCTCCTGAATTCTTGCTTGATTTGCTGCTTTAGTAGTTTCAACTCATATGGCTCCTCCATCGCATCCTCATCTGGTTTACCATATGAATGCAGTCTGGAGGCAGCTTGGAGAGGCCCGAGGAAGTCAGTCACATCTGCTGTCCGACGAACTTCAGCAGCCCTGAGAAGTCTGTCAGTTTTGCTGATATCCTTATCAGGAATGTTGAAGCTTGAGGTCAAATCTGTAGAGCCCTTGGTCAGCTCCCCAATATCATCAATCATTACATAGTTTCTGGCATTATGATGATCAATGTCTGCATAGAAGGATTCTGCTGAAATGCTGGACATGGGGCTGCTGGCCATACTGCCTCTTTCCTCCAGACCCATTCTCAAGTCTAGATTACTGTATTTGCCCCCAAGATGTGAGACCCCATAGGCACTCTCTGTGGATGTAGGAACAATTAGAAGAGGCTGATTCCGTATCACCTCATAGTTAGTGGTTATCTTTGGATCCAAGTCGGACAGAGTAGTCTGGCAGGTTTTCTGTTGCATCAGCAGGAGTTGTGAAGCGTGGTCATAACTGGTTTGTTGAGATTGTTGATTAAGTGTTGGCACTGAAGAGTACATTGATTGGGACTGGTAAGAGGGCACTTGTTGGTGGTAAAGGGATTGCTGTTGGTACAAGGACTGCTGGGAAAAGTGACTTGGGGTCCCAGTTTGGGAGGCATACTGATAATGGGAGTATGGACTTCCAAGTTGTGCATACTGAGAATCTGCTTCTGTCTGTGGTGGGATAAACTGGTTAAACTCTGAATGAGGGGCAGTTCGTGGCCGCTCCAGTCCGTGGCCATTTCCCCGTGCCTCTCTGATGTTACTGACCTCACTATCAGACATATAGTCACGCTCCTCTGCTACACCTTGTAAGTAAGCCCTTTCCCGCTTCTCCCTTTCTTTCAGTAATGCCTCTTTCCTTCGATTAATGCCCATCTCAAGATACCTTAGTTTAGCATCAATTTCTTTCTCCTCCTCATCTAGCTCTGCTTGCTTCTTACGCAGTTTAGAAGATTCCCTCTCAACCAAATCGAGTTCTTTGTCAATGTCTTGAAGAATTTTGGCTCGAGCCATTGTGGTGTTTCTGCACATTCTTCTTCGAGCAGAACCAGTGCTGTATCCTGAGGGGCCAATGACAGTATCCTCTTCTGGTGGTGGATGGGGAAGAGTGCGTTTTACTTTCTTCTGAGAACCTATAGGGGTACCACTCAGTGAGCTCTTGCTCTGCAGAAGAAAAACATATTTTTAGTTATTTGTAAATCTTTACATATTTTATTTAACGTATGTCGATAAGCAGGTTCTATGCAGAGAAACTTAAATTTGAATTTTACCAATGACAACCTGCTTATAGTTATGTTGTAAGAGTAACCCATTAATGCATACTATAAATCCAAAAACATGGTTGTATCATTAATTTAAAAAAAAACAGAGCAAAGAAAATGGTAATGAAAATGTTTTAAAAAATTAATCTAATTGAATGTAATTGATTCCTGTAGTACTTACAGAATATGTATCTGCATACTGGTACATGATTCTGTCGTCGGTTGTGGGGCTCAGAGACTTGGGATCAGAAAGAGATCTTTGTGAAGCCTTTAGAGATCTTGGGCTACTTGGCTGTCTTGATGGTTCAGCTGTTAACATCTTGTGTGAGCCCTTTCCAGGAGACACGGGTGAGACTGGGGAATACAGTACCTTTGGAGATTTGGGCACTGATGAGATTCCAACACTGTCTGCTGTTAGATGTGTGTTAACACCAATTTCAATTGGAGTTGAGTGTCTTTTATCTTTGTCAGATGTAACGTCCGAGTCACTTTCTGTTTGTCCTCCCCTGTGTAGATCCACTGTGGTATCTATTTGAGCTCGGACTGGGGACCTCTTTATTGTCCCAGAATGATCCGTCTGAACTGAGATTTCAGCCACAGTTTGGACTGCAATGCTTGATACTTTTGAGCCTTTACCTCGTTCTCCGTCAGCATATCTGTTTGAGCGAGATCTGCGCCTGCTCCTAACAGGGACATCCCATTCATCCTGATCCTCATCATCAGTTTGCACACAACTATCTACACTTCTCCTACTTCTCCTCCTCCTGCCAGGGTAAGGTTTATCCACCCCTTCCTCCTCATCTGTCTGAACACCACTTTCTGTTATTTTTTTACTACTTAACCCTACACTTTGCTCGTTGGGTTGTTTTGGTATGGAAGGTAGCTTCTTGGAATTCTCAACATCTTCTGATTTAAGCATATGAGACCCACCAGGAGTGGTGTACCAATCTTCACCAATTAAAGGGTTATGGACAGTAACTGCAGATGATGCAGAGTCATCCTTCACTGGCCAATACTGGCCATTATCTCCTTTAGAATACTGGGAGTCCAGAAAAATGCCCGAACTAGTGGGTTGAGACATATCTTCATTTGGTTCAAAACCATATGGATAAATTTTCTGCTCCACTAGCTGTTGCTGGAGTTGCTGCTGTAGTTGGTGGATTTGCTCAAGTTGTAGTTGCTGCTGGGCAAAGGTCTCCTGTTGAAGAATGAAATGGGCCTTGCGTTCTTCCTCCTGCTGCATTAGGAGTTGATGTTTCATGCTCTGAAGTTCCTCTAATTCCTTTTGGACAATTAGCTGTTCCTGTTCACGGTAGCGCTGTATCTCTTGCCTCTCCCATTCAAGTTCTTCAGCAAGACAAAGCTGCTTTAGCTTCTCTAACTGTAAAAACTCACGCTCAGCTTGGTACTGTTGGCTCTTACTGTCATCCAAGGCAGGAAAACTTGGGGAAACCAGAGCATCCAGTGAGGCTGCAATGGCCTCAAGAGTAGCATCAGAGTATAGTTCTGGAAAGGCTGTTAATGAAGGAAGGAGGTTGGCTAGAGCCGAAGGCAGAATAGCCTTGGATGGATCAGATTCCAAGAATATTGATTGGTTTGTTCCAGTGGTATGTATGAAATCACATGGTGAAGGCTGGTTCTGAAGCATTGAGAGTGGCTCTGTTATAGTGCTGAGACTGTTGTATGTTGTACTGAATATTGAGCCTGGCTGGGTCGTAATTGCACATGTGGATGGAATGGGTGCAGCAACAGATGAGTATACAACTCCATTTGATGATCTTAGGACACTATTAATTCCAAATGATGTTTCATTAGTGGTGGTGACCCCAGAAAATGTGCCTTTCTTAGAGTAGTCCAGTGCTTCATCTGTAGTGGTTGGAAAATATACACTTTAGTCAAATCAACAAGTTGGTCTTGCATGCTCTACACTCTGAGGCCATGCAGTTTCTGATAAAAAATGACTATAAGAAGGAAACCAAAGAGCATGCAAAAATCTTGTGATTCTTGTCAGACTAGCATGATGCAAAGCCAAAACATTGAGGGACAAACCGAAGGCACATGCATGCATCTGTGTAAAGAAAAAAGGAAAAAGTCAAATAATTAAAATTGTTGCTCAAAACAGAAAAAAGAACAGAAAATCAGAAAGATATTTCTTACATAATGAAAAAAATAGTGAAAGTTTTCTAATATACACATGCACTGTAACACTGACCTGATGACATTTTTGCTGATGTCAAATCAATTGCTCCATCAGATGCCCCATTTTGGTAGGTAAATCCATTCTTGTCATAAGGGAACAATCCAGTTTCCATGTCAGGTAAAGAGACCTTCATTTTACTGAGGTCTTCAATTCCAAGGGTTGTGGTACTGTCATGTTGATAGTGATCATCTTTGAAGCTAAACTGGTTATCTGGTTGTATGGTCACTGGAGCCTGTGTTCTGCAGCTGCCAGTGAATGGAAGCCTATAGAGGACATCACAGCACACTGCTCGTCTACCTGCCGTCAGATCAACAGGTGCTGCATCCGCCTCAACAACAGTTGTAACAACCCCAGAGGAGGAAGACAGAGCCACCATGGCTTTCATTGGCTTTGATGTACTGAGATCTATAGCTTCAACAGCCAATGGGTCAGTGTGAATAGGTACTTCAGCTTTTGTACAGGCTACTGGCCCCCCCATGACTGGTAAAAATGAAGGTGCAGTTGTTTTAGCAGGCTCACAGGATAAATTCATGGGGATCTCTGTGCTGGTTGTAGATTTTGGTTGTGAATGTACTGGTCTGTATACTATTTGAGCCAGTGGTTCAAATGGTTTGTATGCTGTAAGTGACAGAGGCATTGAAGTGGCACTTCCTAAATTGAGAGGCTTGTCAGCTATGTTATTATTGTATGTAATTGTAGCAGCGCAGGTAACAATAGTGATGTTATCTGTCACAACAGAAAGTGTTGTAGCAGGAGTTATCTCAGCACTTAGATTTACAATTTCTGGTTGCACAGCAGTTGTCTGTCGATCACTTGAGAACTGTCGACTTGACTCAGGGGCTGTCAGGTCCATTCCTCTGTCAGTCATTGTAACATTGACCTTTAAGGTTGTGAGATCTATAACATCACTATGATAGTGCACTTTTCCATTTTGTATTGGTTGTGTTTGTGTTTTTGTAATTTCTGGCTGGACTATGACTGTCACATTGGCAGGGTCTGGCATAGGTTCTAGAGGTATTCTCTCTTGGACAACTGACACAGTAGTAGTTCTCTGGACTTCCGTTGTGAAAACTTGAGTCACAAGATTAGGTAATGTATCAGGATGCTGTTCAGTTGTGGAAATGGCAGAGTACATTTGGCTCATACTTGATACAACTTTATCAGGCCCTCTTATTTCTTGACTTTCTACTGACTTTGTGAACTGAGTATATGTTACTGGTACAGCTGGCACAACCACTGGAGCATACACCTCTGGTACTTCATGTTGCTGTTCAAAAATTGATTCCTGCTGTTGGATCTGAGTCACTGCAAATGAAGATGGACCTACTGAGGATATAGCCTCTTCTGAAGCAGACACAATTAGTACTTCCTCCATCTCCAGCCCTTGTAAAGCCTGGCTATCTGTTGATGGGAGTTGGTTAATTGTAATAGGAGTAGGACATACTGTTTGCATGGGTTGTCTCACAGGCTCCTGTCTCAGATCAAAAGAAGCAGTTGATTCAATTGGATGTGTTGCTGCAATAGATCCTGTAAAAGCTGTGGGTGTCACCTTTGCAGTTGTTTCTGTTGACAAGGGTAAGGTTACCAATGATTCAGAAACCATGGCTAGTGATGCTGTAATAGAAGGGGCAGCATACACTGTTGGTGCAGAGCTCACTGTTGACATAGTATTTGTTGCTGATTCTGTGGTGACTGGTACTTCTGCCACAGCTGGTGCCACAAAAAATGTATGTGGTGATGTTACAGTTGGTGTAGGAACTACTACTGGTGCAGTGTATAAACTCACAGGTGGTGCAGCATTAATCACTTCCTTCGTGGTTGGTGGCCCAGGTTGGGTCACAAAAATCAGTGCTTGTGCTGCTGAATTTGGTAATGAAACTGTACTTGATACCGAAGCAACTGGGGCAACATCTGGTGGTGCTGCTACCACTGGTAATGTAATCACTGTAGAGACAGTATGTACTGGGGTCTCAACTGTAACTGCTGGTGAGGCAAGGACAGCTTGAACTGGAACCACTGCAGCTGGTGTTGACATTATTGGGGCTGATACTACCTTTGGTGGTGCAGTTACTAAAGATGCTGAAACCACAGATGGGGAAAACACCCTTGGTGCAACAGCAGGCACCTGTTGCTTAGGAGTTGGTAGCGATGATCTTCGTACTGGAGCTTGAGTTGTAATACCCTCCACTGGTGATCCTGGTTCTGATGGCAATGTTATCACCACATATGTCTCAAGAGTTTTAGCAAATCGAGGTGACAAGGGAGATTTTGGAGATGGCATACTGTATTTATTATCAACAGGGGCAGTCAAACTGAGTGAAAGGGCATTCGGGGGCTCTCTTGTTCTTGGTAATGTTGCAGCACGACTTGCTTGAGCAAATGTGGGCTCAGGAACAACTGGTGGCTTTACGCCTTCTCTTGATCTGCTAAACACTAGACCAGTTGGTATACAGACTGGTTTGGGTGGAACTGGGGGTGGTGGTTTATGTACTGCAGCTACAGTTTGTTTTACTGCTACACTTGGTACTGCGCTGGCCATACTTGTAAGAGACCCAGGGGGAGAAGGCGTTACACATGAGGAAATAGGAACTGAATGTTCACCTACAGCTGAATTAACTAAATGATGAGGTGGCAGGGCTGGTGGTGAAGCCACAGGTGGTGGTGGAAATTCAATGATAGGCTTTTCTGCTCTTCCAGAAGTGACAAATGTTGATTGAGGTACAGGTTTTGTTGCCATAAAAGTTGAATCAGTTCCCAAGCCAGCTTTCAGTTCCACACTTGAAACAAACTGAGAAGTATCTGTTCTGATAACAAGATGATTTCCTCCTTCTTCAACAGAGATTGCTGCTGCCAGGATATCTTGTGTTTGACTATTTTCAAGGTTTGGCAAACTGATAACAACATTATCTTGTCTTGTCGGCACAGCAGGAGCCACAATTTGAGACTGTGATGTAGTTATTCCATAGGCATCTATTCTATGTTCAATGCTCTCAATTGTAGGATGTACATCCAGTACTGATTGAATTGGTTGAGACGGTAAAGTTCTAAAGGCAAAAGCTGTTGTCATGGTGGAAGGTGCAACAGTAACTTCTATAGCAGCATGTTCTGCAAGGGTTTGTGTTGGCATAACTACAGGATGTGCAAAAGGTAAAGCATGGACTGATACTTGGGAACTATCCGTACTTTGACTACTGATTGGAATTTGAATGGAGACTGGGTCTTGTGGCATTGTTGTTCTGTCAGTGGATGGAATAGAGGCTGAAACATATGATAGTGGAACAGAATGCTTATAATGAGAAACTAGTCTTCTTGGTTCTGATATAGGTGGACAAACAGAAGATTGCTCCATGGGGTGTTTTGGGATGGATGCTGAAATGGATGTAACAGCAGAAACAGGGGCTTGCACTAATGTTGAAGCTGTTGTTGGAATAGAAGTGGGGGGTAGAATAGGAACTACATTTGCTGTATGACTAGGAGACTGGGATGGTGAAGCAACTAGGTCTGGCATTTGGACTGGAGCACCTGTTGGAACCTGAGCAATGGTTAGAGGTGGACACTCTTCTGTAGAGGTCTTCGGAGTTGAGGTTGATTGTAAAGGTAGTACTTGAACTGGACATTCTGATGCAGGAGAGACAACATCAGGCATTTGCACAACAGGAGCAGGAGTTACACTCGGAATTGCAGCTTTTTCTGGAGACACAGAAGCTGATGATATTAAAAAAGCTGCCGCTGCAGACTCTGTAGCTTCAACAAAAGCTTGAGCTGAGACAGAAATGGGAATTTTCTCATCCAGTAAATCTGTCAATGATGTAGATGTTGACGAAAGTGTAGAAGAGTCTAAAGCAGTAGTGACAGAAACAGGTTCCAGTATTCCAGATTTTGAAACTGTCGTCTGCAAAACTGAATCCATGACAGATGGAGCTACTTCATCTGGCATTTTAACAATAATGGCTTCTGAGTTAGGTAATGGTTTTGGTGTTGGTTTTGGAGGTAATGGCGGTCTAGAAATAGAAACTTCTGCTGGCATAGGAGCCGCAACTGATTTTGCAGTTAATGGTGTTTTAGTAACAGGAACTTCAGTTGGTACAGATTGTTGAGTTGTTTTTGGACTGAGTGGTGGTTTTAAAACAGGAATTTCAGCTGGCATAGGTGCTGGAGATGGTTTTGGAGTCAATTGTGGTTTAGAAACAGAAATATCTGTTGGAGCAGAAAATATGGTTGGTTTTGGAGATAGAGGTGGTTTAGAAACAGAGACCTCGGGTGGAGTTGGAGTTACGTCCACGACTTTTGCTGAGACTTGGGTAGAGGGATCACAAACTAAGTCTGGCATTGGAATTATAACTTGAGTAGAATCAGGTAGAAAAGCCTGTGTACTTGCAATAACAGCTGGGATTTCTTTAGTTAAGCCTGGTTCTGAACTCAGTGCTCCGTGTGAGGGTATAACTGGAACAGGAGATGAATTTTGTGGCGACAGAGGAGATGGTGTTGAATCTTGGACCGAAACAGGGGACACATTTTCTAGATCCGTTTTTGATTGAGGCACTTCACACACAACAGATATGGGTTCAATATCTACTGACTGTGTCAGAGCTAAAGGTTCTATAACTTTAGTGTCTTCATAAGAAATGTCAAAACTATGAGAAGAGTCAGCTGAAGTGGGAATTCCATAGTCTTGTGTAATGTTATCTTCATCCTCGGCTTCTTCTTCGCCAGAAGAACACTGGGTAATTTTAAGGTCAGGAATAGGATAGAGAACTTTCCTCACAGACAGGTCTTGAGAAGATGACTTAGCAATGTAAGGTTGCATAGCATATTCAATAGCTTCAGTTGCATGTTCCTCCTTAATGTCCTCCTCACCACTCGATGGAATTACTATAACCTCAGGAGAATCATATGAAGGCTCACTTGAAGAAATAGGGGATACTAGAGACACAGGACTTGACTGTGTAGAACTTGTCCCAGGAGTTAGAACCTCTTTTTGCATCTTCAGGATGTCTTCATTTGCGGGTTCAGCACTCAGCTGAGATTCTTCATCTTGGCACAGGGAGTGTTCATCATATTCTGACATAGTCACATAGCAAGTGTCAGTAACAGCAGGTACAGAAGCACCCCTCTGCAGAGCTGGTTTACCTACATGTGCATGTTCAATTGTCTGTTCTTTTACCATGAACTCTTTCTTCTTCTGCATCTCCTCATAGGCTTCTTCTGGTGTTCTAAGTTTTCTTATTGTCTCTTGTACAACCACTTTACTCAGATACTGATCCTCACTCTGTTCTTCTATCTTAGCCTGTGTTGGTTCCTCCACTAGTGACTCATAGGCATAGTCCTCTATTAGCATGCCTCCATAAAGTGGCTCAATCTCAGGTGGAGTAACTTTCTTTGTCATTGTCATGACAGCTTTGAGATCTTGGGCTTTCTCCATCATTTCTTCATATGCCTCCTCTGCACTCTTTAATGGTTTCTCCTCTGGCAGCAGGTGGGTATAGGCATTCTCTGGTTCAGACTCAATACTTGGTGAGATGTTAGAGAAAGAAGATAACTCATGCACTTTCAGTTCCGATGCTTGCCATTCATCTTCAATTTGAGATACATCTCCTGTTGCAGAGAGATTACTGGGTGCAAAGTCAAAATTCCTCAGTCTGTAGAAATCGTCGTCTTTGGTTTTTTGGGAAATCTTTTTAAGCTGCTGTATGGTCTCATTTTGTTTTTCATGTTCCATAAGCTGACACCCTTTTTCCTGTGCCTCTTCACCCTCAGAGGAGTCTTCTATGGTTGGAAGGCCTTGTCCTTGCCTGTGTTTCACTTTAATTTGCTGCTTGCCCTCTGCATTTGTCTTCTTGTGACTTGGACTGCTATCACTTTCTTCATCAAATGAGGATAAAGACGTAGGTGATGCAGTTCCTGGTGTGAAGCTGGATGCTTGCACACTAGAGGATGCATCACCTTTAGACCTGTCCTCCGAGTCCTCAATCAAACTCTCATCTTCAGTAATCTGCCTGGTAGGCATTGTGTGGTCAGCAGAAATTGGTACAGTTTCTTCCTTTTCATTGTCATTCAAGACCACCATTGTTACTGTTTCATCTAATGATTCTGAGATAGGAATGACATGCATGCTCTGCTCCTCAGATTTTAGCTTAGTGTCAGCTGTTGTTTCCCTTTCTGCATCTCTAGTCTCATGCTGCTCCCTATCGCTTATCTGCTTCTTGATGGAGTTTTCCTCATCTTTTGGTGATAAATCCTCATCTTTACCCATTTGCATTAGTTGTATCCGTATGAATTCTTCATCTCCAGAATCTGGGCTGTCCGGTTTAAAGTCTTCACTGCTAGAGGATGCAGCACTTAGTTTCCTTCTCCTGTTGAAATGCGGCGATGGTTCACTCTCACTGCTGTTCTCCCCAGAGCCAGGATGCTTTATACTCACTGGTCCCTTGATATGCACCAGACCTGATGCAGTTTTCTGCAGTAAAGTCTCACTAGCCCTATGGATCTCTTTAAGCTCTTCCTCAGCAGAGCTGTATGACTCAGGAGAAACAGAAAAAATGTCATGTCCTTGTTTCTCCAACTTCAAGGTCTTAATCTCATCTCCCAACACTTTGGTCTCAGGTTCACAAAGTGAAGTAGGAGAACTTTCAACCTGAACCACAACCTCTTGATTGTGGATAGGCTTAGGTGCTAACTGAAAAATTACATCCTGTGTCAGCTCCTCTGAAGCTGTTTTACTGATTTTATCTACTGGCTGTGGACTTTCAAATTTCAGCTTAGGCGTTTTGTCCGTAGCTTCATTCACTGGAGCATCTGTAGCCTGGACAAAAGCAAGAGGAGCAATAGCAGATTCAGCAGCTAGTGGAGGTACTTTCAATGGCAATTCTTGTTCTTCAGTTTTAGAGATAATGGGTCCAGGGGTGGTTTCAGTGGTCTCAGTTTTGACTTGCTGTGCATTGGGTATAGCTGGGGACTCAGTTCTAGATCCTGTGTCATCCATCTGCCCAGTTAGAGCCCTCCGAGTCTGGCAGTTCAAACACAGCCACTGAGCCTGTACAAAACGTAATTCCCGCAAAATCAGTTTTGTTTGTCATGTTGATAAAATACAACAAAAGTCTGATTGTCTCATACAATACATTTGGACATGAGTATCATCATTCTTCTGTATAATTATAGCAATTTAATCACCTTTAGGTTTTATTTAATTTATTTAATTATTAAGTTTCATCCAAGCACTAACAATAAAACCCATCACCCAACTGATCCATACGGTTTCTCATGGTCAAAGCATCAGTTACTGGGATGGCAGACCAATAGTGGTAATTATTCTGGCAAATAAAATACACTCAAATTTCAAGTTTCAATCAGAATGGTAGTGACAAAAACAAAGATTAGAAAAGCCTCCTTATTGTCCTTGTCTACATTACAGTGAAATTCCAGACAACACAACTGGGGTCTGACTGGGTCATTGTGGAGCGTCTCAGTAACGGGTTAAATTTCCATCTTCAGGAGTACACTGTCTCCTGCATACATTTACACTTTGAACCCTGAACTCATTTGATTAACTACTGGGCACCTAGTGATTTATTTCTGTATTAGGAGCAGACAAAAAAGTGACCTTCCCAATAATGTAAAGAAATAGCACAGTACCTGAAAGGAACACAGATACACATATAGATTTCATTGGTGCTAGGTAAGCCATTTCTGCTAAATCACAATATACTCTTCCTAACCTAAAATCAAAAAGCTCAACAACACTGTTAATCAGGCCACATAAGGGGTAAACATGTGTCATACAATCTTAAAATTAGCAGTTTACACAGGGATATAGACTACAGAAGGATACATAACAGCTAGACACCTCCATATTGGTAGAAACCAGAATATATTGGTTCAGACTGGGACAACTAATACAGCAAACCTGCATTAGTTGTGCCAGAGTGCGGTTAAAGTGTTGTTTATTTTTTGTTAAATATCTTCTGACCTGCCTAACTGGCTGGCTAGATGTTCCAACAGTTACATGTTTTGCATCTAGATGCTAAAAGTACAATATTATTATTATTAATTTTCTGGCCATCTGCTATGTTGTTAGTGTTCTCACTTTTCCAAATAAGTAGCATGTCTCTGCAGCTGGTTCTGAATTATATCTCTGGCAGAATGCCATGCCTGTCCTCTTCTATTAGTGGACAACCCATAAGGACCAGCAGGCCTGAGGACCAGTCTCACAGGGGCTTTCATTCTCCATGATTAACTTCTGTGTAGATATACTAGCGTTCAGCAGCGATAAGCCTCTTTAGAACATCACAGCAATTCAGTGTAGAGCTGGTGACAGTACAAGCTATCTGACCTTTCAAAACACTGTGATCTGTTTACACAGGGTGATAAAAAAGGCTCATTTGAAGCAGGGAAGGGACATTTTATCAGGGCAATTTGAAAATGGTTATGGGATCACAAGGCGAGTGGCATCCTAATGATGGCTGGAGGAAAAAAACATTTGGCCAACTTGGTCCCTTTACTGGCAGTTACTAGGAGACACAATGTGGAAAGATCCATAAGAACAAGATAGACAGGTCTTACTGACATCTTTCCATTCCATTACAAACTAATCACTTGGGGAGCACTCCAAGAGCTACTATTGCTCTTCGTCTTCTAAGAAATTTGAGTATTCCTTGCGGAAATTCAAGTTACCCTGATTTATTAGAATCATGCTCATCCTGCAATCATCTCAAAACGGGTGAGGGTGAATGCATACCAACAGCAATCTGGCTTTGACAGCCACAAAGAAGCATAACTCTCGTTAAAAGCACATTCAACTCTGACGCGCTCTGCCTTTGCATAATGTTCTTAGATATCTCACAGCACCTTCCAAACAGAATAAAGCACCTGCCTACATTACATCTCTGCTCTTTTATCAGTGAGTCTGTGCAACAGAACCGTGGGCCAATTTGCAATGAGCATCACTTGAGTGGTAAATGGAATGAATGCCTACATTGTACTGTATATCAGTGTCTGCAGCCTTGCAGAACCCTGCCTGGCATCTTATCGATTTCCTTGCAGCTGCTTTTGGCAGCAGATGTAGCTGGCTAATACAGTGCGCTTCAACAGCCCCCACAGTGGTACGCTTAGTATAAATCAGGTTCAATGATAATAAAAAGGGTCTTGACCTACTAATTTGAAATAAGCAGAGTTATCAGCTGCTTGGACTCAGAACGAACCCATTCCCTCCACTCTGACAAACAGCAAAGACAAAAGCAAATTATTTTCAAACTTAATTCAAGATTCTCTACTCCCTCATGTGATAACACTTCAGAAGAACGTGGAATTGGGAAAGTACAAATACTATACTGGAGATAATCTCTGATTCTCTTTCAAATTCAGTATGCTAAATTAGATTAAATGCTCTCTGCAGACACTAAGGGTCGGTTTCCTGGACAGGGATTAAGCCTAGTCCTGGATTATGTAGTGCTGTGAATAGAGATTTTCCATTGAAAAGGTAAGGGTAGTCCAAGACTAGGCTTAATTCCTGTCTGGGAAACCGACACTAAGAGTTTGATGCAATATGTAAACATGAACACATTAAAATCTTTTACTCACTTTAATATGCTCCAAAGATGTAAACTACAAAATAATCATTTTGAATGAATTGTTTTTTTCAAAAACCAGCAGAGTTACATCTTATCTTCATATTCACATTTCCCAGGTGCGCTCATGCACGGAGCATTATAGTTTAGACTGAATACAAAGTGCCATAGCCAATCACATCAGAACTAAATTACGTACATGTTTAATTTGGAAGGATAAAGAATGGTGAATGTAAAACCTGTAGATGGTTGCAACCATAAAAACACTGAGGCTGGTGGCCTAGTGGTTAGAGCGTTCGCCCTGCAATCAGAAAGTCGTGGGTTCGAAGCCCAAGACTGCTAGTGGCACCTCTGAGGTACCCTTGAGTAAGGTACCGTCCCCACACACTGCTCCCCGGGCACTGTGTTCCTGGCTACCTGCTGCTTCACTTAGTGAATGGATTAAATGTAGAGGATGAATTTCGTGCTGCTCACACTGTGTGCTGTGGTGTGTTCCCGTATGGCAGACTGGTCACTTTACATGGAGATATAGATCATTTTCTTTGGACAGCACCGATAAAAATATGGCCACTTTACATATGCTAAGGCTGAAAGTGCCAGATGCATGAGAGTTAGTGAGCTCGCAGCACTTCTGTCTTTTTCTCTCTTACCCAAACACTTCACTGTCTCCCACTCAGTGTATTCCGACTTGCATGAGGCTATTTATACACCCACTGTCTCCTTTACAGGACTTTTCCTTATCTCCCCTGCAACAGTTGTCGTTTGTATCCAAGTGCGTGAAATGTCTGTGCACTTCATACAGGTCTCTGTAAATGAACATAATCTTAGATGCTGAGAAATGGGCTACAAATGTCATTAAGACCAAACTGTGACAACTGCAGTAGCTGCAGGTTAAAGATTAGGATTTCATGCAATGAAGTCTCAGCTTCATATCTGTCTAAAACTTATGACAAGGTAATACAGAATGAGTCCTGTAGGAAGAGCATACTCACAGGCTGACCTTAAGAGTGGAAAATTATTTTTAACTCTGTACACTCTGAGAACACTTTAGTGATATTTGCTCAAATTAATGATACTACATTATCAAGCATTACCTGCACTCAGTGTCTCTCCATCAAACGCACTCATTATTCATGAGCTAGCCTACGCTCCTCTCATTACAGCTGCACAATACACTGTGATGATCACATTACGGCACTAAACACAAGAAAGTATCGCAAACACACAAACATGAGCAAACGCACAAGAGACTACAGAAGAGTCTGGCATAAATGGACTATTTGGCTACTGGCAGACACGCCCCGATTAAGTCACTCAAAAAATATCCATTTAGTGGTTTGTTGAGGTCTGCAGAAAAGACCAGGCTTTTAGGTACTGTATATTATTAAATATTATATGTGATTTTTGCTAGTCATTTTTACAATATCGTTATAACAGATAAGCATCTATGCCACAGTTAGAATAATGAGAATTCTGAAAATAATGGAAATGTTTAGTGTAAATTGGAGCTGCACCTTTATAGCCAAACCAATCGATGGCAGATTTTTGGACAATTTCTTTCATTAGTTTTTTTTTCTTTCCAAACCTATGTAGTTTAAATGAATGGAGGAAAAAGTCACAGCAATTTCGATTAACTAAAGTCACGACATGAAAAAACAGCATGTGCTTTTTAATGAGCCAAACTGCCCTTTTAGAAACACAAATTAAAGTATGAGGCGACTAGCTATTTGGCACTATGAGTCATGCATAACAATGCCGCGACATTTTGGCATAGGTGTAGCAGCAGCATTCAAATACAGCATGAGTGCTCTTACTTGCCTTCATTATTTATCTCATTTAACTGGCAAAATAAATGCTCAAATAAGTGGCCATATATTGATAAACTGGCTGATTTCTGATAGAGCTGGAATGTACCAATTCCAGTCTCGTGCTGTGGTGACTGTGCACCTGTAGTATAAATATGACAATGTACATATTTCAGGGTAAATCTACCTGGTAATTAGAAGACTGTGTATTCTCAGAGTTGAATTAAAAACGATGATCCAAATATACACACAAACCTCTTGAGACTGATGACAGCTCCCTCCAAGCCCATACTGAGATGCTTGCTGGGGTAGATTAAATCAGCTGCTATTTTTGGCTAGCGGTGTGCTGGATAATGTGAACACAGCACATCACATTTGTATCTCAGCAGCAAACACTGGCCTTTGAAGTTAGGCCTCCAGCTATCGTGGCAGTGATATGTGGAAACACGTCGTCATTTAAAGGTTCGCTGCTTCACCGCACTGTCCCATCAACATCACAAGTGCAGTGTCTGTTTACTGGGTAAAAACGACAGATCAAAAAAATGCCAAGACCCTTTGTAGGTCAAAGATGCCAGTGCTGTTAGAAAAGGAAAGTGTGCTGCATCTCCTCAAAAGAAAACCATTGCTATTTCTACAAATGACTGCATGATGCGGGACCAAGGATGATTTCACAAGCATGACTTCTTTTTAGGGATTGCGCAGCTCAGACCCTTAGGTCAACTGGATCCAGATAAAAGGGTAAAGGAAAGTGCTCCTGATTTAGCCCAGTTTATCCCTCAGGGAGGACGAAGATGGATGTGGATGGAAGAGGAACCAAAATCAATATAGGCTCAGGCACTCTGAAAGTGTGTGTTAAGACTTTACAAGCAATGTCACATATATGCATAGAAAGTGACTTTAATGACATAAGTTTTTAATCCTTTATCTGTTTTTATCTTCACTAGACCTACAGTCTTATGCAAAAGTTTGGCCACCCCTCGATAAATAACATATTTGTCATTTTTTAATTGAAAAGATGTAAACACAGTCTCTTTAGGAAATTGAAAAAAATGCACAATATCTTCAGCAAACACTGATGCATAGTTACTTTTTCTGTCATGAATTGAACGAAGATAAAAAAAAATAACATTATTGTGGCACTCTGCAAAAGTTTGGGCACCCTACATAATCAGTACTTAGTAACACCTCCTCTGGCAGATATCA